>BMAW01086557.1:724671-872813 GCA_019974015.1 Nephila pilipes
TACTTATTTTAAAAACATACTTATACTTATTTTAAAAACATACTTATTGAATTTTACATACAACTCTGCAAAATACCCATCCGAAAATTGCAGTGTATAAATTTACTTATTTCCACCAGACACTACTGCAGATCTACAGATATGGCATTCTAAAATGCTTCAAATGGTATTGCAGAGCACAATTAGATGATAAAATAATTTTTAATATTGATCAAAAGCACACAGTGCCAATTACTGTAAAAGATGCGTGTGAATGGATTGTTGGAAGTTGGAGGGATATAAAGCAATAATCTATATCTAATTGTTAGAAAAAAGCTGGCTTAATTGAAACTGACAAAGAAAGTCAAAGCGATACTTCTTGGAGTCAAAGTGATATATTCTGAAGAAGAAAATACTGTCTTCATAATTTCATAACGAATTACGAAGATAAACTGGAAAAAAGTGTGAAATATTTGTTCATAATTACTTAAATGTTGATGATGAAATACAGATATTTTTGGAAGTAACTAATGAAGATATTCTATGTGAAATAAGAAGTGATAAAGATGAAGTAGAAGAGTCAAAAGATGATGATGTGAATGAAAAGGATAATTCCACTACGGTAAAGCCAAACTTATCTCCTGGAGAAGCAGTGTACTCAATTGATGCTCTTCATAACTTTATTTAACTTATCTTATGAACCAGATAATTTTTTTAAACTTACCTTATGTACCAGAGGAGCATCTCAATTCTTCAGATGCACTTCGTCCTTTATGGGAAAAGAGTTTTTGTCTTCTTATGCCTCTCGTTGTTACGAAATATTCTTTGAAATGATATTTTAGCTAACAAACAACGTTAGTGGAACAAGATTTCTTAAAATATAGATATTTTTGGCACGTTTGATGAATTTTATCACAAGAAATATTTTATCTCTTTTGCTCATAATTAACCAGTGAACCCTATAACTATTAGATTAAAACAGTAGTACTTTGGTTAAAGACGGCCTTAGTTAACAATTTATTAGGTTAGTGACGAATTTCACTAAGCAAAAGATGTCTTCAGTAATGACACAAGCTTCGGGTTTTTGAAGCATTATCGATTGTTCCACTTTGTATCAGAGCCATTTAGAGGTTGTCGAGTGATTTAAATGATTCTTATATCAGGAAGTAAATAAATGTTGAACTATTATTCGAGACAAGATCCAAGTAGAAATAATTGATTAGAATTTTTATATTTGTGGAAAATTTCGACTTGAATTACAATAGTTTTGGCTAACAATAAGAAGCCTGGAACGGATTCCCATTGTTAACCTAGGCATATTTCATATACTCAGATTGTGTATATGAGGACGTGTGTTTGTGTTTGCTTATGTAGTAGATAAATATTAGTGTATGGTGGTTAAATATTTAAGAAACGAGTAAATATCGCCGAAAAACCTCTCATATAATTTTAGTTTTGTTTGTTTATTCACGTTCCTTTCAACGATTCCAAAAACATATAAAACAAAATAACTGGCAAGGAGATAATGACTTGTGCAATATTCTGAACATAAAAGTAATATACCAAGAAATAATAGAAGTGTAAAAGTACAATTCTTAAAAAAATTTGGAAGAAACCAAGTAAGAATCAAAGTGTTTATTTGTCAAAAGACATTACAGATACATATTTTCTATAAAAACTAGAACTATGGAAGATACTATTTCGAAAATCGAAATGAGATTGAACCAATCTTACAAGTGAGAAACTTACCAAATTGCTATTTTTCAATCTTTATGGTGTTTTTGTATTTAACATAAGATTATAAATGTTTCATATATGCTAATACAATGAGATATAACAACAAAAAAGGATTCATTAAGCAGTTTATCTTATTCCTTTAATGCGATTACAATTCAATATTTTAAAACTGCAGGGGTAAATAAGTAAGACGTTCTATTTATATATACTATATAGTATTAATTATGAAGAAGAAAATGCTATATTTTGTATAATATATTTGTATACACAAATGAAAAACTGAATAAGTATTCTATTTGTTTAAAAGAAAACAATTATGAATCTTAAGTAAGGAAAAATATATTCTAATTTTGTCACATTCTATGAAGTCTAGTGGCATAACTATTCAAATGTTTCATTTTTTGAACAAATCTTTATGCAACGGTGCCCCACTGAATATGTATATCTAAATTCCATACAGCTTTCAGAGTGTGGCTGTGAATACAATGTCCCAAGATACAAAATAACACTAAAAACACCTAAATTGGTGGAAAAATAATAGGAATATATTAATGACTTATTATTTAGAGAAACATTTGGTTAAAAATAATTAATGTCATCATAAATTCTAAGAATGACATCATTAAAATTTATAATCTGATGTGTTATGTCTTTCCAAACTATACATACAAGTTTATTTTATTAAAATAAGCTTTCTAATTGAATAATTATATTTTCAAGGTGCTCAATAATTTTGGGTAAGCGGTAGAAAAAGAATGCAAGTCTAACTTGGGAAGTGGAAAATGGATACATTAATATCATAATTTCTGTATGGGGAATATTATAACGATATTCATGAATAAATACTTAAAGAAACTCTCAATCTGAAAAGAAATTATACAATCCATTAACTTAAAAATCAATCATCCATTGAATACGAAACGTAGAGCTCTGAGATTCTGATTCATTCTACCACTTGTGAGAGAATAGTACTTGATTTACTTCACAAGTTGTGAGAAAGTACCCTTCAAGTAGAAAATGAAAGGAAAAAAAGGTAAATCAATCTACTATACGAACTATTTACGAGCGCCTCTTGGATTGGAAAATCTTAAATCCCAAGAAATAGATGGAATCAAGGTAAAGAGAGAGAGAAAATCTGGAATTCTACACTTGAAACCGTCTACAATTCCACCTCTAGGGAGGGAAGAATATTTGAATAGATATTGGCAAAAATCCTTGGAAGATATCCTCTTACAGCTTTCTTTCTTTTTTTTTCCTTCACAGTATTTTCTTAAAGAAACGCTTCTTTAAAGAGTGCTGATACAGCAAAGAAGACTCCTCCTTTATACTTTAAGACTTCAGATGCAGTTTGTGTTAATAGAGAGGGAGACCGTCCTTGGCCTTAAGATCAATCCATTATTCACTAGGGGTGTCTGCAGCTGCCTTTTTCTACTTTTATTATTTTTCCCTCCCTTTGATTCTTCTGGTCGATTTGAGAAACTGAAAACCATGTACGGTATCTCGACTTTCGTTAAATTATTGCTTATGACGTGCATGAGTGGGGAAAGCTCATGTGAGAAATGATTTCGACATGGAGCTACTAACTGATTTTCTTTATTCCAGAGTCACCCAAAAGAAATTTTTTTTATCCTTTCGAGTTAATAAAGTAAGCAGTTAAAGTATAAAAAATAATAAAAGAGAGAAATATATATATATATATTCATAGAACACAATAAAAATTATGAAAATATTTAATAAAAGTGAGTAATATTTTTTAATAAATAATATTAAGAATTCACTTTATTACTACAATTAATATTTTAATACAATTTTCATGTTACTTACACTATTAAGAATAACATCTTATAATTAATTATTGCTGCAGAGACGATAGCTCTTGATTCTTAATTTTATACGAGGTTTTCATCAAAGGACCTGTAAATTTAAAAATTACTTCCTCCTATTATGCTGTACATGTGCAATATAATAAAATAAATAATAAAACAATATAATAAAATAATCATAAAATATGTGTGGCGGTCCTACTTGAATTGCTTGCCGATTTCTTACTATGCTATGAGACATCCAAAACACACTTGCACATTCCCATCTTGCCACGAGGCAGCACTTTAGAATAACTTACTTCTGAATGCATCCAGTTATGCGAGTTTGAAGCATTCTTTGAGCATAACTGCGTCATTAATATTTATATCAGAGCACCTTTCAAAACAACACAACAGCAACAGCAGCAGAAGAAACAACTGAAGAGAAAAAGGAGTTCTTCACTTGCTGAACAGGCATGCTGTTCTACTGAACTGTCAACTGTCTTACTTTTCTCCTGAAAATGCTTGAATTCACTTTTCTCCGTCGATGACCAGATCATCTGAGTTTATTCTGCATCTCAGCTGGATGAGGATAGTCGACAGATAACTCGAAGAGGACAGCCAACAGTTCACCAGTTTACCAGTTCCTTCCACGTAATCAGTATCACATTTCAGTTATGTATTAATTGTTAATTGAGCTCATGTTCTATTTTCTTGCTCTTGCACTATAACTATATTCTCATTTTGCAATGCTTTATGAAATGATAAATAAACAGCGTTTTAAATATCAAGATGGTTTTGGATAATGTAAAACGTCCTTATCTGAATCACTTCATGTACAATGCTATTAAAACATTTTTAATATTCTGATGTTCATCAGTAAAGAAACCTATAGTCTCATTGCAATTAATCCAAAAAAATTACTAGTATTAAATTATTAAATTATGTGTAGTAATGTGTTGGCTGTATAAATTTTTTGAAAAAAAGAATTTGACATGCGTAAAAGTATATTTGGAGACATTTTTCTGACTTATTTAAAATATATGGTACAATAATGGAGTAATTTTATTTTTTAATTAGTCACTAAAAAAATGAAACTGATTGTTTGAGAAAGCGAATTTTTTTTCTAAAAGTTTATTTATGTTTTGAGAATGAATAAAAATTTTATTACTGTATATATATTTGAAAACTACATGCAAGTTATGTTTATGTGTTAGGGTCATATAATCATATACTTAAGAGAAGAGTTCAATATACTCAGAAGAAATATAAGCTAAATTGAACTCGATGAATAATGAAAATCTAGATTGAAATCTATACTAGAATCTTTAATATTATTTTACCGACTGCCAGCCACGCAATAACCCACAATGGTCTTCTCTTTGAAGAAGATGAGTTCACCTCTCTGAATAATGCACAAATGTTTATGAAAAATTGCGAAACTGATATCAATTGCTGATCTGTACACAGAAATGGTATAAAGATAGTTAAATCAATAGTTATCTGTCCTGTTCGCAGATTTTTGTATCATCCGTGATTGTTTTATTGTCATGTCTAAAGAAGATTTGCAGATGGACCGTTTTCTAAGTTAAAACGAGAATTAGTCTCCATGAAATTGTGAATCTAATTTAAATTTAACGTATATACTTTTGTTATATCAACTTCATGCTTCAAATGATCCCTTATATATTTTAATATGTTTATTACTTTAAAAACTGTGAAAGTAATAATTGATTTTAAACAAGGTTTCTTTAGTTTTAATACCCATTTACGAATAGAAGGCTTGAGAAAATGTTTTTCAAACACAACTTTTGAAATTATTTTGCCACATTTCGGGGTTGCATGTATTAGAACCAAACTCAAACATCTTTGGATTTGCTAAATGAGTGATAAAATAACATTCTGTGAAACGTTTAAGGTGGCATGCGTTCTGAAGTTCAAACAGTTCACTCAATAATTGTAAATATGAGGAGTGAAAAAAAAGAATTCTAAGTCAATTTTATTAATATTTAGATTGACATTAAACAATAGTAAAAACTTATAAGTATAAATATACTTAAGATGTATTTTCAGAAAAAAAAATATTTATTATTATTTATCCACTTTTGTTTCAACCCATATTCACACATAGCTTACATTCTTCCATATCTGAGGTCACGAAAACTTTTTCTTAAAAAAAATAAAAAAGTCTAAGACGTCAAAATAAAAGAATAATTCTTTAAAAAATATATGGAGCTAGCTATTAATAATTATATAGATTAAGCACATACAAGTAATACTCTTCACATTACCATATGAGTCGCAATTGAATTTAGAAATATACATGTAATAGAACTGAAAAATATTTCATAATTAAATCATATACTGGAAGAGACAATAGAAAAATCGAAAATTTAGATATTGTTTCCTATGCAATGTCCTGTCATGCTATCGATTTGTCCTATTTCTACGACAGTTATTAAGACAGAGTGCATGCGTCCTAAATTATTCACGCATTCGCCTACCTTAATGCAACTAAAACGTCAGATATAATGCACGTTGTTCCTTTATGCAATTCGCTAATGATCAAGCGATTAATCGCAGTGTGTTACTAACGTTTGTTTGAGAGATCTACGCTTTATAAGCAGTCCAATAACAAGTTAGAGATACGAAAGCGTCCAAATTCAGTCCAGATCGATATCCGAATGAAGCTCAATTAATAACACTTTCTCCCATGCAATAAATGGGAACTTGGTCCATTAAAATTGGATAGATTAAAACCAGAAATCTCAAAGTGATAATGGTTGATTTGATTGCTAAAGTAAATTAGGTTTCTATTTAAACATTTATTTCCAACCTTTTTTCATTGAACTTAAAAATTAGAATTTTTTTTTGTTTCAATTTAACAATTAAACTTAAGGATTCCTGTATTGTTTTTTATATACTTAAATCTAAATTTATTAGATGGTCTTATAATCTGAAAAATTAGACTCAAATTCATATAATTAATTATATGCTGCAAATTCAAAAGGTCATAAATTACCAATAAATATAGATGGAGAAAAATATGTGTACGTTGTTTTCATATCAAAGTTCTGTACATCCTAAATTAATTTGGAATATTAATGAGATACTTTATTTTGAACTACTTATTTGAGCTGATTTATCCTTTATTACCTATTATATTTTACTGTCATTGTTACTTAAAAAAATGTGTAATTCTATTATTCTTTGTAATGAATGTTAGAATATAATGTATAGTACTATATGATGCTTAAGATATATATATAGTATATATATTATATATATATATATATATATATATATATATATATATATATATATATATATATATATATATATATATATATATATATATATATATATATATATATATATATATATATATATATATATATATATATATATAAGATTGTTTTTTTTTTTGCATAAGAACATTTATATTTATTGCTCCTTTTGTTAAACTTTAAAAACGTTTGCGGAAATACTTTAACATAGGAAATATACTTTTAAATGGTAAATGCTTTAAATATGTTGCAAGCAATTTTTTTTTATTTTCATAACAGTTAGACATAGTTTAAAATATATTCGGCTGATGAAAACTTTTCAAATAAAATCGTGAATGAATCATTTCCAAATTTAATTTTGAAATTTTTAGGTGAAACATTAGTATTGCTTAATGTAAATGTGGTATTGATATGCAAGAGTTCTCTAAATATATGTAATTGAAAAATACGTATTACCAAAAAATATTTTATATATAAACAAAATATATAACTTTTACTTAAAATAAAATCAGACAATAAAAGAAGACTAACTTTTTTCAGTAACATTTTAGACATAATTATAGTTAGACAAACTTAAATGAAAGCAAATCAGTATACATCCTTTAGAACAATTTCTCATGTGTGAAAATAAATTATTGTTGGAATACAATGTATATTTTAATACAACTGGATTAAATTTTATAAACTTCTTATTTTATAAGGTTTTCCCATTCAGTTTTGTATGGCGTCCTCTTCACACCACGCACAAACATTTATATATATATATATATATATATATATATAAAACATTAAATATTTTACCTTCAAAGCAATTTCCGCCAAAAACATGTGTTACTCTCTCAGCTCACCAGGAAGATGTACTTAAACTTAAAAATTTTTCTTCTCATGCATTTTCCACTTTTGATGACAGGTTCAAAATTGCTTTCTGTTGCACTGCATTCGAATGTTCTTTATTTTTCATTAATCTACGTAATTTTATTTTTGGAAAGTTTGAAACATTTCAGATCCTTTTTAAAATACTAAGACATTCAAAATAAAATAAATGAAGTGAAATTATTTATCAAATTCAAAAGATGCTATAGCACTGCTCCCAAAATCATTTGGTATACTGAATTTCCAATACAAAAATTTTTCGAGATTGAAATATTCATGTTAAAAAACTATATATGTATAGCATAAATTCTTTAAAATGGCGATCAAAATGAAAATAGTCATAAATAAGGCATAACAATGAGAAAATCGAAGTATTTATTATATGAACTATTTAGGTAATAATAGCATAAAATGCACTTGCTTTCTTCCATTAAATATCAACTCATATAATGTACCTTAAATTATCATATTTTAATTACATTCATACTTTTCATCAACGTATTAATATGTAAAAAAGAGAACGATAATTCTTTAGAGATGGAGATAATACAAGCAGTTTTACTTTGATACACTCGTGTCTAATTTTTGTATTCCATATATATATATACTTGCTTTTTGGATTTATTTTTTTTCTGAGAGTAAAACCAAACAATTCAAATATTTTCAATAAAATGAAATTAATTCAGAATCACAAATAAATCTTAAATAACCTTATATAAAATTGCGGCTGAATAAATTGTGGCTTTCTGCTATTTACGTAATTAACAATATGCATAATACGTAGTTAAATGTATAAAATCATATTAAAATGATTGTTACGCATATTAAAAATATTGGGAGATGTAAGTAGACTGAATTAAAAGTTATTAAATTCAATCAGGATATAAGTTAACTATTTTTATAAACAATAATTTTTACATATATTCTTCAGAATTTTCCTCTGATTAATTTTGAGGCTAATGCTAAGTTTCTGTATTTGGATTGTGTGTGAATAAAATTTTCTAATTTTTAGTGTGTATTGTGAATATTGAATTTGCAATTTATTCTTTATCTAAAACTTATCAAATTATCTCATGCATATCTATTATTGCTTGCATTGTCTTAAATTGTCATATCTTATCCGTGGCTTTCAACTTAACGAGATATCTTTATTTAAATGCATATAAAAAAATAAGGTATATAGAACGTAAATACATAATAATTAACCTTAAGCAAAAGAAGCATCGTAATAGAATAAATGCTACTTTTACTAATAATGTGTTTAATATCTTCTTAAAAGCATATTTTTTAACACATAAGTAGTGTCTTGGTATAAAAAAATTCATCTACAATTCACAACTGAAAAAACAGATCAAATTCTACCTCACTATAATTTAGTACAAATTTCGCTGTCTAACTGTAATATAGTTCAATAATATAGTTTAATAATAATTTTGGATGTGGTATTTAAGTAACTATTGAATATTCATAAGGTTTTCAAACTTCCTAACCACAATCAAATTAAGGATAATCATAACAGTATTATAAAGAAATAGTTCTTAATTTGGGAAATTCCTGACTTATAAGTAACTGTCTTTAAGATATTTAAATTAAATATAGAATTGAAAGTCATTTCTTGAAGAAAAAAAATATACATACATTCACATAAAATTAAATTTGTCAATACCCGAAATGAAACCTTTAAAGCAAACTGATAGCGTGATTTTCCATTTTCACAATGGGGAAAAAACACCTATGCGTATCACAAGAAACACTAACCAAAATATGCTCCTAATATGAATATTTTACATTTTCAGAGTACTTATTTTAGCAAATGTTTAAAATGTGTATTTTTTTTTTTTTTACTAAATTATTCCTGAGCCTCTTAAAACTTATCAACTTTTGATATTTGTTTGTGTGGTATACAAATAATAATTTTTACTAAAAAATTTGCTTACACTTAAAATATTTCCAATTATTAAAATGAAACTATAATTTCTTAAGCCCTTCAGAATATAATTAGTAACGTAACATAAATGTCTTAAATTTGCTAATCAAAACTATATAATACGAGTAATTATTAATTGAGCAATAACTTGTATGCATAAATTGTTTTCTTCTCCTACGCACCTTATTTGTCAACCAAAGGTAAATCGTCACTAATAATAATAATTATTAATTTTTATTCTCTTCATAAAATATTAAAAATAATAATTCATTTCTTTACTTATATCATTGACTCATCTTCATGGGTTAAATAATTAATTTCCTTGACTAAAAATAATCAAGATAATTTTTATTAATAATATTGATTTTTTTCTCGAAATAATATAAGGCATGTGATTCAATTTAAAGCATACATTTGATATTTATTTTTTAAAGATAATTTTAGTAATTAAAAAAGTTAAATTTAATGAATGCCTGTCTTATTTTAATTTAAAATCGTATTAATATATGCTTATAGTTGTTTATTCTTATTTTTTGTCATTTTTAAAAACTGTGTAGTGAATAAAGATAGAATCTCTTGAGCTTACCTTGTTTTAAAGAGTTATAACTTTAACCTTCTTATTGAGAAACCACTGATATAGATTGAAGTTTATATATATATGAATCTGGTATATGTAGAAAGTATCTGCTAATTCTTCCATACATTTGAAAATTTCTTACAAATAGCAAAACAGATAATTGCAAAAATTCATATTACAGTTAAATACTGTGTTGACTTCCTTAAAAATTTCATTGTATTAAGAATTTGGTTTCTTACAAAGAAAATTAATATATTTAAAAAAAAAAACTATATTAAAACATAAGCATGTTTAGTAAAAATGACGTCTAATTTTTATTTCGAATTCCAAACACTCAATGAAATAGAAAGGAAGCAAATGTTACTTTCAGTGAAAAGAATTCAACTTAAATTGGAATATTTGTTAATGACGTTCTACTTATTCAATTAATTCGAATAAATTAGTTCGATTAATTAATTCTTTTTGTTAAATAGTACACGATGATACTTTTGTTTCATTCTTCAATTAATTAATCGATTACGATAATTGTAAGTTTCGTTCTCTTGCACTTATTATGAGAATAATTCTTTTGTCACTGCTTTTACATGACAGAACAAAAAAAAAAAATATTAACATTATTAATTTCGAAATGAGTAATAATACTTCTCAAGTGTTCAGATTATTCAGATTGTGTAACAAACTTTCTAAGAAATTCTAAGTTTATAAATAAAAAAAGCGTCATTACTTAAAGTAAAGAAAGCCAATTTGTTTTCTAGCGTAGCCTATATTTATTCAATTAAGTATGTTCAAAATCTTAATATCTTGTTACTGTAATTTTTTTAAAAAGTACTACAAATGACTTTCCCAAAAAAAAAGCAATGAAGTAATGGAACAAAGCTCTTTAATTATAATGGTACTGCTAAGGAAGTGAAGTGACATTAAGAGAAAGAAACTGTTAAGCCAATTAGTGTCTTAAAAATAAAAGAAATATCTTTAATTAATGATTTAAAGTACTTAATTTAACCTTTTAAAAATATCAAGTTTTACTCTAAACATGCACTGTCTTATTAATTAGTTTCAATACAGACTTTTATGGCATCGAGTTAGTAAATTACCTTCTTTTTTATCTCAAGCCTTTTGTGAAGCTGTCTTTATACCAGATAGTAAAACTCTAAATGTACATAGTTGTACCACTTGAGAGTTCCATAAAGTTCTAATACTTTTTTTTTCAAATAAAATTCGAATTAAAAAGTATGAATGCAAACAAAGACTCTGTAAACAAACAAGAAGCTATTCTCATTCTTGAAAAATTATATTTATGAGATTCTTATTGTGTTTATGATATAGCCACATAAATTTCACAATTATATATAATTTACACTATTTCTTTTCATTCGTAAAAATGACGTTTTCTCTCGTTTTATTCACTGCTTTAAATGAATTTTTAACTGTTTCTTGAGCTATAAGATAAAAAAAAAATATTTGTAATATATTCTAACCTGGTCTTAAATTTATAATAAAGGAGAAGGACTTAAATGACTAATGAAAGCTTTAAAAAACACTTTATAATTTCTTTGTTTCGTATCAGTCTAATATGCAATACATCATCTTGTGAAAATATATTAAACCACAACAATTTAAAGTTCTTACAAAACACTTCATACAAAAATATTTTATTAATATTTCGTGTTTCTTTTTTTACAAATGCGAAACTTCCACGGCTTTTTTGCTTTCTTTCGAAATAGAATTATTTTATATAAAATAAAGATCGTTTAATGTACACTTCGAATAAATGAAATACGGAAAAGTATGCTAATATGTATTCGAAGAACATACATAATTAGTTTCTGAAAATATCTTTTACTTATGTAATGTTATTTTTCAAAGTTAGATTTACAAAAATTTTCTTGTTTTGTTATTTTGAATAAAAATACGGTATTTTTTAGTTTTAAATAGACATTAATGAGATGTATAGATATGAAATTTGAAACCTATAGATATTGGAATATTTTACATTACATAAGTGCTTCATAGCAAAGATTGTCGAAATACTAAATTTGCTATTTATAAAACAAAACCTGTTATTGCCAATACCACATTGTTAGCGAGTGTACCTTCCCTACGAACATAAATTAGCCATTTTTCAAAATAACGTTTGGTGGATTCAATTTTTACAGATATTTATTTTTATAATATATATATTAGTTATTTTTACTGAAATAATTCCTCTTTCATATTTATTTATTTTTATAAAATAGGTATTAGTTATTTTTGTTTAAATGAAATCGCTATCTATTTTACAATAGCTGTATTTGTAACTGTAACATATCAAAACTATTTCTGAAAACTGCAATTGGACAGTTCATTTTTGTCGTTCTCGAACAATGAGTTTCTATGGTTTTTAAAGGGATGAATTCCATAAATTTTTAAAATAAACTTTTGCCCACATATTACAACAATTTGTGATTCAAAATTTGAACCAAATTTACATCTTTTACATTACAAAACTTATTTATATGAGCATTTTATTAAATTCATCTTATGTATAATATAACACCCCATTCAGTAATAATCTTAAACGTAAACTGTTCCAGCCATTTTTTAAATTCTCGATATTTCATTAGGGGGGGATACGGACAAATAAAACAACACTCATTTTACAAAAAAAATTATTTTTGAAGAATTTTAGCTTCGATAAAAATAATTTAAGCATCAAACTATTAATATCATCAAAATGAAACAATTCAAAATGTGTTACACATTCACTTGGTGTTTCTCTTCTATTACGGGAATCAGTACCCTTAAAGTGTTCTTCGATTTTGAATTCCATTAATGCTTTTGAAAATGTTTTTCCATTCAAAATATTCTTTGCAATGCTAAATTTGCTTTAAATATGGAGAAAATATATTTAAAAAAAAGAATAAAAAATGCTTAAGATATAATTACTAAAAACAAATTTATAAAAATCTCAAAACCACGAATTTTCTTTGCTGTAAACTTTTTGACTCAAATTCTTCGAGTCTAATTATTTATTTTATATTAAATATAATTAGATGCTTTATGAAAACAATAATTTAAATTTTAAACAATAAGGCGATGTTAGAATTGGTATGAAAAATAATGAAAATTTTAAAAACTCGAATATCAATGAACGTTTTTAAAAAACAAAATATATTTGATATCAGTGCTTACTAGCGATTATTTGCCAATCTTATTTCATAATGATCACGATTATTGTTCAAGATTATAAGTTATAATCAATGCATTAAAACTGCAGCTTTTTGCCTTTTAAAAATAGTGTATTATGTTTCTTCCCACTTTTAAATTATGTTCCAATTTTCCATAATATTTTTCAATCGGTTTTATCTAACAACACTATTACTTTCCTTTTTCAATTTAACTTTCTGTCAGCTATGGATATTCGCCAATACGTACTCGTATTGGAGCCAATGGCCAGTAGTAAAAAAATCAAGAAAGGAAAAAAAAAATGGAAAGAGAGAAGAAATAAAAATGGCGTATCAGCGTACTTTTGGCTGACTTTGCTATTTTGGTTCTTTTCTAGGCCCATTACATGACGGCAGCAAGACACTCTTGGGTTATTTTATTTTTATAGGCAGTCCTCTGCCAGATTCAATTTTATTGCATTTGCAGCTTCTGACGGACAACGTCTGATTTTGTATCCTTAATTGATCTGAGTATTAAGAAGTTAGATATTCCAAAGAGTTTTTCTTTCTTTTATTATCAGAAAAAAGTTTTATAGTTATGAGTTTGGTTACAGTTGCTTGTTTGCATTTCTGTAAGTTTCATGAAGAAAAAAATTTATATTAGTTTATAAAATATTATTTTAACAAAAGCTTTGCATTTATCTTTCGTATACTTCTATTTGCTCCCAGATCAATTATATTCAATAAATATAAACCAATTAAACAAATAATTAATAACTTTTATTTACTGAATTTTGATATAGTAGTATGAATAAAATATGTCCACAACTCACTTTTAAATCAGAAGCAGTTATAAAAGATTGAATAATAATATAAAGAGACGTCTTCACTGATATTAATGTTTTTATGCCTTAAATACTTCTTTACAAATCATCTACCTTTAATTGATTGTTGAATTAATTTATATTTCATTTCTTACTAATACTATAACTTAATAATAATCAACTTAGCATATTTTGAAATATTCAACATTAGTATGCTATATATATATATATATATATATATATATATATATGGGAATTGAAGGAAGTAAAACCAATACATGAATTAATGTTTATGCAAATCAAGTTAATACTTACTTAAATGATTAAACAATCTAAATTTTAAAACACTGAAACCAGAAAATTCAAAACAAACTGTTAAAAAACCAAACAATATAAATTAAAGTAAAGGGATCGAAGAATAAAATTTAGAAAAATATGAGTATCAAAATATTGTAAAAAACTATATTATTACATTATGAGTTTTTTTTCCACATATTTTACTATACATACATGCACAATCACGAAATATTCAACATTATTATTCATATAAAATTTTAGCTTTTTTACTGCAATAATTTCAATATTTTACTGAATGAAACTGCAAAAATCTACGAAATTTGTAATGATAGACTGAATGATTTCCAGGTTTTTAGCGTAGACCATTGTTTAAAATCGATTACGTTTATTTAATCGATAAATTCGTTCTAATTTGGGAAAGCATTTTATAGGAACCTTATAAACTGCAGAAGAAGCCCGTAGAAATGGTCTAATGTTGGTTGAGGCTAAACCTAGAATGAGAAGATATTAGTATGACCTTTACTAAAGATATAGAATGACTAAATCTGATCGCTTTAATAATTTATTTCCATTATGATTATATCCAAGCGATTGTAAGCTTATATTGAATGATCATTTATTCCCTGGAAGATAAGTAGATCATCTGTCATTTTCCATTCCAATATCGATTTCAGGTATTGATTGAAATATTTCCTTTTCAGCAAAACTCAAAGCTACAAATTTTCCGAAACAGTGTTTGAGTGATTAGAGCTTTGTCTTCTACAAGAATTCAAATAAATTCAGATAAAATAACTATTTAATGTCTTTTTGCGAAGTAAAATTATATTAATATACTTACAAAACATGATAACATATTTATTCATACAATTACATGTAACATAAATCAATATTTTGTTTATTTTAATAGCTTACATTTGTATATGTGTATTTTTCATTTATTGAAATCATGGTTATTTCAATTTATAAGGGAGATAATTTGATCTCAATTGTAAAGGGAATTGTTTTTTTTAGAAAGACACAATTTATTTTGCCTTTATTTCAGCATGATACATTTTACCCACAAAGAAGCTGATTTGTAAAAGACACATAATAGTAGTAGGTATTAGAATATTGTAAACTCACGAATAATTATTACAGAAATATATCAGATAAAAGTAAAAAGTTAATTGTTTATAGATCTCAAAATAATAATTATTATTTTTTTCAGAAACAGATACTTATATTTCAAAACACAATACGATCACTAAAATTATGCTTCCGATATGTAAATATTACAGAAATTGAAATTTTTTTACCACACTAAAAAGAGTTAATACTGTCTATAGATAGATATATTAACAATAATATATAAATTCTGATGATTCTAATATGCATTTTAATTTTAATTAATGTATTTAAACCATTTGGCAAGAAATAGTGAGTTGTTATTTACTGTAATATATTCATATCTTAGTGATAAATTTATAGTTTACACTAAGTTTTTGGTATGTGTATTCACCGATCTCTATTTTCTTCTTTATTATATGTATATATATATATATATATATATATATATATGCATTCCCGCATTCATCGTTGAAAAATTTTCTCATCATCGAAAAGAAATTAAAGGTCAAACGGATCCATATGGCATACAAAATGGCATTGCTCCTTTTATTCTAATATAACTCACTTATACAATTTTAAGGAGGACACAGGGATTGGAGAAAATATCATCATATGTATGAACTTGTGAATTATTGAATGCGGAACACGTATTCCTGTTTAGAAAATGAGTTATTCTATTCTGTGTAAGGGGTAGGGGATATGGAAATGCCCATTTCTGCCAGCTGTAACATTATTCTTATTCCTGGCTAATCTGTAATTGCGCAGTATGGATGTGTTTAATTTCAAGAGAGTGAGTTTTTAATTTAATCCGTTTTTCTCTTTATTTTATGCATTCTTTGAGTTTTAAGAATGATAAAACAAATCCAAACATTGGAAGAAAGGCTTCACATCACAGCAGATAAGCTGGAAAAGAATTCTTTTAAGGGGAAAAATTTATATATATAATTCTTTAGGTGTATCGCCTTCAACTTGGAATTCTATAATTTCGAAAAAGAGAGAAATTAGAAAGCAAGCTGATAAGTATGGAACTTGTACGAAAAAAGGAAAACTAGCAAAATGTCTATTTACAGTGAGTTGAAAGAGTTTTCTTCGTTTGGCGCGAGCTGTTACAAAAACGAAGTCCGTCTTCTTCTCTAAATCAACGAGATCACTAATACCACAAATTTATATTCATAACACACCAATTCCTTGGTCTCAAAAAGCCAAATACCTTGGCATTATCCTTGATAAAACACTCACTTTCAGACAACATATAACACAACTTCAAGATAAATTCCGACTTGCCGCGAATAAATTAATCCCACTAATTTGTCTGAGTTCTACTTTGCCTATCAAATATAAATTGCTTGTCTATACACTGTATCTGCGACCCATCATTACCTACGCTTGTCCAATTTGGAATCAGGCTAATCAAATCCACCACAATAAATTAGAAATTTTACAAAACAATATTTTAAGGATGATCGCACAAGCTAGATGGTTTGTGCGAAATGATGATATCAGAGACTCCCTAAAATTCTACAAACTCCAAAATTATAATATTTTAATCACTGAAAATTTTAATAATTCCCTTATCAACCACCCAAACCCTTCAATTCAGCAAATCAATTACTACATTCTTAATTATAGAACCCCGCAAGCTTAGATTAATTCTTATATATACTACTTCCTTAACTCACCATACCCTCAACCAATAGGAAAGCTTCCTCTCCCCCTTAGAGTAAAGAGGGAAGTTTCTCCTAACAAAGATAGAAAATTTCTCAGCACTCGAGTAGCTGCTCCCTGATTGGACAAGCGCTATCATAGCCCCACCCACCCCCACCTCACTGCTCACTCACTAAAGTTCATAGAATCTTAAACTCAATAAACTTTTATAACTTAATGCAATTAGTTGATAATATTTATATCATTTATTTATCTCATTAGTAACTACTTAAAATTGTGCAGCATCCATTTTTACCAGGGTATTGTAATAGCATGTAATCAGGTTCAACTCAGATGAGAGATATAGACCCATTCTGGGTTCGGCGCCCTATATATAACCTTCAATACGAGCAGACTTGTGCTTCTAATATTCCTGTAGATGGAAATATTGTGCGAGAGATGGCGCTTGAAATACTGTCTCAAATGGATAGATTTCACGTTTTAAAATTCGCCATGGTGCTGATGATAATGCAGATGAATAGTGGTTGCGTGTTATAGAGGATGTTTCTGGGGCGTAATTTAGCAAATATATTTCAACTGATCAAGATGTTAGGACATGCGGTATTCTAAGTTTAGAAGAAATGTGTGATGTCGAAAAATAAAAGTAATGCCCAAGAAGCAGAGAATATTGATCATGCCGATGATATTGAGCTTATACTCCAGTTCCAAGTCTGTCTAACACTATAACAGCATTTCAATCATACAAACTTTTATCTACTCACATATAGTAACAGAAAAAGACAAGAAAAAATGTTGCAAATCTTGAAATTTAGCTTTTTAATTAAAAAAAATGAACTCGATAACCAAAGTAATAATACTGATTTTTATAAAAGAAATATCACGAAATTTTCTGCAACTTCAATTTATTTCTTTACAGTCTGGTACATAAACAAATTAGTATTTTTAGTACACTGTATACATAGGGTGTATTAATGCATAAATATTGTTTTCTTCGTCTTTTCTTTAACAAGCATTCGTTGTTTTCCCTCATTAATCAGGTTTCTTCCGCGCGTCCCATGAAACAAAGGTGGATTGGGGCTCTATTTTCTACATTTAAATGTTAAAATGTAAAATAAAAACGAATGAGCCCGTATACTGTACAAGATAAATTGGGAATGAAGAATAATAAAATTGTTTCAGATAGAAAATAATAAACTTCTTTTGACTTGTTTATAATGTATAAGCTAAATACACCGTAATATATTTACAAATAAATAAACGGATTTCAGGTATAAATTATAAGTGATATCACGATGTTTCATAAATATTTATTATGGAGAAATTGAAATAATAGATGTATTTTAAGGGGTAAACTAATCAGTTATAGATTTGCTATAAATTTCAAATTATCAAGTACACAATAAGTAATGCATCCTATGTGAATACTTTTTTATATTAATGCACTTTATTTTTTGCCTACTTACGTCAATGAATAGACAAATTGCTATGTAATATTAATAAACATAAAAAATAGAAATCTGTTCTCGATCATAACTAGTAGTAAAATTTGATTGTAATAATCAGATAACAAGTAAGCAATGACTATAAATATTATTTGGATAAATAACTGCTTAGATAGAATCCCTTTTCATTTCCCATATATAAACGGAATCTACATTTAATTAAAAGTAAATAAAATAGTTAAATTTTTATACATTACGGAAATAATAAGTAATATAACGTAGAATCTTCAAGAGATCTAAATTTTTGATCATAAAAAAATGACTTTAACAATCATGTAAATATTATTTTTTTCTAAAGATAAAGTGAAAAAAATTCGCTGATTTTAGTATTTCTAACTTCATTCTGTATTAATATCACAATTATTATAAATAGTTGGCTTTTAGAAATGGAACTCATAGTTTTGGTATATCGCATCAAATGACATGATCTCACCACCTGATTTGATTCATTACATACCATATCAAGGAATGTGAAGAATTTGATACACGTTTATGTTAAATTTTGGCAAATGTGAAGGGAAACCAGAGATACACAGTGTTTAATTATATCCAATTAAAAATGCTGTTCTTCTGTTTTGATTCTAAACTTGCTCTATCCAATAATATCTCTTTCAGAGATCATGCTCGAAACTTGTCCTTTTCTAATTCATTTATATTGAAAGATCAAGTAACTAACCAAATTAACATCTAGTGTATCACAATTTTTTTTCATTATCTGAACTTTTTCTTATCGGAACCATTTTCTCAGCATTCATTTTCTTTAAAACTTAACATATTATTTGGATTTATTTTTGCTCTTTATATTATATTTAAGAATGAACTTACCTGATAAAGATAATGGTTGAATTAATTTTCGCTCGCACATTAACCTGCGGTTTAAAATATCGAAATTCGACTTTTTTATTTCATCAGCTCATTTTACTATAAATTACAATTAATTGAATTTCATTAGTTATTATGTATTTTAAAATATGTATATGTATTTGACGAGATATTATTTTAGAAGACATATAAACTTGTATTTTAAGTGCTATTTAATACATGTATGCTATTTCAAATGCAAAATTCTTTCCATGAATGGTGCGTCTCATCAGTCATCACAATGTGATAGCACGCATACAAAAATAATAAATATAGACAGAGCTAGACGTTTTTATTATATTTAATGCTAATAACAAAAAAGGCCATCCACTACATTGACAAACTCGACATGAAAAGATAGGTATTTTACTGTAATGGTAAATTTTATTTTCAGACGAGTAAAGATAACAAAATGCTATATAATTAATTCATTTAAATGCACAAATCAAAGAATTATATTGTGCATATTTACATGGATTTGTTATTGTTGTAAATTATTTTTTTGTTTCGAAATAGAAGTTGATTACACGAACAAGTTCAATAACAATTATTTTAAAAGAATACGTTCTCATCTAACGGAAATTATTTCCCAACCTTAGTGACGGCTTCTATAATTCACAACATCGAGGTTTGGGCTGAATCAGAACTTAATCCACGACTAGAATTTATGTTCATTAGTTACAAAACCCCTGACGTTAACCACAGGTTATTACGTGACGTTAACCACTAGTTATAGGGATTATAAATTGAAATATCAGGCACTGCATGGAAGATAAATGTTTTTCCCCTTCCTTTTTGGAAAAGGCTGCGTTGTCTTTTTATAATGTAAAATCTACTCATCTAGTCTTACTAAAAGTCTACGAGTATAAAAAAGGATATTCACACATAGATATTTTTATATCTGTCTCTTACTGAAAGTAAATTTGAATTGGAGTAAAACGAAACATAAGATCCTTTTCCGGAATTTGGTAAAAATGCTCAACATAAAACAATACTCTTCATCGAATGAAAATAAACAATAGAGATAAATTAAGGAAGGAAGTGTAAATATAAATGCACAGTAATGTCCAAATTGCAAAATTTCAAAACGTAATAAAAATACCAAATGAAGAAGAAATAAACTGAAGATTTGACGCATTAAAGTTCGATCACATACTTATCTTTTCATTCTGAATTATTTGATCCTAACTTCAGAAATTTCTCCTCTTCTTTAATTTTACCTGTTCTTTAATAAATTAAAATAATTGATAATAGTTACTGAAAATTTTTATGTGAAATTTATTTTAATATATTATGAATTTTCAAAAGATATTTTGAATTAGTACAACATATTTTTGACACCTAAGACCATTATTTATATAAGTAGATAATCGATGACTTTAACCAACACACTCATAACTTTTTTTACTTTATGTATTAAATAGAAGTAATATAAAGTGTCAAGAAGAACCAATTAACCTATTTGATAGTGTACAGGATAGTGTATTGATTTCAGAGTATTTATATGCACCCGATAACAGACGACATTTACTCGATATGCTCCCATATTAATGGCTCTCTCGAGAAGAAAGTGCTACGGTTCCTGTGAATTATTGGATAAAGTATGGGGCATACACATAGTGAGAGGATTTGTTCTCCTAAAATTCGCTACATATTTTATAGAATAGATTAAGAAAGATAAATCATAAGTGAGTTTACATATTGCTTGTTACACCGTTAGATAGCACGATGTGATTGTGTAAAGTACCCTCTATTAGAAATATGAATTCGAACGTAGAACTAAGTGTTCTTTTATATCATTCATTTATTTGAAAAGTTATATTGAAATTCAAATTTGGCAAAAGATATCGATGTTACAGAAATACCTATGCATCTAAGCACTTCCCCATTTACTATATTTAATGAAATTACTAGTTTCAATACTTCTCAAAACTACTTACATATCTCTTTTCTACTGTAGTTTTATAAACTATACATTTGTAAATGAGAAAAACGTCAATTTTGTACGACTGGGATGTAATTTCTGCATACAAAATTAGTTTGTGCATTTCCGAAAATTCTATTCTTGCCCAACTAATTCTTATACAACATCTTAATTTTTCAATTAATTAACTTGTACTTTTGTTTTATCTATTTCATCTAGTTCTACATATTAGTATTTCTATTTTCAACAAATTTTTAATTAACTGGATTCGTTTACTGTTTTATTGAAAAATTACTACAGATATTTTGAAAATGAAAAGGTAATGTCTTAATGCACAATATTTATATACTTTTATATTTGTTTCAAAAACAAATCAAATTCTTAGGAAGCTATCCAAATACAAGATTTCTTACTATAAAAATTTATTATGAATTTTCCTGCATAAAAGGTTGGAAATTTGATAACATAATTATCGTCATAAATATAAACCTGAATTTTGAAACGTATTCATTATACTTATGAATTCGATTTTTATTTAAAAGTATTTGATGTGTTATTTTTTAAGATGATATTATGTTTTATTTTATTTTAATATTATTAACAGATATATTTTCTTTTCATTCATTGACACATAGTTTGGAAATGAAAACGGCGATTTATCCCGAAGCTGTTGTTTAATCTAATCCAATGAAAGAATTATGTTCTTCTATAAGCCCTACAGTAAATTTTTCGGAGGAGGAGGGCTTTATATTTTACTTCCATTTCTTATGAATATTTGGTTTTCTTATTTACATGTGTTCCCTATTTTGTATTTTCTTTTCAATTCAACCAACAATAATTTATACGCTAGCGTGGAAACTCAAGCAATTTTCCAGATTGTACCATAATTCAGAAAAAAAAAATCAACTATGGAATATGAAATTTCCTCTATAGAGGCACAATGTTGCACTTACAAGTTTATGAAATCATAGCAAACAAACAATGAATTGCACGCTTACATCATGGGACAAAGCAGAAAAAAAAGCTTCATTGAGAGAATGGCGTTAGTGAAAAACATTGTATGGACACGAGGAAGAACACAAACTAAATTCACTTAATAAGGGATATAACTTCCCCTAATTACAATGGTTGAGTTACACAATCTGTTCCATACTTAATAAAAAAAAATCAGCAGTTCCTGAGGTAAGATCTGACATTCTTCAAGTAGCATTTGTTTCAGTTGCCTGGTCTTCTCCGGAGCACACGATATTGCTCCTGGGTGTCCCCCCAAAGTATATTACATATGTTCGATGGGATTTAAATCAAGGAGACACACTGGCCAATACATTCTGCAAATATCCTTCCTTTATAGAAGTTCCACAAAAGCAGAGATCCTGTATAAATGTGCATTACCGTTCACAAAAATGAAGTCTGAACCAATGGTACCTAGGAACAAACGCAAGCGTGGGAGGATAATTTCATTGCAATAACAATCTCAGGTAAATGAATCGCTGTTGAAAATATGGAGTCGATTTGTCAGTTAAACATAATGCTTCCCCACACAAGCACTCCAAGATTAACACAACGGTTTCTTTCCTATGTCCATATTTAAATGAGCTGATAATTGTTGCTCTGTCTGAAATGGCTCTCATCGATAAGCAGTACGTCATTACATTAATGAGATGTTCAGTCTTTGTATTATTGACACCACAATAGATGATGCCACCGATAGTCTCCTGTTAATGGTATGCAGCGTTCAGGCAGACGGGTGAATAGACCACCTTTAAGCAGATGACTCGCCACATTAACCCTTAATACCTGTCATCTAGTTCCCGTAAGCAGCTACTGAGCAATATTACCTCACATCTAGTTCTAATCTTTTTTTGCTTACAGAACGACATATCGATCAGTAATTGCTATTGTTTCCTAGTCCGACGATCGCCAACCTTTAATACAGCTGTACTTTTCATTTAGAAGGCTTTCCAAGTTCTTGATTCTATATTTTTTCGTTTCTAAACTTTTCTCCAACACTCGTCAAACTACATCCCTCTTCAAGCTTGCCGATCATTCTACCATATGTATAGGAATTTTGATGCTTTCTTTCATTCATTATGAACGAATGATTTCAATTGCTCTTGCAGGGAATGTCTAAAAATGCGTCCATCCTCCTTTTTTTACAGTTGCATTGGCAATGATAGAGGGCATTCCACAAGTTTATATGCTGTGACGTCCCCTTTGACATTCTCGAGCTAATATTTGCGTGTACTTTCCCTTTTTAACGAGATATCTGTTCAGTATGTACTTCACAAAAAGCCCTTCTCAACAATTCCACTACACATGGTAGTATGTTGAAAAATGCTTTTGTGCATAAGTTTTGTGAGTTAGTGTATTGGTGTTACACTATTGGCATAGTTGCGATTAATTCGTTGAATTCTTAGTATTGGTAGTTCATATCACTTTTAAGTATTTTATGTTGTACACACACACACACACACACATATATATATATATATATATATATATATATATATATATGAGTAAAACACCAATATTATAATTCACAAAATATCATATCATATAACAAAACTAAGTGTATAAGTCATAAATTCGTTACTATAATTAGAAACTACATATTTAAAGAAACCATTGAAAAACGAAGTAATAAAGTAATATTAAGACAATTCATAAAAAATTATTATAATTAAATAAATGAAACTCAAATTCAAAACAAAACCAAACACTCTATTAAGGAAAAATTATCTTATAAGAAAAAGTTCAGTGAAAGAAAAGCAAAAAATTAGAATAATAGAAATAATGTAATTAAGACTATCCCATATTTTGGAATGGAATAATGTGTGTTTATAATATTATTACTGATCAATCCATCCTCCTTCAATGTATTCATGATAAAAAGTAGTGCAACAAATTAAAATGAGCAAATTCGGGAAATCAACCACAGAAAAAAAAATTAAATCTAGTAAAATTAGTAAAGGAATACAATTAGTTTGCTGAACAGACAAATTATACCTAAAAAATATCTAAGAAATTGAAAAATTAGTTTCTAAAAGACATCATGAAAGAGGGCGGTTTACCATAAGACTTGCTCCTTTTGTATCGTTCATCTCTGCAAATAGTATAGTCTGCTTAAAATGGTGCAGAGATCATAGAGATTGGAGCATGAAGCAATGGGCAACCACTTAATTTCACTATTTAGTCCCGGTTAACTAACTAGCGATCCTCGACTAACTTTCATATGAAGTGAACCAGGGACCCTCTACCTGCTCTCCAGTATTCGAGAAATCCACCATTACGTCAGCGGAGGCTTGATGGTCTGGACAGGCATGATGTATGAACGCCGCACACACCTCCATGTCTTTCAAAGAGGCACTGTGATTGCTAAGACGTATAGGGATCTTGGTGCCCTATGCTCTTCTTTTCAGGGATGCAGTTGGTCCTGATTTCCTTTTAATGGATAACAGCGCGAGGTCACATAGAACTCATCTAATCGATGAATTTCTGGAAATTGAGGATATTTGCGCCGGATGGGGGGGGGGGATTAGCCAGCCAGATTTCCAGATCGCAATCCTATAGAGCATGCCTGGGGCATTTAGGGGTGGGCAATTGCAATTCGCAACCTCCCTTCGTGAAAGACATGAAAATCGCGTTTCTGAACGAGTGGGACCAAATGCCACAGAAACTCATAAAACTCCCTTATTTCTAGCATAAAATCACTAAGCGAGACCTGTATACCTGACTATACATGTGACTGCGAGGACCTTACTCCCTATTAACCCCTTTTTTGGTTCTATACTGCAACTGCTGTTTCATACCTTGCTACTATGATGAGTGTTACGCACGATCATGCATGTGCAATATAACTGTTGAATGGGAATTTTTGTATTATATCAATCTTATGAACAAACCAAATTTCATTAAAATCTGTTTAGTATTCTAAAGATATTCGACCAAATAGAAAAATTCTCTTAATTTTGAACACCAGTGTATTTATTAAACTACATTTATGTAAAATCCTTTCCTTCGATTCTTTTAGTTCCTTATTGTACTACTCGGAATACAATTTTGTAAGAGCCTACTTGTATGGGCTCAATGGAAATTCAAGTTTTTTGCTCTAACAGACATTTTTTGTGTTATACTATCTTGGTGATAACTAAAGTTTTATTTGTTATTTTAAAAAAATCTTTAAGCTTTTCTCATTTTTTTAATGTAGTTAGTTTAATTCATAGAAAAGTTTTGTTTAGTTAAGATATTTGTTTGTAGATAAGTTTGCCGCTTAGGATTACTTGGTACTTTCGAGTTATTTTCCTTTGGTTTTAATGAATAAAATAACTTTTTTGTCAGAATTCAACTTTTCATTGTTAAAAGTGTTACCACTCCTGTTAACTCAACAATCTTTTCTTTTTTTTTTTTTTTTTTTTTTTTTTTTTTTTTTGTAAACTGACATTTCTTATCCAATAACAACAATATGTGGGTCATTAAAAGACATTTAATCAACTCGAACAAATTTAATTTAATTTTTCAGCAGTTTAATTTCTTTTATTTTATTTATTTATTTGCAAACTCTTATTGAAATATACTTATTCTTGATGATTTATTATTCTACCTACTTATCAAATTTTTTGTGCTATTCGTCTCTTTTGCACGAATAATTAATTTATCTTTTTCTTTTTTATTTAAATAAATGCTATCCGACAGCTTGACATCATGCTTGCGCATTCTTAGACTTCCCTGTAAGCTTTTAATACTTATGTTCTTTTAATACTTAATGTTTAGGTTCTTTTTTATTGAATTCCTGCTTGTGAAGTATTCTTGTAAATTACGGAATTCTTTTCCCTTAATTGTTTTACAAACTCCAAGAGGGGAAAAATAAATTATGTAGTGAAGAACCACAACTTAATTGTTCTTTTATTGTATTCAACTTTATTGTAATATATCAATTTGAGAGGCATAATAACAGCAAACTTAAACTTGTAAGAAACAAGGCAACTAATTGTAAGCGAAGCAGATCGAAGTTCAAAGCAATATTTAAGTAGAAATCTAGATTACAATAGAATCTAGACACATCAAACGGATCATTACTATTAGAAATGAGTATATTAATAAAATATATTTTACTTTCGACATTAACTCATCTAAGTATCGGTTGATCTTATAGAAGAATTACTATCTCATTTAATGTATCTTCCTGATTGTTTTAATGAGTAAATTACTTACTTAAATTGAAAATGCCATTTATTTTTTCTTTATTTAGTCTACTGAACCTAAAAGGGGGAAGTGAATATAAGTGTTTAAAAAGAAAAAGAATCAGTGAGGAAATAATAAAGTCTTACTAATCAATTAATAAAAATGAAAAGTAAACGCTCAACTTTATAAATAAAATTTATAATACTAAATTCATACAATATCAGAAGAATTTGTTAATGATTTTTAATGGAGAAGTATGAAATAGTTATTGATGGAAAGGAAGAATCTGTTATATACCATGAGAAAAAGCATTATCATTAAAGCTTCCTAGACAGGAATGTCATTATTCTGCGCAAATGAAAATATGAAAATGATTTTCTTACAAGAGAGAAAGAGATAATTCTATACTTCTAGTGAAATGCAACTATTAACTTGAGGCTGAAATGAAATATGGCACTCCTGCATAAACTATAATAACAATTTTCTTAAATGGAATTTGTTCTTATAGACACAAAAGAAGTAAAGTGTAATTTCAAACCAAGTCTTATAATATGTTCGATTTTGAATACCTTCAATAATATGAAAAAAGTAAATCCCAAATGAAGTTAAGTTTTTCTTCTGGTTCATCATTTAATCATACATTTTATAATTTAAACAGAAAGATTAAAATGTCTGAATACAGGAAAAGTTTAATATTGTTGTTAAAATATTTCCGAGACAGACAAATTTGCCTCGCAGCTCACAAAAAATTTAAGCAATTTTTTTTCATGTCGAATTCTTTTACTAATACTTCAAAATGATATTTGAAATTACTGTGAATGGAATTTTAAAAGTATCTATTATTTCATGATATTAATAGGTTATATGAATCCTTTCTCTTTTAAATATCTTTTAAAAACAATTATAACTAAATGAAAAATTGTATTAATGCCGCAAGTAATCAATCCTATACATTCAAAACCATGTGAAATTTCTGCCCACTTCTTTTCTGAAATACGAATTAATTAATTACATCCGTCGATTTTCACATTCTATTGACAAGTGAAATAAATTAGACTATTAAGGAAATGCATGTTTTTAAGAAGGTAGTTGTGCTGTTTCCTGATTATCGATCTCCTAGAAGCAAAACACCATAAAATTTCTAACGCTTCACAAATTAATACCATTATCGGTAACGAAAAAAAAATAACCCAAGAAACACAGAGTACAATAGAAGTTCTATTTTCTTATTCTACAAATTGAGAACTGTACATTTCTTATTCTAGTTTTTTTTTTTTTTTTACATTCACGATGCTATTAGTTTTTATTGCCTTGAAATTTCCTCTATAGCTTACCAAAAAGGATGAAAAAAAAAAAAAACTCCTCCTTGTGAAAAAAGTTTTTTTCCCCCTTTCCTCTCACTTTTTTTAAATCTTAATCTTTAAATGAAATTACCATTGCTAACCAGATCACACATTTAAAAGTACTGTATAATACAAATTAATTTTTTAACATAAGAAGTGAGACCGTTATTAAATTAAATACATATTCAAATTACGCTATATCTGTATAATTAAAAACACAAAGAATATTCGTTACGTAAAAGAAAAGAAGTAAAGTATTTATACTCTCTTCTTAATTTTTAATAATAATAAAAAACAATAAGAATGTTTTTTATCAGTAAAAATACTTATATATGGTGCTGTATATCAAACGGCCTCGTCTAAACTGATATATTTTACTAATATGTAACATGATGTCTTCTATTATAGCAACTTTCTTTCTTAATTTGAATTTGAGAATTTTACCTTAATAGTACTGAAAAATCACAGCATATTAAAAAAAAAATTCCATAATCCATTTCGTTTTCCTTAGATTATAAAACAAGTAAGCAGAGTTTTGACTTGTATATATTATGTTCCAAATGGACCCTTTTTAACTAGAGATGCCACTATGCCTCCATCGGAAATAATAGGAGCAAATATCGGAGTGCGGGAGGCGAAGAATCGTACCGATGATGAAAACCGGGTAGTCAACTCAGTGCATAGCTCACCACAAAGGTCCTTCTGACTTTACCGAGAGGAGTTGTTTAGATCAGTGTTCAAGAGATAGGTCTGTTACACGGCAACCAAGCTAGAGATGCCCTTGACAGACCAATAGTCGAAAACACAGTCACATCATACGACCTGCAAGCATAGCGTAAAGTGTCTCAATGTCCACTATCTATATACAGGCAGCACCTTAAATATGGGCCTCTGTGTCAATCCGTACCGTCGCAATGCGCCCGACTGAAGGACAGTTGCTATCGCGGCGCCTATTTCGTGTACTGCCATAGCCATCCCCTCACCGTCACCTCCGATTGGAGTGGCGTCTCGTTCTATGGGATTGGACTGTTAACGAATGGAATCAAGTCATCTTTTGCGAGATGATTCAGTTTGATTAGTGATGACAATCGTGTTTCATCGTGAACATTTCAGTTTCTACCCAAACTGAATCGTGAAACCTGATTCAGTTTGGGTAGTGATGACAATCGTGTGAGCGAGTGGAGGTCCTGTCTCAACGTGGTTGAACGTCTCAATACTCCCTGCGCTGTACAGCGGCCTACCGTTCTTGCAACTGGTGTGATGGCATGGGGTGCCATCGCCTACATACGGCAACCTCTAATATTGATCTACAACACCAGAGATACGTTCGCGACATTCTTCAGCCTAATGTGTTGTCACTTATGACAGGGCTCTCATGATCCATTTTTCAACTGGACATATTTGTCCACACACCTCAAGGGTCTTACAGAACTGCGTACACTATATTTTCATCCTTACCTAGCCTTCTTGAGCCCTAGAATTTGTCACTAAATGAGCGTAACTGGGGGTCATTTAGGACGGCAAGTTAGAGACCCTACGATTTTGGTCGAATTAAAGGCGTGTTTACAATAAGTGTAGAAAATGATGCTGCAGGACATCATACGCGACTTGTATACCCCAATGAACGACCGTTTCACATGCATTAACGCTGGACGCGGCCAACAGGGTATTAAAACCTCTAATTATTTGCAATTTTTCCTACGATAAATGATCATTTTGTTTTAATTTGTAATCACTTACTTACATCAACGTTGTATCTACATATGTAAAATTTGGTTTCATTCTAACAACACTTTCTAGGTGCTCAAATCTTTATGGCAATGAATGAATCTGCACTTAGACTTAATGTTGTAATTTAAGACGACAGAAGAGAGTAAAAACAGGAAAAGTCTACAGGAACATTTTATGAAAGAGAAAGCTAATTTTGAGTTATAAAATGTAATAATTAAAAGTGAATAACATAAATTATTTATAACACTTTAAATTAATTTTCGCCCTTTTCTGTATTAAATTGTTATATATATATATATATATATATATATATATATATATATATATAAATGGCTGTTCGGCGTAACTCATAGATCATATACGTGAACTTTTTAGGGTAATAAATATAACGGTTTCTTTCTATCGGAGTATACAAAATCTATTTATTTCGGTGTCACTAGAAAAACGTACTTTTCAATTCAACCTCTTAAATCCAATAAGTTTTTGGCATGAAGTCCTTCGACAACGATAATCTATCTCCAAGGGTTAGAAGTATAAAAGTATGAGCTAAAGGATATCAGTATAGAAATGCACATTCCCAAAATCCGGACTTATATTTTGAGCAAACTAGTGAATAAAATATGAACTGGAAAAAGAAAAAATAACTCACTTTGAAGAAAAGAAGACAAAAAACTGAAAGAGAGAACTGAGCCTTACTTTGTCTGACAAGGGACAAGTTTTATTGACAAACTTACGGTTGTAGTGGCTTACTTGATATAGCTGTCATATCTTAAGCTCAATTCTTTTTCCCCCTTAAAATGTGGCCTCAGCGAAATCTCACTAGAATATATATAAAATGCGAAGAAAAACAAAAGAAAATGTTTGCTCAATTCAGGTACGTATTTAAAAATAAAGCTGTCCATTAAAAATGAATTTGGATTTGAATCGTATTTTATGCTTTTAAATAAATCATACATTATTTCTCCTCAAAATATTTGGCTCATATTAAATTTGTATCATGAAATAGAAAAACAAGGTTTTATTTTTCTTTACTCTGAATAAAATCATTACTTTAAGAAGCAAATAAATTTTTTTGTGACTTTAATTTCCTTAAAATTATTTTACAAATTTCCTAATGTAACAATCAAAAAAGCATTTAAGTACATTTTGTAACAGTATTTTAAATATTTAAATTATTTGAATTAAATATTACAGTTGAATTGTTTACAAAAATTAGTTTTCAAATACAATCATATACAACTTTCTATTATGCATATCCTTCAGTAAATTCTGTTTTAATATACATGTAATGGTTTATCAATAATATTTAAATTGCAGGAATTTATAAATTTTACATAAATAAAGGACCCTTAACATTTTAGCAAATTTAAAAATGATTTAATAGAGAAATACGTCTGTAATAAATTTTAGATTCATTCATTTGAAGCGGGGGAACAAAAATAGAATTATAAGTAGTAGTATACTATTCCAAGAAAGCGATTTTTAAATTATTCAACTCTGTAAAACAAAAGTCAAAAAAAACTTACTATCATTTTAATGCACAAAAAATATATACAAAATTCAAATCATATCCGAAAAAGCAAGAAATGTAGAAAGAGAAAAGCGAAAAGTTTCCTGCAATTCATAAACTTTTTTATATGAATTCTTAAATGTAATATCGAATGAATTTTATAGGATTTATTGATACTATATGTGGAAAAAATATCTATACAAGCAATTGGCATATGATGTTTTTGATTTAAAATGACGATTTCAATTTAAGAAGGCTGAATAAATGGATTTAATCTTAAACTATCTCTTAGATGTATTAGTATAAAAGAACGAAAGCATTTAACGAGAATTCGTTAAACTATTCAAATATGAATTTCTAAATACGAAATACCCATCTTATATATTAAAGAAACTGAAGCACTGAAAACAAATAAAAAAAACGAATTCAAAAATAAAAAATAGGAAAAGACTTACTTCATCCCGGTTAAAAGGAAATTGATTGAAAAGTGTATAAATGTCTGGAGTACATAACAAGCTGACTCATTTATCAATTTAGATGAATAAGAGAATTATAATTTACAAGTATTGAAAGTATCTGATTTCCTACAAAATTCATTAAAAAACATAAAATAAATATATTCAATTAAAATATCAGTAGAAATTGGTGTAAGTAAATTTGCGTAATATTTGCCAATTTTCTAATACTTTTGTTGCGAGTAGGTATTATTTTTTCCATACAAAATATAAAACTATGTTGAATTTTGAGTGTTATTATCTACGAGATTCATTGTTATAATATTACTTCCTAGAGTACCCGTTCTTCGCATGTAAAACAAAACTCTACAAAAGTCTTCAGAATGTATATCAGGATTATTTTTAATGAGTAACAAACAAGTAAATTAATATATTGATCTCCAACAAATAAATTACCAGAGAATAATAAATTTCCAGAAGCATAAATCGTGTCGTCAATCACATAATATGCTACAAAATTAGCAAACCTGAGTGAAAATCTTATCTACGGCGAATGAGAAAAGAATCAAAATTTGAACAACCTCATTATAGAGCAATTATTGTTATTATTTATAAAATGAACTAACTGTTTTTCCCACATATTTTCTTAAGTGGGACCAAATTTTTATTTCATATAATATATCAATTCTATGAGATTTTGATTGATAGATATTGACCAGAATTGTTTAAAAAAAATCTGAAATTGATGCTTTTCATCTCCATGTAATAAAAAAAATAATCCCTGAAGTTCTGTTAATTAATATACACATTCGAAATAAATTTGGTTTTCTTAAAAAATCTTATACCTCTCAATGGAGCAAAAATTGCAACTTTGCGATCTTTGCGATTTTTATGTTTCAAAAAATTGCTTTAACATTATTAATTACGAAAGTATTTGAAAACATTAAATGAAACCACTTAATATTGCCTTATATCAAGAAAGGTTTGAATAATTTGGAGTAAAAACTGATGTAACTCTTCTAGATTTTAACTGATTTGAAAATATCAGTTTGTGCACAAAAAAAAAAAAAAAAAAAAAAAAAAAAAAAGTTTAAATTGCGCAGTTTTTAAACAAAAATGTTTTAGAAATATTTTTGGATCTGTTGCAAAACACAGAAAACTAATTAAAAAACGTGATTTTTGAAATATACATCAAAACTGAACGAGAAAAATTTGTTTGGTGGGAATATGTTTACTTCTCCTTTCACTCGTCAGCGAAATCCAGAAAAATTTGAAGCGATACGATAACCTGTGTAAATATGTATTGCGAAAGATGTATTACTTCCAAATTTATTCATAATATTTATATTTTCCTAATAATATCTATGTAATCCTAAGTCAGAAATGCTTATAACATTTTAATATATTTCTCACGTTTCTTCTAAAAATTTTAATTGCTTAATTTAATTGATTTCACTTACTTAAAGTTGTACAAAATGCTTTTCTGTATTAAGTTTCAATTATTTGTACTTTATACATTTCTTTATTTTGAAACAATTCTTTTAATGCATAGAATAATTAAGGCTTTTCCACAGAAATTTAAAATACTCTTAAATAAAATACTGGACAGGAGGAAACTACATAAAATATTATAATATGTATGTTGAATGAAATAAGATAAATCTTTCTTAAAAGTATAATAAATTCAAACGTTGCTCAATATGATTTACTTTTATAAAGGAATATGATAATGTAATAATAACTTTTAAACAACAGGAAAAATTTAATTCCTCCAATGCCGATATTATATTTGATTGTTTCATTCATGAAATTTTATTTGGATATATTTGTTACACAAAACAAAATATTCTGTCAAATATTACTTAAAATGAATTAAAATAATAACCTTCTGGTTCATAAAAAATAATAGATTGTCTTTAAAATAAACAATTATTTTATTTATTCCATATATTTTCAATTCATTGAGTTCATATTTATTAAAACTATGCTCCTGAAATAGTTAAGAAAAACACATCTCAACAAAAGACTATGTTTTGAAATATGTCTTTAAATATTAATTTCATTAAAATGGTATTATTTCTATTAGTTTAGTCAAAACAACAACGTGCTCACTCACAAAAATATAAAAAAATTACACAAATTTTCCTCTTCCATATTTATATACAATTTGTAATTTAATTTTAATTTAAAAATTTTCTTTTCTGTTATACACTTTGAAGATCACAGCTGTTAATAGCATGGTTCAAGATTATCAAAATGTGTCACTGTTTTGAGTCCTGAAACTATAAATAATTATAGCATGAATATTGATAACTACGAATTAAATACATTTGAACTTTCAAACTCTCATGTAGTGTAATATGGATGTCCGAAGAGTACCATACCTGACGTCACCTTCACCTTTAAATGTGGCTCACAAAACGATGTTAATCAATAATATACACTACACTACATTGAAAATGCAAAGATAAGAAGGAGTGTCCAGAAAATGATGAAATTCGTTAAACAGAGAAATACAGCAACGAACAATAAGTTATCTTTATTTCAAAATGATATATATATAATATACTGAGAGATAACAGCTTTGGCTCAGTAGGTTGTAAGACTACCGTCAATATACGGAGCAACGAGTCTACGTAGACAATCAATGTGAGAGTCACGCGGCGACTTTTAATGGAGAAACAAAAGCGTGACTTATCTGAGAACATGACCCTGTGCCATACCGTCGTCTACAAATCTAGAGCACGGCACCATTGCAGACGTTAGGACTATAATGTGGGGTCAATGGACATCGTGAGAGCAGACCACAAGCAACCAATCGATAAGAAATTGTTGAGAAAGCTGCAGAATGTGAAGGTAAATGTAGCTTCCGGGTCTGCCAACGCTTGCAGGTAAATGCGTCAATCCATGCGTGCTAACGTCATTCTGGTTGTATCGGCACCCCTCACACTTGCCACATTTCCTTGTTCCAACCATCCTTGTTACAGCCGATGCACTGTGAACGTGTTCAGGTGGGAGTCAGCTGAGATTTGCCATATAGACCAACCAGCCCTTCTCAGTCGGATCGTCATGAGTCTCGCAAAATCATCTGTCTGCAGAAATTGCCTCCGTTGACGACGACCTCGCATTCTTTGCTGTTGCTAGCGTCCTCTGAGGCAGGAACAAATTTTTTAAGATGATTTCCCTGGCAGAAAAAATTTGACACGAAAATTGAACATTCTGCAGTTTCCTTCCCTTATACCTTCTTCAACGTGCGCTAGAGAGTTGCGCATTTTACATCATTCTCATAACTCTGTGACGAACGTCTCTTTCTCTCTCTCTCTCGCTCTCTCTCTCTCTCTCTCTCTCTCTCTCTCTCTCTCTCTATATATATATATATATATATATAACGACTTAGATTTTGCATTATATATTCATTTCAGTTAAAAAAATTGTCGTATGAGAACAGCCAACTTCTTAAAAACACTTATATATTTTATAAGAAATGAACATAATTCTTATTTATAATTAAATAAGTATAATTACTTAACATTCCTTTGTAGTTAAGTGTAAAGAAAATTTTGAACAAAAATAAAAAAAAAAATATTGAAAGAAAACTATCGTTGCTCTTATAATCACAGATTATTTAAAAAAAAAAAAAAAAAACAAGTTTCTATAGGCTCCACATTTTCTTCTCACAATCCTCCCTAATTTCAAATCATATTTCATCATTCGCATAACTCAGCAATGTACCTCTACCTCAAAATTTGCATAATTTCTGACCACTCCTCCTTTGTGTTGTATTTTAAGTGTCCCATAGAGTATATTACTGCTCTAAAATCAGGTTAATTAAAATGAAACTGTCCTTTTCGAAAAATTACTGAGTAGTTTAATTTGTATAGTATTTTATTATAAAGTTACATTGTGTGTTAATCACATCTGATTCTATTTTTCTGTGTGGTAGCTATAGCTGGAAGTTATGGTGGTGGACTCGTAGCCAGCGGTTTTTGCCGATTCGTGGGTTCAAACCTCAATACCACTATGGACCTGCTATGTAGACGGGATGGATGCACTTTAGATCTGCCAGGGCTCAAAGTCCTCCCTTTCGCTTTGTGCAGAGATTTCGTGAGGTAGTGCTAGTTCAGGTGTCATCCTTTTCACTTGACTGAAGTTAAAAATTACGATGTCCGTCACCAAGAACAATCGTTTTGTTTCTGAGTGCGACGTTGATAAATAAACACAATCTCTCTCTCTCATCACATATATATCAAAATTAACCAAAATACGATATAGTTCAAAATCTATCTATTTTTGATGATTTATAGCGTTCCTAAGACCAGTTGATATTAAGACTGCAATGCGTCATAGGTTTGGATGGAGATGAATTTGGCATTGCTTCACAGGCTAGGTTTGGTTTGGTACCAATTTGATGCTCATTCAAAATTTGATTGCTGTGGCTTCAGCTGTCGTTGTCATTTTACTTCAAATTGTCAACATTAAGGATACTTGCATTCATAATTATACACTAGAATCCAAGTAACAATCAAAACAAAGGGTTGTTTCCGTTCTATTGCTGTTGCTAGCCGTAGCCTGATGGCCAAGGTCACAGACTTGAGGCCGTCGATTTTTGTCAAGTCGTTGGGTTTGAGCTTTGATGCCTTTGCAGACGCACAGTGTAGCCAGAGCTAATTCACCCAAAATCTGTTGAGGCTCAAAGTCCTCCCAGGGGCGTGATGTGGAGATTCGGATGTGTCAGCTCAGGTGTCTTCCTCGTCACTTGACTGAGGTTTAAATTTACCAGGTCAGTCACCAATAGTCCTCGTGTTGCTTCTAGTGCGACGTTAATAAAACCCACCAATCAATCAAAACTGAGTGCAATTTATATTTTCAAGTTGAAATAGTTCATAGTGTAACTTAGTAATAGATATTAATTTGAAGAATAGATCGGTAGCGTGAAGGAATCACATAGCTTAAGTAAAAATACTTCTTTATTATACAATTGTATGAGTCATACACAAGTTAGGAGGCATTTTAGCTTTGTTACTCTTTCATAATGTCACAAACAACAATAGCTGAAGCAAAATACCACAAATAGGCATATATTCACAGGAATTTAGTCCCTAATAGATAGAGTTCACCAAAATCGCAAGAGCAGGAAATAGTCTAAATCGTGTCCTCTCTCGCTCACTTCTTGCGAGATCGTCCACTTTCGCTCTCCGTCAGGATACCTTCCCCTCCTTGATTTTCTTTCAATCCCTTTTAAATCCCCAGGTAAGCTGACTTGCTCCCCCTCTCTTCAATTTATTTTCATTTTTGACTGCACAATTAAATTTCATGGACAACCTCCGTTGACTGAGTCCTGTCCCCCAACCCCAATATCAAGTTCAATTATCGGCCAATATCAAGTTCAATACACGTGTATGCAGATGTCGGACGTCAAACAGTTAGGCCCTAAATTCCCATATATATCTATGTCATGGATCACAGTACCTCACAAAGAAGAATCAATCCTGTCACACCTGTGTAGAAGAGTAGAGTGTTCATGAATATAGCTGACCAAAGCAGATTCCCAAGATTTGGCTCATTTATTGCTTCGGGGTTGTAAACTTTTTATTAAGCCTTTGAATGGGATATTGAGAAACAAAAACGGTAGTTCAATGCAAATGTCTCTGACGGGGGTTATCTATAGCCTACGTTACAGTAGAAAGACGGAAGTTGGTCTGAATGATCAGAAAAGGTAAGATGACAATTTTTCCGGATGCGAAAGAAGTTATACTCATGAGCTTTTTCAATAAAAGAAAATCACAATCTACGGACAATATTACGAGGAGTTATGACATTTCTATTTATTATTCTTAACATTGGTCAATTTTGAACCTCGCTGGCATACTATAAGTTGTTCTGAAAATTGTTTTTATATTTAATACACAAGTGACAAATTTCATTACAATATGAAAGCAAGGCCTTTGTTCAAATTTTTAAAATGGAGAAAATTTACATTGTGACTCGTAAACTTAAAAAAAAAATAAATACAAAAAGGGAAAGATAACGAGGTATAAGCAGATGTCAATAACAAAATTTAATGCAATTCAAATATATTTTTTTAAAAAAAAATGCCTCTATTGATTTATTTAAAATGATAAATCAAGTTGAATACCTTATTGTGCAATTGTTCAGACTAATAACATTATATACAATTTAGTTATTTCACTGAAAAATATAAATTTTCACTGAAATATAATTTTCTTGAAAAATAAAAATTAAAATAAATATAACAGAAATGAATATACAATTTTATGCAATTCATGCGTAACAATTTAAATTAAATTTTCCAAAATATAATGAGAATTTAAATTTATTAATTCCTATCTTAATATGAAAAATATTTTTTTTTAAATTTTGGAACAATTGTTTATCACATTGTATTCATTAAATCTAGTTGAATAAATAAAAGTCATAGACATTATTTTTAGGAAATTGGAGATTTTGATAGAAATAAATCAAATCACATTTATCACTAGAAAACAGGTCATATTAAAAAGTATATTTAAATAGCTTGAAAATAAATTGCACACTTTACCTTACATTTATTTAATCTAATGGAAAAGCATACATTCAACATTATTTATTAAAAACAAGATTCAAATTTTCCTACACAAGGAAACTAACTTTCCAAATGTCAACTCAAAATTCGATGTGTATCATCAATTAACTATTAAAGGTTTTTAAAAAAGTCACAAACTCAATTAACATCAATGTACACACAAATATTAGCGCTTTTCTTCCTCTGAAATTAACGTTTACTTAGAAAAACAATCTGGTTTAATGTAACAGAAATTTTATAAGAGGTACACTTTATGAAACAGTATATGTATAACTCTGGCTATGAAAGGAATTAATTTCCCGGAAAATGTTTCACGAGAGTTTCGGCATCTAACTAAATTAGGCTTAAAAATTAAGTATATTTTATTAAATTATTTTATTAGCTTCTGTACAGTCACCGCCCTTATTACGCTAAATTTATTGTAGCTATTGTTTCTACGTGTCTTGTTATAGACTAAAAACAGTTTTTAAAAGTATTTAAAAGCTGTTATGTTTCTCAATGTATATTAGGTGCATAATTTTATTAAATGTATTTGAATTGTCTAGAAATATAAAAAAAGCTCAAAAATTGGATGTTATTCTGTCTATAAAATGCAAAAATGATTTAGTAAAATAAACAAATATTAAATGAACACCCACCCACTTAACTTGAAAAAAAAAACTTTGTACTTTCTTATTAAACAAATTTTTTATTTTCAACAAGAATTATAAGATAAATAATTCAGATAATTATTTATACAATTTATTTTCATTATTATGAAACAAACAATGAATTAAAACTAATTGTGTAACTCATTACTATAATGAAAAAGTCTTAAAATACGATGAAAACTGTTTGAAAAATAAAAATTTTGTCAAGATGCATGTTTCTATATTGAATTTGGCAATTAAATTGAATTATATTCCTAGTACATGGGTTAGTAATTATTAAAGAATAAATTATTATTTCCATGTATATTTTAAAGTTTGAATCAAAATTAAAATCAATTTATATAATTTTAAATTAATTTTCATTAAAATTGTAAGCTATTTAAATTCAATTATAACAATTCATTAATTTTTTTTTATTAAAACAAATCAATTTCTTTGTAAGATTCTGTATAAAGAAAGGGTTATATAGAATTATTTTAAATGCAATGCTTCATTACACAAACTTCTCAAATTACATTTTTTAAAGTACATAAATCATTCAAAATAATTGTATTTTTTCATTAAAAGATATTATTATAGTAATTAGGAATAATTATTATTTTTTATCTTGTTATAAGTTAATTTAGACAATTCGAATCATATTTTTAAATTGTCTAGGTTTATGCAATATGAGTTGATTTTTAAGAAATATAATCATAATTCTGCAAAAAATATGCTTTATAAAATTTAATTTGTTTTAAAACAATTTTAAACTCTTTAAGAATTTTTTTTTTACAATTTTAGCTTGCCATGGATGTATAATTGTAAGTTTCCTAATTTTATGGTAGAATAGAAAGAAAAAAATTATTTTAGTTTGGACTAACAGTTCGTAGAAGTATTGTTTAAAATTTTTAATATTATAAACGATATTTCTAATCATTTATATAATAGTATATGTTTGAAATAATTTATTAAGTTTATTTTGAAACAATATATACAATTTATTTCTTTATGCATTTTAATCTAAAAAATTCTACATTTTCGTCTTTTTTTAAATTACGGATTTTACTAAATTATTTGAAATGATACTGAAAGGAAAGTATTGAATGCATAAAATATTGTATATTCATGTATTTCTGTCTTAATTCTGTAACAACAATGTATTTAAATTATCATTGTCTCTTACAATAAAAATATGTAAAACTTTTTTTCACTTATCTTTAGAATTTTTGTGTTCATTAATTTATCATTTTTCTTAAGACATAAGCATTTATTTGATATTAATACTTCTAAAAGTTTACCTTCTTTGCACTAAATATGATGCATATAGAATATACTTTTATACACAATTTTCTATTACATATTTTATAAATTGCTATATATGTGTGTATGAGCTTGTTTGGCTGCGTGTGGGTGTGTATGATATGATAAAACAACTAATAACAAATTCAATTCGAAACTAAAAAAAAACATACTCGTAATCAAACAGTAGACAGAATTGTAGGGTTAAACATCTTCCATGTTACGAAACCTCTACCAATGGATATTGATAGGCACAAACTGCGTCCTTCCCAAATGTGAATTATAATAGATTATGCAAAAGGTACAAGAAAATAATTAAAGTACACCTAATACTAAATCTTAAAGCAATTTTTTTTCAAATACAAAATTTAAATTAATATTTAAAAAAAAACGTACAGAAATTCAAACTTGTACAATGATTGAAATATATTTAAACTAGGTAAAAAACTTCTAATTTTAATCGATAAATCGGTCATGTGTACTGAGATATATATGTGATATAGTGATGTAGAGATAAAGTGTAATGTTTAAGAGTCTCTTTAAGGTATCCGCCTATCTTTAAAAGGTGCTTTTCAGATAAAAATTGATTTTTTTATTTATGGTTTATTATTACCGCCTGATTTCTTACCTTTCCAGAACATTTTCACTTCTGTTTCTATCTTACATAGAACATGAGTTATAAGCATTTTAATAATAGTCTGTGACAAATTTTAGAACTGGAAGTAGCATTCTGCTACCGGAAATGAAACTTTAATGTTTGTTTTTCATTGATATTTTACGCAATATTGTCATCAGCATATCTTACAACATTCAAGATGAATTTCCCAAGACTTAAAATTCAAATACATCTTTTTCTGGTGTAATATGATAAAGAATACTGAAGGAAGATTTTGTTTGCTTAAAAATTGTGAAATTGGGTGCATATAATGCAATTATACAATTTTAAATACATTTCAAAAACATATTAGTCAAAAGTTCAGTAAGTTAGACCAAAAATAAAATTTTAAATGTTAAAAAAAATGTTATTTTGTATTGAAAGAATAAATTATGTGTCTGTAAATGTAAATTATGTCCATATTCATGGAATTCTTCGCAGCTGAATACAGTGATATATATATATATATATTCAAATATGTTCTTTTGATAAATTCCTATCAAAAGAACATTTTTTTTTAAATTAAGGTAGTTGCTATTTTGTAGTTATTCATTTTTTGCAAAGTCAGTAATAACATACTCAAAAATAACTTTAAAATAGCACTTTACTATTATGTAAAAAGTAAAATCTTAATTGTTATATAATTTCACAATAAGTTTCATTACTATATTTAAGTTTAAAAAATTCACATCAAACTACATTACTCTGCATTTAATTGGACAAAACATTTTAAGTTTACTGAAATGTAAAGTGGCTTAGAAAAGAAGTAAAACTTCATCAAGTAATATAAATTATTCTACCTCACATTTTTCTCAAATGCTTAGAAAAAATAATTCACATATTGAAAAATACGAAATCTTAAGTTTTACTTTGTTAAATATTCAAGATTGTACAAAAGATGAACAAAAAAAATTGATCAAGCGTATGAGAACTGAACGGAGCCAAAGTAAACAAGTTTCAAACCTTATCTAAATACATCTACTCAATATAAGCATAATGCTTATAATGTATACAGATATATGTGCATTTACGTATACAAACACATATGAATTCAAATGTAATGAATTCATTGTTAACAGAAAGATTCATTATAAAATGAGTAAAGGTTATTATACATCAATTGCTTAATTTGATGCATCAGCTATCACAATATCAAGAACAAAATGAATAGATAGAATTTCATTATTATTAAGAAGTAATAGAATATGTTCAGAAACTTGCTTTCTTCTAACTAACTCTTCTCGAGTTTCAAATTGACACCGCAGTATCCGTTCCCGTAATAAACGCATCTCAATCGAAATAAAAACAGAAAAAAAAAATTGATCCATCCGACAAATGTTTTCCAAAGTGTGGATGTCAAGTCAGTCCGACACTAATGAAATCTTGAATGGATTACAAAGGAAAATAGTGGATCTATTTCCTGTATCAGATGAAATTCGATAAGAATGTCTCCTCCACCCCATATCTCACCGACCCTCTTCCCAAAATCTATCGCTGTATGTTGTCGCATTACGAATAAAGGACTGTCGCCTTGGCTGAAACTTCGTCGTTATTATCGATCTTGGGCCCCTTTGTTTATTTTACTGCTGTCTCTACCTTATTCCTGTTACCATGGAATAGGGACTTCATTATCTTTTCCAGAAACTTTTCCAGAAAGTGTTGTCATCGGATGTAGCCCGACCTTTATGCGAGGAATGGAGCAATTAAACTCGGATCGGACGCTGGAGCTAGAGTGCCTCCCCTTTCGAGAGAGGCTATTAATTGAGATATTATCAAATAATCTATCTCAAATCACCAGTAATTGTTACATAGGACACTTTGACTAGTTTACTAAATTAGACATTATATTTATTTTTTGTTGGAAAAAGAAACTTTGTGGGAGCATAGTATTCCAGAAAACAAAAAACAATTGGAGATAAACTTCTCTACTTGGAAACGTACTCTGATTCAAAACATATGGAATTCCATGGATTCTACTTTCTTTCGTAAAAAAACCCTTTTATGATAAACATTTAATTGCAGTTAAAAGTTAAAAGGGTTTATTTCCTTGTAAAAATAATCAAACAGATTGAACCAATAATTCCTTCTGAATGTATTATTAAGATTAATCATAAAATTTCTCTAAATTTCATTAACATTTTTCCTTGTTTGAAAATTCTTTGTGATGTATGCTTAGGTTAAATTCAATTTTGTTTTCAAAGTTAATGATTTTTTTTTCCAAATACATTCTTAAACGTGCAAAAAATGTTTTTTTAAAAATATTTTACTTTTAAAATTCCAGCAAAACTAAGGATTTTACTAATAATTTTTAAAGTACTCAGCCCAATGAAGAACAATTATAACAAATAAATAATGTGTGTTTGATTTATAAATAAAAATTGAATTATTACTTTTTGAATAAACAATAATTCAAACATGATTCTTCAGGAACATTCGAAGTAATTAAAATATAGCTTTCGAAAGAAGTAGTTTCAGTAAAAAACCATTTGATCAAGAAAATATATTTGAAACTCTACTGTAATGTTTTAAAATCATGCTCAAAATATGCAGAATCGAATTCATTTTTTTTAAAAAAAATGAGACTTGGCTTGTTTGCTATAGAATGAATCGATCCTTCTGAAAGTAAAACATTATACATTAAGAAAGATCAAAAAGCTTCATTTGTTAATATTATAGAAAGAAACAAATAAATGGAAAACAAGCTGATAATGTTATTTCGAGGCATGGTGAAAAACAATACTTTGTCCTAGATAGAGGCATTTGTTTCTTGGACGCTGATAGAAAACTACAAAAAGTAACATATTTTCAAATCTTTATTGTCAAACATTGCTCTCAAAAGATATAAAGTTTAGTATTAAAAGTATTTCCTAAAATCATATAACTTTTTTATTTTTGTTCAAAATACTTAGCAAGCAAAACATCATAGCACATTTTTAATATAGTAAAATATGAATAAATGATTCAAATTTTAAACATCTACTGAAATTAAAAATATCAGTCAGTTGCAAAAACATTTACAAAGTATAATGTTTATATTTCATTTTCTTAAACAGAATCACAGGAGTAATTTAATATTTTCCCTTTATCAAGCACGTATCTTTAACGGATTTCATATAAACTGAAATCGAAGAAACAGTAAAACAATAGGTTGTAACGAAAATATTAAGTTTATTTAAGTTATGTTCTCAAAATTTGAAATGTACGGAATTTTTTATGACTACAGAAAAATGAATGTGATGTTGAAGGGATAAATAAAAACATGCACTCAGTGGTTATTATTTTCATAAATAAGGTCAATCAGATTTCAAGAAATTTCATTCATTATATGTTTTAATAAGTCATTAAATTTGCTAAGGGAATTCTAAATGAATAAGTACTTATTATAGTTCAACAGAAATTCTAAGAAGACTTTTAATCCCCTTTGAGCCTCTGAGTAATTGTCCATTTTTCTTTCCAAATGATTGTCTCATTTATTCGTTAATTTGAAACTAATATTCTACTTCTAACGTTCCGAGTATCACAATACTTCAGTTGCTTCATTATTTTTGGAAAAAAGATTTTAATCCTCTTTTGCTGAAAGTAAACATCTGAATGCATAATTTTAATAAGGGTCATGTGATTTGAATTGAATTTAAATTTAAAAGCGAAATTATAGTAATTCTACTTAAAATTAAAAATAAATAATTTTTTATCGAAGTCAAATAAAGTGCAATTGCCTATTTTATCTGTTTTGATTGTTGTTGTCTAGGTTATTAATTTCTGATGTAAATTAATGATGAATTAATTGGTTTGGTCATTAATTTTCGGTTTCAAGAAATTTATTTCCAAACGACTTTGTTCTTTCAGTGTAAAGAGTTTTTATCATTCAAGCTCCTTTCTCAAATAAGCATATTTTCATTTCACTAAAATTAAATATGAGCTGGTTTTTTATTTAGAAAATGCATTATTTTATTTATTTTTATTGGTACTTTTTTCTACATATTATTATTGCATTATAAATGTTTGTGACTACTTTGTGTTAATAGTTATTATTATTAATTGTAATATTATTTTAGATATGCTTATATTTGATTTAAATTATGCTTTTATAATTAATTACTAGGCGTCTGAAAATGTTTTAATCACGTTATTATACAAATGTTATGTATAATAAAATGCCCGTATTAGAAATAAATGTTTAATTATAATTGGGTTTCCCGTTAAGCTAAATATCACAGACCAACAAGTGAATTTCCTTAATTAAATGTATTGTATTTATACACTGGTAATTGATAATTTAATGTATTTATATATTAATTTATAATAGTATTATTGATATTAGCAAAATATTACGAAAGAAATTACCTTCGAAAAATGATCATGTTATTCAAGTTCGGTATTTCAGTGTTCTCATAAACAGATGTTCTGCTAAAATTGACCAGAGAAGATAATAAAAAAACTCACCTGAAGATGTTTTAGCTTACGATTACGATTAAAGAAAGCTTAGTAAGACAACCATCAACAGATGTTAATTTTAGGTTAACATCAGCGAAATTCATTTGAGATTTCTATCTTTCCTACACGGCGTCCGGTTCCTTTTTACTGTCTATACTTTACAAAAAAGATATAAATTTGAAAACATTTTTGCAGATGTATTTAAAAGAATTGATTAAATTCGATAATTTATTATAATCAATTTTAAAAAATAAAACACCGGTACATACTGCTCTTTCTTCAAACTGATTGCCAACTCTTTGTAAATAAATGAAAATATTTAAATTTTTTAATACTAAAATTGCGGTTACCCAGACTCGAACTCTACTATGATGGAATAAATTTCAAGAATGCGTTCACGACGTACACTAAATAAGTTAAAATGTTACCTAAAATAACATAATGCATAAACATTTTTATAAATTAAATTATTCTTGTTATGTAATAAAAGTCATCCAACAGTGCAAGAAAGAAAATAAGCATTCAAAAATAACCATATACATTGACTATCTATGATGAAACTGAACTATATTTAAGTGTCTTATGAAATCTATTTTTCATGCTTAAAAATAAAGTTGTGTACAACCACATAGTTAATCCCTAAATTTTAAAATAAAATGTAGTTTTAAATATTTTAATCCTAAAATGAAAAAAAAAAAAAAAAAAAAAAACCGAAATAAAATGAGATATGCTTGTAATAAATATAAGTTTCCTTAATTTAAATATAATAATGAGAATCTAAATGGAAGTGAAGTAGGTTTGCGAATCATCTATTAAAGAAACTTTTTCAATATCCATACCCTAGATTTCTTTTTAATTCCACTGTAAAAGATATTCATAAAATAGGAATTTATTTAAATAAAACTGGAGGGCATGCTTTGTAAATATCATTTTCATTTTTCCTTTTGTATTATGTACTTTTTATTTGTTTTTTAAAATGAAGAGAAAATAATCCTATGTATATAAATTAATTATGTCGCAGATTCTTCTAGCAGAAAAATAGATTTCACCAAATTCTAGGCCTTGTTGCCATACGTTATCACCAAAACAACGAACATCATCAATTTTAATTTTGCAAAAATATTTGGACATTGATCAAACCAAAATTAGATTCATCTCTTCCTTTATGTAAGAAATAACAAGAAGTTAAAATTAGCCTATAAGAACATTTTTTATGCCCTCCCCCAGATGTTACCCGAACGGACCTTCTTCATTACGTCAGTGGAAAGGTTTCCCTAATATCATTCCATCGCTAGGGCTAACAACGAACATATGTTATAGAATCCACGGGTAAAGAAGGAATTCCACAATTATCGCCGGGTTCCTCGAGGGTAGACACGTCACTCTGCTTGAGTCCGGTTATTGACTCGATCAAGATTCCAAGTCTATTAGATTTTGTCCGGTTCCCTCCAGGAAACGAGGTATCCGGACAGACCGTACAGACACTCTCCAGCCACTTCATTTCGATGTTGGTGGTTTGTAAAGGTGCTTAAGGTTAACAATATTTTCCGGGACAGAGATGAGAAAAAAGATTTTTGTCCCGACCTGAATAATTTTTTTTCTTTCTTTGTGTACAGAAGATCCGATTATACAGTAATGATGTTCATATATTTTTTTTATTAGGTTCTGTCAGTAAAGGGTGTATTGAAACTCATTTGGTGTTGTGCAGGTATAATGGAGGTTAAAATACTGTCCTTGATAAAAATTTAAAAGATTTATCGGAACTAGAATTTTTTTTAATAAACATTCTCTTCGAGGTTTTTTTTTTTTTTTTTTTTTTTCTTTTTCTCTTTGGTGAGATAAAATTGCTAAAAATATTTAAAACTTTCCAAATTATATTTCATTTAAATTTTGCAATACATTATGTCAATAAAATACCATTTCACTTTAGAAACGGATGTCTATGCTTTGAAAATGTTATTTTTTAGTACATTTTACTAATATATTTTTATTATAACTAACAAAGAGGAAGAATTTAAATAGATTTTAATGAGACATTCTACATCATAAATTAGAATTTCTTTCTATCAGTGGAAAAAAAAAACTTTGAAAAGAAAGTAATATTTTCATTCTAGAGATACCATTATTAGCTTTTTCTAAAATGAATATATGTAAGCCAAAATTGTGTTTTACTGTATACCCATTTTTAAAAACAGAATTAACAGAGTTCAAAATTAAATAGGACTCATGTAAAAGAAAATTAATTTTAATGAGAATCCGGTCATAAGTTTTACTTTCATACTTTACTGCAATACTTTTAAGATAGAATTTTAATTGTATTTTTAAAAGCAAGCTCATTAATTTACTTACAATGAAATGAAAATATTTAAAATTATTATTTATACTGAATTTATATTTTTTTGTTTTTAATTTTTGGATGACATGATAGCTGAAATTTGTTTAACCACTGTCATAGACATACAACGTAATTGATCAGCACACACCAAATTTCAATAAATGTTAAAATTCCTTTTACTTGATCAGAATGAAAAAGAGAAACATAAATTCCGATAAATGTTATAATTCCTTTTACTTCATCGAAAAGAAAAATAAACACGATTATTTTATTACTGACATATGCATTGTCCTAATTCCGCATTTCGCTTTCAACACGAATCTTCTTTTTTTTTTTTAAATTTTTAAATCGTATCTCATTCGCTTGTCGAAGAAATATATGATTAGAATTAAAATTGAGTAATTAGCATTTTGAGAGTATCTAGCAAAACAATGAAAATGCTGTATATGGAAGGTAAGAAATCTAAAACCCTTTGTAATTCTTAGGGCATAGAGAATTTTCGATTAAATATATTCATAAATGAAGAAGTATTATTCTAGCAAATTGGAATAACAATAAATTCATTAAAGACGTTCTCAAACAAACTGTAGCGATTAGAAAACGGAGCCAGAAATCATTGGTAATACTTTTTTTATTTATTCATAAGTAGCTTAATCACGCTTCTACTAAAATGATTATTTAAATAAGAAAGTTTACCATTATTTCGAGTTTTCTTCAATATTTCTTGCATGATGCATTTATTATAATTCAAGAATTTTGCATTGAAGTGCCTCAAAATATGATAGGTCTTCTTACAAAGGAGAGGAAAAAAATATTAAACAAGTATCGGTCATTGGATAAATATAAGCAAAAGCTCATAGAATCTTTTGGGAGAAAAGGAAATTACATTTTGATAGCTTCAAAATTTAAGCAAAATCTATTTCAATTCTTATCGTTCAATAACTTAACACATTACACACGAACTAGCAAAGAACTATGTCAATTTTAAAAAATTAAATATAGATAGAGATTGAGATTTTAAGCTAATGAGAGAGTAATTGAAATATTTGATTATCTACTAGTAATAAACTTATTAAGAATTGACATATATATATATATGTGTGTGTGTGAGAGAGAGAGAGTCATTTAGCAACATATTTAATTACAATTAGATAAATAAAAGTATCTATAATGAATATTAATAAAAACAATAATAACTAACAATTTTATATTATTTATAATTTCAAGAAAATTTTTGTGTTTCGAAAAAAATGGTCAAATGGCTTTAAAAATATGAATACATTAAATAATTTATCAAAAAATCCTTTTTGTTAATAAATGAGGGAATTGTAGTGAAACTGGCAATCAAAAATATAAGTTAAACACAAAATTAAGCAAGTAGATTATTAAGTATCTAACAGGTACATTTTGGGCGATTTAGAAGCAGGAGACTCATAAGTGAAACTAAATGGCATTATAAAATCATGCAGTTTTGTTTTAAAAATGAAGTTTTATTTCTATTTGATCTATAACAGCAGCACTAATTTTTCAAGGATAATTATAACATAATTTAAAAAGGTGATTATGTTTCTGCAGTTATTAAAACAGAAAAGTAATAATGTGACAAAAAATGTTTCATAAAATAGTTTTGAAGGAATAGTGTATTGTATTCTCCAATTACTTATTGACACTTAAAAAGACTTGAAAGCTCAATGTATATCTCTGATCAGAATGACAGGGATTTGCCTTTAATTTAAAAAAAATTTGACTTTCCTAGTTAATAAGTTTTTTTTTTTTTTTTTTTTTTAACTAAAGAAAATGGCAAAGGAATTATGATTCAATGAAGGAGCAAATTTTAAATGTTTATGCCTTCCATATTCCTCCCACGTACTTCCAAGTTTTGAACAACCAACTAATGTTTGTATCAACTTCAGATTTGCAAAAGTTAAAGCCATTATGAAGCCAAAATGTCGAAACTCTTTAGGACATGATAAAGCTCAAATATTTTGCAAATATATTAATTGAATTAAAATTAAAATTACTTCATACTTAAATTTATTTCTAAATGAAAATAAATAACGTTATATTCCTAGTATAGCATCTCAGAAGAGGCGTCATATAAATATCTTTTATAACTTTGAGATTTTTATCTGCAGATATATTTATGTTTGTTAGTTTATTTGTAAAACAAATAATTTTGTGCGAAGCGAATAAAAAGTGCATGAATGTTATTCAACGTGAAGCAATAAATTAATTAAATTTTAAAAAGTATATTAAACAACAATTCTGAAATTATAGCTTTCAAATTGTAGGTTCTTGGTTTATTCAATTGTAATATAGTGTATACTGCTATATTAAAATAGTTTTGTATTCATGTATTTTTATTAATTAAGTAATTTAATACATTTCAGAAATTTTGCACAGTAAAATGAATATATGTTATAGTACTTTTTAAACTTTATTGTTAAAATAATAACGGGACACGAGAGAAATGAGTACTGCTATTTTTCAAAGCAATATGAGTATCGAACGTGCTTATTAAATTTATTTCTTCAGAAATTATTAAATTGGCTGTATTTTCGATATATTTTATTAATCTCTCTCTTAAGGGTCTTTACTTTTTCTTTTATAATTTTTCTACCATTTGAAGTACTGGGTATTTGCTATAAATATTAATAAATGAACAGTTATATAGTTTAATAAATGAAAAGAAAAAAGCCCAGTCTCTCTTAGGATCATCACTGAGTTTGCCTTTTGATTAAATGCAAGTAATAAATTAGCCGGGTTTTAAAATTATTGTTGTGTTGTGAAGTTGAATTAATTTATAAAAAAGTAGAAGGATACATTTATTTTAATGTATATTCATAAAATAGAATTTATAGATATAACATTGCGGGTAGGAGAATAAAAGAAACCTAAAATATTTAATTATTGCTCGATTTTGAATAGGTATCTTTAGAAAGAAATTTGAGAACAAATAAAATTTTATTGGAATTCATGATTTAAAATTTTGGAAGAACGTAAAGAAATTAATCATCTTTGTGCAGTTTACACTTCTATTAACAATTTTAATTCATTTTTTTCAAGTTTTACTTATGTTTTCTTAATTGTCATTGCGACAAAAATATATCTAAAACTTACTTGTTAAACGTAACTCCTTTCAAATGCAACAATAATACTCATAATAGTATTAATACAATAATTTATTTCATTATTTAAAATATTTTAATACAGTATGTTTTCCTTTTTAAAATAAAGAAGTGTTATAAATTTCACTAATACTTTTTATTCCAAATTTTCTATCAAAAAATTATTTTTAGATTAAATATTTACCTGTTTTAAAACTTGTATTTAAAGCTACAAATATTTGTAAATACAATTTTACAATACTTTGAAACATTACATATAATGCTTATCCTATTTCAGTTTTATTTGCCATATTCCTTTGCGAATGGAAGTCAATGCTCGAAAAATATGTGACTGTCAAGAAAAGATGACTAATGGATTAGTTATCTTATACATTGTGGACTCCGTGTAAAACATTTTGTTAAAAATAGTCTTTCCTGGGTTTAAGAAGAAAAGGTAAGAATTTTATGGCTTTTAAATGCTGAAGATATAAACATTTATTATTTTGCTTTTCATTTCAGCCAATCTATCAAGAAATACGCAACAGTCTTACACAGCTTTTATATTCGTAATTTTAATAACATTCAACTTACTTTTATTAATTTTTCAACACAAATACTGTATTTAATATTAGAATGATGTAATAAATTCCCCCCCCCCCCCAATTACTATATTAGAAAGATATAATAATTTTTAAAAGCAATAAAAATTCATCTAATGCGAGTATTACTGCCCTTAAATGTTTTTTTAATAATACTCAAATGCATAATCGTTTGGTTTTGTAACACTTTAATAAATGTCAGAATTATTTTAATAAAAATTCAGAGGTGAGTAAAAATTTCACATTTCTGTTTTTAAAAGAAATTTCACTCTCATATATAAATATATATGCTTATAAATCGTCTATTGTATTTGTGCAGCATTTTTAAATCAACATACTACATGAACATTTAAAAATTTAAATAAGTGTATATAATATATATATTAATAATAAGGTTTGTGGTCATCCCTGACAAACAAGCACACTGTATACAACAATTTCTCATACTTGTTATGATATTGAGCATGAATTGTACGCCGAATGAGCTCCAATCTTTACAAAGAACTTTTTTAAATTCCAGAACTGAATCGGGAAAGTCGTACGATATCTCCCTAAACTTATTCGCAATGATTCAGAACAGTTAAGTGACCAATAAACGGCACACGTTTATAATTTTCCATTTTATTGTTAGGATAATTTGGAAGACTTAGTCAGGTTTGCATGGTGGCAGCTCGCGTTATCATCAATAAATAAGAAGTCGGGGTTGATAGCATCTTGAAACATGCAAACATAAAACTCGAAATCGTTAACTCTATATGTTTTAAAAGACACAGAGTCTCTTTCTCAAAGATATGATAGTCTGTTCCACTGCCAAGTATGAAGCCTTCAAACACCATGACCCTTCTAAATGGAAGACAATGTCTTTTCATGAAAAGTCCCTTTAGAAAACGAGATCCATGTTCCCTTCATATCTTGAGCAGATGAAAATCAGTGTAAAGGAAAAAGCGAGATTTGTCAATAAACATCACAATAATCTACTGTCTCATACTTCATTGACGATTTTTTAAACTTCGTCTAAAATGAGCACGTGTATGCGTAAATTTGAAAAGAATGAATCTGCTGGATGTATGGAATAGAGACAAACATGATTGAATATCCTGTGAACATGTGATCTGGTAATTCAATTTCGATATATATTCGTGAGGATTCAAATTTTACAAAGATTTCTCCTTTCACAAACATTTCCAATGTTCATCTGAATACAATAATTTGTTCCTTTATTCGTTATCAGCATTTTATCGCACATGCAATACGCTAACCTATCGAAACATTTTATGCCGGTGAGCGAATTTATCTGCGTTCCCCCGTTCGCATATGTTTTGCACATGAAGAAATAGACCGATATGTTTCACATAAAGACGAAGTGAATAACGGATAATGGAATATATATAACAGGTCAATTGAAAGGTTCCTGGCCTGACACATAGATGGCGCTACTAGAATTAAATCCATATGCTTTTTTAGTTAGCCCTAACCCTCAAAAGATGCGTGTATAATTTTGACAGCTGTCGGATCATTAGTTTGTGAATTATAGCATTTTGAGTGAAGCAACTTTTGTTATTGTGAAAAAAATGGATAAAAAGGAATTTCGCGTGTTGATAAAATATTGTTTCTGAAGGGACAAAATACATTTGAAGCAAAAACTTGGCTTGATGCCGAGTTTCCGGACACTGCTCCAGGAAAATCAACCATCAAGGATTGGTATGCTAAGTTTAGACGTGGTGAAATGATCACCGAAGACGGGGAACGCAGTGGACGCCCAAAAGAGGTCGTTACCGACAAAAACATTAAAAAAAAAATCCACAAAATTATTTTGAATGACCGTAAATTGAAATTGAATGAAATAGCAGACACTCTAAAGATATCAACTGAACGTGAACATCATATCATTCACGAATATTTGGGTATGAGAAAGCTCTGTGCATAGTTGGTTCCGCGCGAGCTCACTTTTGACCAAAAACAACGACGAGTTGATGATTCGGAGCAGTGTTTGAAGATGATCAAGCGTAATAAACCCGAGTTTTTGCATCGATATGTGACAATGGATGAAACATGGCTCCATCATTTCACTCCGAAGTCCAATCGACAGTCATCCGAGTGGACTGCACCCGATGAACCCGCTCCAAAGCGTGGGAAAACGCAACAGTCGGCAGGCAAGGTTATGGCATCTGTATTTTGGGATGCTCATGGAATAATTTTCATTGACTACCTTGAAAAAGGAAGGACCATCAACAGCGACAATTACATAGCACTATTGGACCGTTTGAAGGACAAAATCGCCGAAAAACGGCCGCATTTGAAGAAAAAGAAAGTGCTTCTTCACCAAGACAATGCACCGTTTCAGAAGTCAGTGAAAATGATGGCAAAAATCCATGAATTGGGCTTCGAATTGCTTCCTGATCCACCGTATTCTCCAGATCTGGACCCAGCGACTATTTCCTGTTTTCAGATCTCAAAAGAATGCTCGCTGGAAAGAAATTTTCGTCGAATGAAGAGGTGATCGCCGAAACTGAAGCCTATTTTGAAGCAAAGGACAAATCGTACTACAAAAATGGTATCGAAAAGTTGGAGGGTCGCTATATTCACCCTTGAAGGGAATTATGCTGAATTAAAGAAACTAATTTTGCCAAAAAAATTTGTTTTACTATTGTAGGCCGGGGACTTTTCAATGTATGTATGTATTTATGTATATATATATATATACATATATATGTATGTATGTATTTATGTATATATACATACATACACATATATGCATATATATACACACACACATATATATATATATATGTATATAGATAGATAGATATATGTGTGTATCTAATCTAATTTAAAACAAATGTATAATAATAAAGCAAGATAAATATCAAATAAAGAGTACTTAACAAACAAAGGAAAAACAAAAGAAACAGACAATTATTTAGGTTGAGAGTTGGTACTGTTGAGCATGGTCACAAATTTTGCTTTAGAGAGTAATTATTTTCATTCATTTTATCTTACACAACATTCTTCTTGATATATATATATATATATATATATATATATCAATTACATAATTTGTTAAACTACTACATTTCGTTCTTTTCCTGAAAATATTTATTTCACATAGTGGTGTTTTTAAGAATATGTTAAAACATTTAAATATGGCGTAAAATGATCTGGTTCTTATAATGGCATAAATATTACGCTTCATGCACTATTTATTTACTATTTTTACATTACACGATATATTATACATACTTATTTACATAATGAGGGTTGAAATTGCACATTTTATACTGAAATTATCGTGTTATATTTAATACTATGTAATTATAAAATTATTAGTTTCTTAAATTTTTGAAATATATTTTTGTTAAATTTATAACCAAATGTTATTTATAAGAATTCTTTTATATAGAACGTATTATTATAAGAGAAATATTCAGATCAATCAAGTTTAATTAATAGTGTATACGATGTTTTCTTATAATCACAGAATTTAATCATTAAGAAAATAAAAATAAGAGATTTTTTGTAAAAAATGTATAAACTTTGAAAATATATGAAACAAATAAGTAAATTAAAGTTAACGAAATTATTAATGGCTTTAAATACATAATGTAAAATTAAAAAATACGTTTATATAAATAACTGTAGATGAAGACTCACGTGACTTAAAAATTGCAGTTTAATTATTTGTTTTGTTTTAAGTAAGTTATTTATTTTTAGAAAAAAAAATCGATAAAAGTATAAAGTACTTTCAAATTAGATACTAAAAATAGTTTTATATACTGTTTATTTAATTTGCATTCTATTACCTACAAAGATTTACTTTATTGTAAAATCCCTGATCATTATCCATTAAAATAACATGCTTTCATTATTTTAATTATTGCTCAATATTTTTTCTTTTGAGCGTCCTGTCTCTCTGCTTCACGGAATTCTTAATTATATGTTGTTTTTTTTTCATTTTTCGTTTTATTTTTCGTGTCATTAGAAATCAAATAAAATCTTAAATATTTATTATACTTGTTTTTTATAGTTTTAATTCACATATTTTCTGACTCATTTTGAATTATCTTTTGTGTATAAAATTATTCATTTTAGAAATTTAGAATAACTATTATAAGCTTCGTTAGTTCTATGGTTAATGCAATTTTGATATTTTTACTTTCTATGAGCTAAGTTTAATTTCCACACATTAATTAAGCATTATTAAAATATAACTTATATATAACTAAAAATCAAGAATATACTCTAAAATTATTTGTTTTATTTTTTTTTAAACTTAGTGATTTTTTTCTAGAAATTAAAAATATTACCTTTTCTTCGATCAGTATTAATGAATCTAAATTACTAGTTAAATTGGAAAAAATAACATTTCATTAGTATCAATATGATGTGGGAAAATATAATATTCTTTGTAAACATTTTTATTTTCAGGTTAATTTGCGAGATTACTTAAATATACATTTAAAACCGAGGGAGAAAGTGATCACATCAAAAATTTACATTTCGTCATATTTTCTTTGCTTATTTTTAAACATGTTCAATAAAACTGATGTTTATTTTTATCGACAAATTCAACTATTAAATAATTATAAGTTTTCGCCTTAATTGGGGATGAATAAAGCATACCCAAAAAACCTCGTTTATTATATCCTAAATTACAGAAACCTGTTGAACAAAAAAATTGTTTTTTTTTTTTAATTATTGAGTTCTTAGAGTTTAAATTCTTATTTCTGTGCTGAAACTTTAAATTAAACATTGATGATTTCCATATATGTATTGACATTCATGGTAATACATTTTTATGGATGAATGATAACAATAATATTTCAAAAATAATTACTCCATCATAATTTAAACTTAATCACTCGTAAGTATATGTTTCATATATATTCATTTTTCCGAACTGTATTAATTCACAATCAACATTGTATAACATAGGAAATTAAATTTAAACGTTTTTATGTCGGTTATACAAAAATACAATTATTTAGCAATTGTTATCAGTTTTATACACACACACACACACACACACACACACACATATATATATATATATATATATATATATATATATATATACCTTTTATTTTAAATTTAATGTGGTGATAAGAAAATTTCTAGTTGAAACCACAAGTTTGGATTCGTTAGATTGGTTTTAAAAAAGTTTAAACAAACTCCACTAATTATTAAAACTAAGATGATGTCATTTATGATGAAACTATAGAAATATTGACAGTTCTTTTAATCATACAAAACATTCTTTTTGCAAAGTTTCAATAAAAATTAGGATCGATATTTTCTATGAGGCAAGAACAAACTTAAGTTTCAATAAAGCAGCTTTCTTATAGAATCAATTATGAAAATGTATTATTTCATCTTTGCGCTAATAAATACAAAAATACAATTACAAAATTATATATATGTCCACAATTATCCACCTTGGATTTATTTAAATAATAAAATACCAAAAAAATTGAGTTTTATTTAGAGAAATATATTTAAAATGTAATTAGCATGCAAGCGAATTAATTTCATAAATCAATGTAGGATCCCTACGCCTGAAACATTTTTTTGAACTTAAGAAAAATACAGTAAATATTTCACTTTTTTATTTAATTGTATTAGTTCCTGATTACTCTGTGATTTATCAGCGTAATTATTTAAAACATATTGTAAGAAAAAATATATTGTTGTCATTAATAACTGAATATTTTTCAATTTAATTGAAAAATGGATTAAATACTCCAAATACTACGATAGAACATTATCAAAATCTTCATTTTGCTTTTAAGTGACTATTTTCTACCACTCTGAACGCAATAATAGAACCTTTATGAGATTTGAAAAGTGCATCTAAATTTTAAGTGTAATAAATATGTTGATAATTATAAGAATAATGATTATTAAGGAAAGGGATATTAATTAGAAATTAAATTTATTATTTATTTATACATACTATGGTTTAGTTATAAAATATTTATTTTAAAACGATGAAAAAATAATTGCAAAAATCATTTGTTTTGCAATAAAATCATGTGGATATAATGTCCACAGGCTTAGTAATTCTATGTCCAACAGACGTAGTCAGACATTGCCGATGACTTATACCACTCTGCTTCGAGTGGTCACTTAGCGGTTTTCACGCGTTTTACAATCAGGCGTTGCAAATCAATTTATGCATCTTACCTCTTTTATAACCTGGAGATGGTCCGGCGAAGTTCTCACGTGCTTCCCTTCTGTAGCCATGACGTGCAAATGTTCTGGAGTACTGCAAGCTTTCGTGCGCTCTTGTAAGCCCACTAGTTGAATATATCCTCTCTCCTGAATAAAGGAGTCAGCGAGAGCTTGTCCCAAACAGAGGCTTTCCTCAAGTTCTAACTGTGAGAGCGACGGTGTGTTGTGCCCGACACTGGTGCGCAGTGAAGACACCGGCGCCGACGAGCTTACAACGAGTTCCTCAGGTATTCGGTTTGAACCAAACGACGGAAAATGCAAACGGATCCATGAATAGCTCACTACGAATCCAATTATGCTCTGACGGATTTCTTGCACTCGGTGGAGAAAACGGAATTTATGAAGAGTACGGAAAGACAAACAGTGGGATGAATTTTGCGCCATCTAGTGAAGAGAATGGCAATTAGAAGAGAGAAGGGCATATTGGTTGAGAAAGGGAATAAAGATAAATTAAGATAATGTCTTATAAGGTTCAACCGATTAACTTTAAATTATTCATTTCATTTCTATATTATTAATAATTTATAAATACACATAATAATTAGATTTTTTTTTATTTTTTAAAAATTGAAAATGTTATCTGTTTATTAATTTCAGATTAAGTGAAATTACCAAAATAGATTGAAATATCCCATTTTTTATCCCATAGTTAAATTGAAAACTTTTTTTCATTGCATAAGTGTGCCTTTTGTTACTATTTTCTTGTAAACTGTTTCAATGTTTTAAACATTTAATTAAAATTTTTTTTTTCGAAAATATGAGCATTTTGACTTTTACACTAATGTTTTATTAAAATTTGGCGTGGGCTGATTAATTAAGCCACCCCTTGAAGTTCTAACGAAATGTATTTAATTTTACAAGAGTATTATTTCATGTTCAATTAAAATTACTAATTTTAAAACAGCTATTAAGAATTTAAAATAAAAGAATACTCAGAGTACACAATCAATACAATTTACTTTCTGTGTTCAAAAACATTATTGACCAGTTATATTTAAAAGCATTATTAATCAACTTTCTACAATTGTAAATTGTTTAAAAGATATTTTAGAATGTCAATTTATTTTTTTTAAAGAGAGACTTACCTTTATTAATATAGAGTATGAATAATGTAATTAAAACGAAGAATCAAATTTAGCAATTTAATTAAATATATATTAGTTTTACGTTATTATTTTATTATTTATTATATTTAAAATTATATGTAATTTACATAAATATTTAACGCATATAACATTTACCAAGAATAAATTGTTGGAGGCTGTAAAGTTTATTGTTCTAGATCAATTCAAGTTTTCAATTATTTAAATAAAAGTTTTCATAACTAACAAAACTAAATCTTTTCAGCTATTGCAAAAACATTTTTACTAATGAAGAGTTCAGAATTATTTGAATAATGAACATTATCTATTAATATTTAGTGGCATGAATGGAAGCTTCACTTTTAATCCTTTTCTTAGAGATGTGATTGATCAAAAAATACTCCTAAAATGCAAGCTAATACATCACACACCGCTGATCAGATAGAAATAGGTTTTAACAAGTATATTATTTACAAAGATAGAAATAAAAAGTTTTGTAACCACCGTTAACACATTAACTGTATACGAAATTTTCTAGACTCCAGAAGCATTCTCTAGCTACCAGCCGGAAACGAGAGGAGCGTTAGTAGAGGCCATAACCTATTCGAGTGCACTTGTTATGATTCTCCGTCCTCTTATTTTCTACGTTCATTTGATAACTGTTACTGTTTTACTTATCAAAAATTTGTAAGACTTACGGGTACCTTTACTGAACCCAACACGATGTTTTGTCAAAACTGGCAATTTAAATGCAAATCATCAACTTCTAAAATTTTACTTTTTTTAACAGTTAAATTTTTTTTTATTTCTTTGTTTTAGCATTACCAATGTATTTTATCAAAAATACTCTAAATCGTCTAGTGAAACCAGGATTCATCAGGTCAGGAACTGCTTAAGCATTTAATCAGCGTTTAAAATGACATTTTTTACAAATAATCCGCACACATCTACGAAGAGTTTTGTAAATACATCCACCTAACCAGAATAAGTCTTTACTTAATTGAGCTATATTTCGTTTGCTGGTAATTATTTACTAAATATTGTACCCAAATATCAATTTTTATTGAATTCCTTTGTATTTATTTTTCTTAAGACTATAGTACACACACACACATATATATATATATATATATATATATATATATATATATATATGAGTTTATAATGCCCATATATCTACAAAGGGAACTAACTCTCTTCGATTAACATTTCACATTTCACTTACTTAAATATATATGTATAAAAGCATGTTAAAAGTTTCAAAAGTTTATCTCCTCAACAAGAAAATACTTCTTTAAAACGAATTTAATTTATTATATATTTTAATCTAAATCAAAAGTTAATAACATTTATCACTCACAAGTTTGAATTTTTAATAAAGTTTACATTTCTTCTAGGCGCATGGTTTCTATGCACAAATTAATATTTTAAAAGTGCAAGAAAAGATTAATTTGATAAAAAAAATCATTGTGATATATAACTAGACAGTTGTCTTAGAGATTTAATTTAAAATTTCGTTAATAGAAATTCTGAAATTATTATTTTTGTTCATTAATTTATTTCAGCAATGTGCGACAAGTACGAGAGATCTATTACAGTTAATATTAGTTATTATTTAATTAATATTCATAGTACACGGATAACGTGATTAAGGAAATATTGAAGAAGAATCTTAAGAAGAAATTGTGAAACAATTTAAAAACTTTTAGGAAAGTATAACTTATTCAAATGAATAATGTTTATCATTAGATTGATTTTTGAATGTCATTTTATATGTGCCTCTGGCACAAAAACATAAAATCAATATCTTATTTTACGATAGAAATTTTAAAAACTAATTACTTTTTTAAAAAAATTTCTAAGCTTCATCTTAAGAAATTTAGATAAACAGTATTTTCTAATGAAAATATTAAGTTTATCCTAAAAGAAAGTAAGAATTTAAACGTTTAGGAATCTACTGTACTTCTATGAAATGTTTGTAGGTGCAAAAATACCAAATAAATCATAAATATATTTTAAACATTTAATGGGATTCTTACAGAAATTGGTATAAAAAGTACTAATTGCTAATCCAACTATTAATTGAAAGGTATTTTAGAGAGTTTAGAAGATTTTCCTTCTTATGATAAAACATTTATGAAATTTTTTTTTTTAAATAGAAAAAGTATAAAACTTAATTATCTTCATACACATAATAAATGATTTACTCGAACTTCGAAGGTGAAGATGTCATTACTAACATAAAGTAAATTGTATTTTGTATCAAATGAAAATCTTTTTTTTAAATTAAAATTTTTTAAATGTGTAGAAACATTTCTTTTCTTATTATGAAACTTTAACATACATTTAAACTAAAATTTGACTGCAAACTGTATTACAAATAATATTTTGAAGAAATATTCCAGTTAATATATATTTATCTCCATATATAAGAAATAGTGTTACGGGGTAATACTTGCAATTAATGAAAAAAATCTCAACAATGAAAAACATTTTAGCAATTATTTATCTATTTATTTAAAATGCTGGCAAATAAATAAAACTTATTAAACTAAATATTTTGCAAATGAATAAATGCATTATTTTTCTACTTATTTTCAAATCATACAACTAGTCTATAAGAATAAAAATTACTTTTTCTTAAAAAATATACCCTCACATATGATTATCAGATCTTTTGAGCCCGTTCCAGTCTTTGTATTGATTTCGAATTATCTTAAAAAAAATAATATTATGAAATTCTTCCATTATTTTGAAACATTCTATTATAAACTTCGACTTTTTTCCAAAACTTAATTTTTTTTTGTCCAGAAAGGAAAGTTCAGGCTCAAGTCACATAATTGATTTTTTCCTGTCCAATACGCTTAAGATTACTCTAATTCCCATAGAAAATACGAGTAACACCCATAAAAGACAGAGTAATTGATATTGATTATTATAACTTATTCTAAAACCATTTGTTTTTGTGTTCCAATGACATTTTCTGCTTAAATTAATTTAGCTAAACTTTTAAAATGAAGAGCCAAATGTTGAAATTTATTAAAACTTTCAAAATTTGAATATAGTTTTATAGGATTCTGAGATTCTAGCATGACATTGTTCATGGGAAACTGTTATAATACACGTATACCACTTTTAAAAAGAGAGCCAAACTCATGATTTTTATAAAAAATTTCAATCGTATAAATAATTTTATTAAAAGAAAAGTGTAAATTCTTTGGAATTTTAGCAAACTTTTTTTTCAATAACGAAAAAATGTATGCACTTTGATTTTAAACAATTAAAACCTTTTAAGAATGTATAACTTATTCAAGTGAATAATGTTTACCAATAGATTACTTTTGGAATGACATTTTATACTGTGTGCAACTGACACAAAAACAGAAAATTAATAATTTATCTTAAGATAGCCATTTTAAAATCTTCCTTTTGTAAAAAATGCAAAATTTCACATTAAGAAATTTAGATAAACAATACTATACACTATACACTTTTTAAAAACATTACACTTTTGTAAAGTTTATTTATAAATGCAATTTTTTGGAATATAAATATAGTTTATTTCTTCCTGATAAGTTTCCTTCTAATATAAAACTGTTTAAGTTAAGTATATTTCTATTCATAATCAAATGCTAAAATAAAAATAATAATCCAGATTATTTTACCAGGAAAAAAAAAATCAAATATTGGCAAAATTTTCAAATTTTCCTTTTGGTTTGTCTTTAATTTGATCTTGTGGGTAAGAAAGGAGTTCAAAATTGAAAAAGAAAAATCAATAAAATCTTTTCTGTCCTTTATTTAAATATTCGAAATTGGATTTATTATGTTACATTATTTAATTAAAGAAGTTATGCATGAATCCGAAAAATTCCATTTACACAGAGTGAATATTTCAAACATTGGCTTTGCTGAATTGCGTAGTTTAAAGTAGAAAAATTAATGATATCACTTTTGTTACATGTAATGTGAATTTTTCTTCTATCCTATTCAATAAAATTAATAGTTAAAGAGAACAGGTAGTTACATTGAAATTGGTGACTATTGATTACTACATTATTTGATTTCTCAACTATTTGAATGCGTAAAAATGAGTTATGGACTTTTATTGTTTTATGAATATTGTTTATAAAAGTTTTTAAAAAAATTTAACCAGTATAATTAAATAAACACATAATATTTTCAACGATACTTGTATCTTATTAAATTTTAAAATTACTAACTAACATTTAGTATTACATTATTCAATACAAAAAAGAATATTGCTTCATGAATTTATCTTTGTAAATCTGTATTTTAATAACTGTAAACTCCATTAAATATTTGAAATATTTTTTTTCTCTATGGAATCATTTGAAAATGATTGCTTCATGAAAAGTTTTTGCTGTGTTAGAATTTGATCTATTGTATAGCATGTGAGGCACCAGAATTTTCTTAACTGGTTTTATTTAATAAACAAGTACAATATGCATAGCATTTACGTGTATATTTAAATTTTTGTATAACAAGTAAAATTTAAAGTGTATGTGTTTTTCTCTCTGTATTTTTATTTGCTGCCTTGAAATTATTTTTAAAGCAATTTAAGACTTGAATGAAAATGAAACTCAAATTTCATTGATAAAATTGCTAAGCTTTGAAGGAAAAACAATTTTAGGGATACTATTCAATGAATTGTACCTGTATACTTTTCTCGATAACTGAGTAAGAACTCTGGAAATGAAGGAATATAATTTTATTTTCAGTTATTTGAAGTTTCTCTTCCCTAAAATTAACCTCATTATATTTATTTTATGACAATGTATGAAAATGAGAATTTAAGAATAGACTCTTGTTAAACATTTTATATAGAACTTTATTTAATTCCCCATTTTTCAAATGCAGGAAATCAGAACTTATCAGCAATTTTATATATACGTATTTCTAGGTAATTATAATGCCTAAGTTTTAGGTAAACATATAAGAAAAACAGAGCATACTTTATGATATATCTTAAACATATGAATATATGCTTTCGAATTGTTTCCATTTTAACTGAATTAAATTATTAAAAATAATTCTTAAAAGTGACATTTTTCATGTTGATTATGTTTCCAGAAATTTATGCAGTAGATATTAATAACCAATTTTAACGTTAAGTCTTCTGAAATGTAAAACAATTTAGAGAAATTGAAGTATTACTTGAAGAAAAAATAAAATATTTTTTTTTTGACGAAAGGGAAAGCTTTTCGTTTTATAGCTTGAAAGCAGTACAAATCAATTGATAAATTATATTTTTCTCCAATTATTGTAAAATCTAATGCTAAAGGTATTTAAAATAAAATTTTATTAAAACATATTTCCTGCCAGAGTGACATTTAGTTTTGACATTTAGTGACTTTTGTATGTCATTCCTACAAAAGAGGTTTATTTATATTAAATATCTATTTTTTTAAAGTTTAAAAACATGCGTCTTTTCCCTGTTTACAGGTCCTTTACATTTAATTTTTGAAAAAAACTTCCGTTTTTTTTAATTAAAAGCATGAGTATTGTATATATCAGGGAAGTATCAAAAGTGTTGTTGTCAAAAATGTATTCCCTTTAATGAGAGATAAAATTAAATCAACTTGAAACGTTTACAAATAGATTATTTTGTCTCTTAGTAAAACTGTTTTTACCGAAGAACTAGTAAAAAAACATTTTGTCTCAAAAACATAATTTTCTATTTTTTCCCTCACTTTGTTATCATTGGAGGATTATTCTACAAAAATAGTTTTCCCAAATCCTTGCAAATAACAAAAAAGGAACGATGTCTAGTCCTACAAAACTAAAAAAAATAATAATTGTTTTAGCTTTTTAGCCAATATTAATTAGATTACAAATGCCTTTTTCCTAATTTTTATTTTAGAATATTTGGTTTTAGTAAATAACGTACCATTAAATAATAAATTTGAGATATTTTACAATGTCATAATTGTAACTTGTTTTTTGTTGTTTATATATTCAAAGCGGAATTAGTGAAAATGCCTTTTTAAAAATAACTTAAATGAAAAAATACCAGTCAGTAAATCATCATATAAAATTAATTTCACAGAATTAATTTGAAAGTTCCATTATTTCCGAGAATTCGTATAAAAATCCTTATATGAAATCATCATAAAGATTTTAGAACAAACGAAATTTACCGTTAAGCATCCTTCACAATACAATTTAAAAAAGAAAACTCAAAAGGTTCAAGTGCTTCTTTTTTTTGTCACAATGTAACATATTTTAGCAATTTTTTTCTTAAATTTTGAAACAAAAAGCTATTTTTAAATGTAAAGTGATATACTTCCAGAAAAATACGTTTTCCAATGTTTTACGAAGAGTATTAAAAAGAATACACCATGTTTTAGAATACAGTCTAGTGAAGTCTGTAAATATTTTCTATAAACTTGCTTTTAAATATATTTAATAAGAATTTTTCAAATTTATATGAAAAACAATTGATTGGCTATGTGTGGTATATTATATGATGTAACATACAACATCAGTAGTCATAAATGTATGGAATACAGATTAAAATGAAAGAAATTGAATGTATCTCGAAAATTTATTTCTTAGAATTCTTATATTTTCTTTTGTTAACTGCTATTAATACATGTCTTAAATCTTAAATTGTGTGTGTTCTTTATTTAAATAATTATTTAGATATAAAATCAAATCAAAGAAAAATATACGATATAACAAATTTATATCCATTGTTGAGTAAGTATCTTTCTGTAAGAATAATATGTTATATTTTATACAGAATTTAATATGTGAATAAAAGACTCCGAAAATTAAACTTTTTTTATTATTTTAAGAATAATTTAAGAGTTCATTATCGTTCATATCTCCATTTTGTTTCTTCGACAATTATAGATTTTTAACAGATAAATTTATTTAATAAAACATGAATATTTATTTCTTATTGTATCTAAAATAAAAGTTAAAAAAATAATAAAGTTCATTAATTTTACGTTAAGTAAAATTATGTTAAAAAGTAATAATTTTGTTACCTTCTTTTCTTTTATTATCAGTTCATTGTTAATTTTTAAACTCAACATCATTTTTTTTAATATTTGTTAATTCATATTTTTTAATGTTGTTATTCTATAGTAACGACAAAAATGTTCCGATATTTTCATGAAATTTTCAATTTAAATATATTATACATGCATTCCATCTTGAAGAATGAGTACATAATTTTTTGCAAAAAAAATTCTGAATAATATGTATTTTTCGAATGAGTTTATTAGGACAGATAAATTAGATTTTGTGAAGTAATTTATACACATGAGGAATCCATTATTCAATATTTTTAATATTATAAATTGAAATCATTGCAAAATCAACTAAACTTCTTAAGTGTTTGTTTTATGTATAGGAATCCTTTTGTTAATTCCTAAGAATCCATCTTATGATTCCTTTTTTATGAAATAAAGGTAAATTTTTAAAAATTAGGCTAGTATTCGGTAATAAATATTGTTACATTTTACATCAAATTTTTATATATAATTAGAGGTGATTAATTTTTATCTAGCAAATGCATATTTATATTTGTAAGTTTACTTCTTTTATTTATTTCTTTTGCAATACGACTAAAAATTGTATATTATGTACAAATAATGTAATGATATTTTATATAGTATAAACTTTCTAAGTGCGTATTCAATAAATTAATTTAAAATTGTACTTAAATATTGTTTCACTCATGGTATACTTTAGACAATTGGTTCTCAATGGAGGCCGAACTGGCCCTGGGGAGCAGTGAGGGGATGCTGAGAAGCAAGGAAATTGGATGTTAGATGACTATACGAGCATATTTTGGCATTCAAACTTAGTTTTAAAACTCTCAAATTAATTTACAACATCGACTATCTAATTTACATCATTTGCGTTAGTAAGGAAACAAACTTACTCGACGTCTCTGCAACCAGCTCATCCCCTATACTATTACTTGTTCATTAGTCGTCGAACTTGCAACTACTCATGTGTTTACTTTATAACAAAGTGTTATGTAATGAGACAATAAAATTATCTCGTTCGCAGGAACATCTGAAAAAGCTTCATCCTAACGAAGAAAACAAATATTTGTCGTTTTTCACGAACATCAAGGACAAGTTCCTGAAATAAATTGTTTATCAGGTATTTAATTAGAAACCTCTTCAAAAAATGGGACAATGGTTTAACAGTATTTAATGTATCACAGTAAACTGCTAAATCGAAGAAAGTTCATGCCATCGACAAAGAGTTGATTCTTTCGACTGTCAAGGAAGTTTTGCAAATAATTTCACACTATCTAGCCGTGTTCAATGAAATCATAATTTTCACGTTAAGCAGCAACATAATGAGACTATAAATTGATAAGATGGCTGGAAAGGTTGAAGTTTCCTTATGCAAATTTTGAAACCCTTCGTATTTTAGCATTAAGTTGATGAATAATCCTTTTAAAGTAACGAAGCTATCTGCTGTTGACGTATTTTAAGTTTTTGAAGGGGAGAAAAAGTGATTGAGAGATGATTTTTACGGAAAGCTATATTGCAGATATTAAACGTAAATCTAAATTTAATCCTGTAAAAGATCGTTTTAAACAGAAAAATGCTTTCTCTTGAGGAAACAAAAAATATACATTATGTCTGTTGCCAATGATGAAGCTCCTGCGATGGTAGGTCGTCACCGTAGGTTCTTCCCTCGTTTGAAGAGGGAGGTACCATGTGTTGTAACTGTTCACTTCCTGATTACCAGACAGCATTTAGTTATATAAAAGCTCAGCGACCATTTGCATCAGTCATTACAATATGCCATCTCTGCTGTGAACTAAATTCGCAGTAACACTCTCAAAGATCGATTATTCAGTCAAATGTGTAAGGACATCGAAGAAGAATTCAATCACTTGCTAGTACACACCGAGGATCACAGACTATCCAAAGATGCCTGCCTCAATAGGGTCTGGAATATATTGGACTTTGTGCTTCAGTTTCTTTAACACTAGGATTACCGTATTTTTGGTATACCTAGAAGTATCATGGTGGGTACAGCTGATCCAATGACTTCTGTTGTTCTGTTATTCTTAATTTTATGGTAATACAGACATAAAATAAAGTGTATCATGATTAATAAAATAATTTTTAATTAATGATACATTAAATTTAGATTCTAGAGTATTATATATCACGATATTTAGAAGAAAGGAAAGAGGAAATTATCATCAAAGAGGAAATTATCAATTATCATCAAGAGGAAATTATCATCAAAGAAAATTTAAATTTCTAATTTCGAAATACATACTTTAAAATTTTCACAATTCGTACAAAATGAAATGTAAAAATATCTTTTAAATAACAAATATTTTAATTGATTTAAGTCTCAAACTGTTCCTACATATTAATAAGACATTAAATCCTAATATATAAAAACTAAATAGGCATGACATTTGACTTACTTTATATTATTTTTCACGAAATATTTCGCACAGAATGCTATGGTCTTTGTTTATCTTTTTTTTTACTGTGTATAATTTAACTCGGAAGTTTAAACATTTTTTCTCACACAGTATTAGTTTTGTATTGTCTTTGCTTTGCTCGATCTGGTAACGTTTTCGCTTGTTTGAAACTTCTGGGGTAGTACGCGGACGGATAACCTCTGGTTCTTTTGCAATTTATTTCTCTCTTGACTCTTCCGCTAATATTAGAATATAATCTTTTCCATTTAATAAAGATAATCCTCAGATTAGAGCCTGTTGTTTCTTTAGAAACTACCCATGCCTTAATCACCATTATATCTAAAATATTGAGAAAAAAAACATATGTAGGCCAACGCCTTGATGCAGATTTCATGGAATATTTTCCTGTAATCTAATCTACAACATTAACTCCAAAATTTTGGAATTGTGGAAATTTATTTTCAAAAGTTTTCTTCTAATTTTGATTAACTTCTCATGAAGCATGCATTGTGCTAAGAAGTAGTACATTTTTGTATTTTTTACAATGGTAAGAAATAAACAAGGTGTTATTATGTGTCATAAAGTTTGCTGAGTAAAATTATTTTTTCGTTTTCTTCAAGTAGTTATTGTGGAATTTCTATTTTTGCTTTATTGATTGTTCCGACATAACTCAAATCCTTTTCTTTTAGACTTTCTATTAGTTTTAGATGTATAAAATAACTATCACTGGTTATATTTTGTCATGATTATAGATAAGGTTATACTAACCTAAGGGTAGAATTTTCATCCACACTTTGATATTTTATTTGGAATCACCATTTTCTAAATACAGAAATGCTTTGATTATGTACTTTGAGCTCACTTCTAATTCACGCCAACCGAAATTTGAGGCCAAATTTGTCAGTTTGTTGGCATATATTGCGAAACTCTACAGCGTGTCTTTGATGGAAAGATCTACTAATCTACAGTAATATTTTCTCCTGGTCTGTAACACATAAGACAATTTTCTGTGAATAAATTACAAAAATCTCATATTAGAGCAAATTTATCATCTTTCAATATATCTGATCTGGAAATTTTTAAGTCAAAACGCATATCGCATGATTTCTAGAAATCTGTTCCGGGTCATTGTTGAAAGGAAAAAGTTATGGCCCCAGGTCTTTGACCAAAGGCTAGTAATGGAAACCCCTTTTGTAGCTTAAGATCTTCGAATATACAATGTTGCAATATATGAATTTTCAGATGTATCATCGGATGTACTTTCGTTGCAAGAATCGTTTTATGAAAGTTCATTTAGCAGCTTCAAAACTTCTTTTGATAGACTTCTTCTACTGGGTGCCATCACTAAACATATGCAAAACTAGAATGCTAGTAATTTGTTTTCCTTCCGCTCAGTTTACAACAGGGAAAATGCTCTTTTTGCTCAGTTCCCAACGTATAAGACAGATAAGAACATTCTGCAACATCCCAATACAGAGATACTACATCTTTCAAACACAAAAGTCCACACATCTTTACAGGTACATGACTAATGTGTGGACACCACCTCTTCTCATTCTCACCCTCTTGCAAAAATCAGGAGCAATAAAGTCTCCTTATACAATTCTTATATAACTGACAAATGTAGAGTTGAAATCCTAGTTTAAATAAAAGAAAAGGCAATCATCTTGTTTGGGTCAGCTATGACCCGCATGGAAGTTGTAGGTATACAGACATATAAATATAAAAGTATTCCTTGGAATTCAATTAAATTCGTTTTAAGGCAATAGACTTAATATTTAGAAAAATACGAAAAAAAATTGAAAGCTTGATTTTGAAATATAACTTTGAAATGAGAAAAAATCAAGTATTGGGTTACACATGACCTGCTTCGGTAATTCTATTGTTAAAGGAAGGATGTAGTTCTTGGAGATAGACAATTATAGCTTAAGATATAGATGTTACGTACATGTCAAATTTATTCACATAATCTTACGAAATTAATTTGAAGCTTCTAGGAGAAGATATAAATTTAATCATAGTAAATTCTGTTATTTCTACCTGCCTAAAGAAACTCACTTTGCGGAAGCAGAATTTTGATCCCAAAGAGATAAACCAGTCAAATCTGCATAATAGCAGTGAATTTCCCTTCGATGATGGATAAATTTACTGTCAAAGCCTTGAGTTTTTGCAGAAACATTTTTCTGAATGTTTTCAGGGTATTTCGCTCCTGGAAGTTCCTCAATAGTGGGTCAAGAAACTTTTGAAAATATCGAGACAATAAAGGCGCATGACCAAGAGGAACTATTCAAAATTTCTATTAATAAAAATTTAAAAGCCACTTTTCAGAATGGTGATCGGTTCATAGATTTTTGGTTTCAAGGTTACATTTGTCGTCTCTACCATGGATTATGGACTATTTTAAAACCATTTATAACTGTTATCTATTCTCCTATTTCGTAAGCCGAGATTCAGCCCTGAGACACATCTAATGACAAAAAATATAAATCAACTCCAAATCGTTCAATGTAGAGACTTAAACCAACAACTCACAAACAGTATTGATCCAAGTATTAGGAAATTGGCTCTAATTATCAAATACTACCGAACTGACATATGTACTAACTTGTTTCATCGATTCTACTTTTACAGAGTAAAAATTATTTTTCTGTTTTCTTAATTATCTATTTAAGGATAAAAAACTCTTTTTAAGCTTATATTTTTGCCTTAGTGAATTTATTTTTAACAAATTGCAATAAGCTGTCGTGCCCAAGAAATCAAATCAAACCAAACATTTTAGTGAGAAAGTCTATTGAAGAAAGTTACTTAAAACATTTTGTCTATTATAATGCAGTAACCATTTCTATTTTAACATACCCTAAATTATATGATTTTCACAAAGGAGACGTTCAATTTTTTTTCACTTTTTAGGAGGCAGCAGCTTTAAAAAGGATTAGAATTAGTGCTTCAGACCATTAAATTTTTTTAAAGTATACAGCAAAGGTTTTAGAGACACTTAACATTCATCTAATACCTTAGTCACAATTAATAAAGTAAATATAAAGAAAAAATAGTTGAAATGTTAGTCAAAGTAAATAAAAAAGTTATTTTAAAGATGTAATTTAATGCTTGTGTCAATTGCAAACTATGTACGTTTGATAAAAAAGAAATTCATAAATTAAAATGTGTAGAATCAAACCGTAATATTTTCAAAATGGTTGATTTTACTTTGTTCTTACATTTTTAAATAACAGATCTTAACTTCGAGGATATGTTCTGAATTGAATTTTTAATTAATATAGCTTCTTATTTTCTCCATAAACTTTAATTCCATCTATTGATATTTGGATGTATCGTATTAATTAAATTTTTCTCCAGATTGCAAAAACATAGATCTTCGTTCAAAAAGGTAATCCTTAATGGAAATGCTCAAATTTCTCTCAACTCAGTGAGTATGAAGATTTATCTTTACATCTTACATTGAAGAAGGTATATTCTTTTACTATTGAATAAATCTTTTTGGGGGATAATTTTCATAAAGAGAGAGAAAATTAGTTACATTTTTCATGCATACAAGTGCATTCACTGCTGAAGTATATTGCTAAGCTTTTGTTTTTGCTTCATGAGTTACATTGAATTTATTGCTGCACTTGAAGAAATGAAGATCATTGCTAAAAAGGAGCTTCGAAAATTGAGTAGTCAAGGTGTTTTCACTTCTGTTTAAGTATCTAAAGTAAAATTTAGCATTAAATATTAAATTAAGTTATTTATTCAAATGTAAATGTTTATCGTTTAAATTAATCATTAAACTGTACTTCCGTAGATTCAATTTTAATATAAAAAAATTCAAATAATAAATTATAATCTTCTAACAATTGATGAATATTTATACCAAACAAACTATTAATGTATTATTCACGTAATAAATTCTAGATTTTATACTCTGTTAAATATTTATGAAAACTGCAATAAACAAATGAAATTTATGAAAAAAAAACATTAATTGCTTAAAGTATGGTATGCAAATAACATCAGGTTTATTCCAAGAATGATTTCTTTTCATTACTGTTAAATACAAAATAGTTTATGTGCATACAAAACGCTACAAATAATAATTGATTCAGATAACTTTTTAATGTAGAAGAATAAAGAATTTAAAAACATTTGACAATATTATAAGTTACATTCCAAATTAATTCTAATATATTTTAACAAGTAAAGCCTGATATTGAGATATTTCCATTTTTTGTATTTGCATTTATAACTTTGTGTCTGTGAAAATGTTGCATTAAAAACAAAGTGGTTTTTTTTTAGTATGAATTTTAAAGTATCTGTAAAAAATTGGAAATTCAAGCTCTTTCTTAGTAAAATGTGATGAAATATTCATGAATCTTCATAGAAAAATAATAGTTGCCTGGTGACAGAAAAAGTGAATTTCGCACAAAATTTGTTAAGTTTAGTGTTAATCATATATCTCTCAAACAGTAACTGAAGGCACAAATATTTTAAGAGCAATATACGTTTTTGACTAGAGCTTTGTATGTTACATTTTAAGGAGAAAATAGAATACATAGTTTTCTAGAAGAACCTGTTTCTAAAGTGTTCTAAAGAGTTAAGTAAATGCTATAAAATTTCGTTCATACAAAGATTAAATAAAATTGTTATATGTTTAGCTTTTCTTTATTTAATTTTAAGTTTTCACGTTTAAAATGTGAAATTATTATTTTTTTTCTGATGGAACTGATTTGTTTTAAAATAATACTAAAAACAATGACATTAAATCTTTTCTTTTTGTTTAAAAAATAAGAGAAAACTTATGTAACTTAATCTATTATGAATAAAATATTTCTATCAGTACAAATGAAATAAAAACATTTTCTGTAAGTGAAAGAAATAGGAAATAAAATTACTTCTTCAACGAAAAGTTTGAATTAGATTTTTTTTTTCTTTTGATAAACCTTATTTCAAAGCATTTAAGTTCAATATAAAGATTTAATTCGAATAAAGTATTAAATGAATTATATAATTATTATTCTTCTTATCTTTTTTTCAAATTTGCTTTTACCAAATGTAATTAATTTTGAAAAATGTTTTACACAAACAAATACTGAAAATCTTATTGATTTTTTTGTAACCATTGTCACGATTCTACAAATAAAATATTTAACTAATATATATATTTACACAGTTCTGTCTAAAACACGCAGAATAATTTCATCTACATAAAATGTAAACAAAGTACTGAATGGTCATTGAACAAAAACTCTGAAAGTAAAATTATTTTATTTACATTGAAAATGTTATTAACTTGTGATTGGAGAAAGAAAATCATCTGAAGTACTTTACTTCGAGTAGTATTTCGAAAGTCTTTTAGTTTAATTTCTACAAAAATGTTTAAATCGCATAAAATCAATGATTTTATTTTATTTATTATGCAGGGAAGAAGGTTTTAATGAAATAATAAGAAACTTTGTGGAGATTCTTATCTAATTTCTATAAAAATTGAAAATATCACTTAAAATTCAGTAGAATAATATGAAAAAAATATAATGTGAAAACGCTATCTAAAAATACTTATTTTCTTACTTTTCTCAAAAACATCTTTACTTAACTACAAAATATGTCATTTCTTATAAATTTTCTCATCATCCATATTATGAGAGAAACTTAAGAAACACAATATACTTTGAATTTAATTAGAAGGCAATTTATCTCATGTTTTATCTTATCTTCTATTAGAACAGAAAATTATGCAGCTGGTTTATGCAGTTATATATATTATACTGTACATTTATATAATTTATAAATATCTTAAGGTATCTGCCTACCTTTAAAACATGAATTTGATTTTTTTATATTTACGGGCTATTATTAAAGCCGGATTTCTTAGCTTTCTAGAACAGTTTTAATTTTGTTTCTGTCTTACATAGAACTTGAGTTATAAGTATTTTAATAATAGTCTGTGTCAAATTTTAGAACTAGAAGTAGCATTCTGCTTCCGTAAAGGGAACTTTAATGTTTGTTTTTCATTGATATTTTAAGTAATATTGTCATCAGAATATCTTCCAACATTAAAGATGAATTTCCTAAGAACAAAAATTCAAATACATCTTTTTCTGGTGTAATATGATAAAGAATACTCAAGGAAGATTTTGTTTGCTTAAAAATTGTGAAATTGGGTGCATATGATGCAATTATACAATTTAACGAAGGACATCAAGGCTGCTTAAAAGTCTTAAATAAGCTGAACATTGAAATTCCGGGCTACTTCACTATAAAGGGATACGAAAAGTAGGATTGCTATCGATTCAGGGATTTGAAACGTTATGCAACACCTGTTACATGTAAGGGTAGGAAAGCTTTAAGTTATTTAAGTAATACAAATAGTGAACTATACAAATCAGGGTCCTTTTAAAGTTAAATTTTTATTTAATTAGGTGTGTTTCGGGGTTGAAATGTATTTTCAGCTTTTACTCAAAATCAAGATTTTTATATTTTGCTTCAGCGCAAAACATCGCATTGAAAAACGGTTATGCATATAATGTTATGAAACTTTCATGAAATACTCTACAAAAGGGAATTTAGCACTTGAACCTCTCCTATTGTTATAATTTGATTACGTTTTATTTTATTGATAATAAAGTCATAACTTATCACAAATTTTCACTGTTTTTCTGAATGTTAAAGTACGACTTCCTATAAATATTTAATTTTCTGGATTATAATTGTGAGAGAGACACAAGTCCTAAATTAGATTCAATTCATCTTAATTAAATTTACAGAATTGAAATATCTCTATTTAAAGTTCAGTTTTGATGTTTTGCACAAGTGCCATTTTACTGCCAATTTTATGCATTTTTTTAGCTATATTAAAACAATTATTAATTTAAGCAAATTTTGCATTGTATTTTAAGTTTTTAGTCATATCTTATAGTATAATTCTTATAAAAAGTTATTTTTTCAATTATTTAAAAAATTCTTCTCCGAAGGTAGGCGGATACTTTAATAAATATGATTATTGTTACATATATTACTGGTAAAGGTATCGAAAATCTGTGAAAGGAAATCTAAAATAATTAATTGTGTAGGGATTTAGTATACTTCTTGTTATTATTTCTATTCCTTAAGCCACTATTAACTTCTTTTTGACTGTCTGATTCCAAATAGATATGCTACTCAGGATAAGTACAATATTTCACTTTGAGATTTTATGAAGTAAATTTATTTTTCGGACATTTTTATAAAAGTTTAAAAAATTATTTTTGCAACATTCGTTTCGTGTTATAAAAGACAGAAAATAGACTTTATTACCTTTTGGTGTAAACGACTTGTTTTAATCTTCATTTTCTTTCTCAAATACATTTGTTTGTCATATTTCAATAATTTTTAGTTTTGTGTTTCAGAAGTATAAAATTAAATTGAACAATAATACGAATGAATACATTATTCACGTAGAACATGAATTGTTAAATTTAACAATATCATCATAGTCTGTTTTGAAATTTAAAAAAAAAATAATTTAAATCATCATTGTCTGTTTTGAAATTATGGAATTTATTTATGGTTTAAGGTAAGTAAAACATGAACTGTCTCTTTTATAAAACATGAAACAAAATTTTGTAACTTTGCTCCTTTCAAAAATCAGTATGACCAGTGAAATATAGTTCCAAGGTAGAAAACTGAACTAAAATTAGATTTAAATAAATAGAAAAGAAGCGAAAGAAATCTTTAATTATAAGAAATATGTTTTAATATTTTGGGCAAAGACAAGAAATAACTGATACTGCTGGTAGTAAGAGTCTATGATTATATAACTAACGAACAAAGTTTTTCATTTAGGTAAAAGATTTCGAATCTACACAATGACAAATTCAGTCCTTTTAGAATTGTATAAAGACAATCTCAAGGTGATATTATATTGTAAGACAGTCATTATAGTCGTAATGAATTCCGTAGACATGCTATGTTAACTTTTTTAAATTCATTTCTAGCAACTTTCGAATGACGGTTCTTCATCTTCTAGATATTGATCCACTTCAGAGTCGATTTATGAATATTTTTCAGATGCTTTTGGTGAATTTGAACGTACTTTTCAGGCAACGAAGTCCATTTAGAGGATAAAAGTACAGGAGATTACAAGGCAGTTGACTTTCACGATCTAAAAAATATGCGATGAAGAATAGCCTGCATTCTTATTGACATGCACTGTTGTTGGCAAAAAGATCTGAGACATATTCCCAATATTTTTGGCTTCTGATCTCGGATAGAGAAATTTTATAAAATGATCCAATTAAATACCTAAAATCACACTATCCTCCTGTAGGAGTAAAATGTAGCATGATTTTTTTGTTTGTTGTTCAGAAAATTTGAAAATGATTTGAAAACAGGGAATTCAATTTATTTCCTTGATTGAAATGAAATTGAAATGGCATTCCATACCTACATAAACACAACCAATAATACATATACAATAATAGATGTTTCTTGATTGGTTGATACAAATACTTCCAGTTGTTTTACAAAGTGGTCTATTATAACAAGAATGTATGTATAGTAATATGCAGCTTAGGAGAAAGAGCCGAAGACATTAAGATAAAAAAGAGCTCCTACATCTTCACGACTCAATTTCCCAAGGGTAGTTTCATGGAGTTTGCTTGTTCATTTTTCATCTGTGCTAATATTATAGCATATACTACCTTACTAATAGCAATTTTCGGTAAATATCCAACGGTCACCTAGAGTAAATAAAAACAACTTTTGTCTTCTTGAAAACAAAAATAAATACTTAGGAATAAGAGTTTGTAATGAAAGTAATTATACTAATCATACAAAACCCATGATAATTACCAAGTTCTAATAAAATTCCATGTTTAATACTTCTAGTTAATAAAACTAAAACTGAATCTTTGGGCCCCTACTACTCCTCTTACATACTCTTAGTCTTTGGGTAAGACACTTTCATAGAGTTCCAAGAATATCGAAGACTGCGTAAAAGATTCAAAAGTAGTACCAAACTTTCATAAAATCAATAATCACGAATATCCAGAAATAGTTGAGAAAATAATTAAATTTCGTAAAATTTCATTGGTATTGCAATTTCCTCATAAACATTTTCACAAAATTACAGTTTTTAACTCAGCCATAGGCTCTATCTTCCTTAAAAAATTTCTTACATTTGTTGTGTTATATTTTTAAGTATTTTTCGATATATTCAGAATAATTAAAATACAAACATGTATACAAATTTCGTTACAAGACAACAGCACTTCATGCCCTAACATTTGTAAGATAGCCTATGAATACATAAATCTATATAAGTTAAGAATATCGAAAAGGTTAAAATTGTGAATAAATCATTCATAAACATAAATTACTGACATTACTAATGACTTTCTCTGTAAGTAATCGTCTTATGCAATAAAAGTTAATATATTTTAAGATTAGGAAGTGAAACTAATTTTATATCGGTTAAACAATTTTGTCAAGATAAATTTTGCTATTTAATGTTTCTAAGATAAATGTGACTGACTAAGAAAGCAAATTTTTCTGAATAAACTGCATATCTTTAACATAACATGATAGCTAAGAAGACATTAAAGTAAATATTTTAAGAAAGAAAAAAAAATATCGAAACTTTTTAATGTAACGTAATTTAAAAAATTAAATTGACTACATGTTAATTTAATTCGTCTGTAATGTTTTTGAGAAAACAAAGTCAAAAACCTGCTCTTCATAACTAAAAGTAATGCATATAATTCCTTACATATAAAAGTAATTATCATAATTATTATTGTTTTTTATTCTCTGAGAATCTTCCTTTAAATTTCAATGTACAATAATATCAATATCGAAGCAGACTACCTAACTAAACTGAGGTATTTTTCTTATTATCAAAAAACAAATAAATTTCCAGACATAACAATCAAAAAGTCTTCAATCGATAGCTAATTTTAAATTATAGGGGCTTTGGATACACTTATAAGGCCTTAGTGCCTTAATAATAATGAAAATTGTGTGTAAGATAGAAACCTTCCACTTTCTGTTCCATAAGTTTCTTTTCAGAAATAAAAGTTTTCATGCAAGGATACTTTATTGTAGTAGTTATCAAGTATGAATAAATAAATGAATAAGATTGTAAGCAAAGGTCATTTCGAAATAGTGGTAACGTTATAATTGTGAATTATGTTCCACGATTTAATTTTCTGTTTTCTTTACTTACATTCAAATTCGAACAGACGAATGTACCATTAAAAATTTAATTTCCATTTAGAAACAAAATAGAATATATCTCTGAAATATTTCATCGTCCATTATTTTACTTTATTCTGTTTAGATTGTTTATTGAGAAAAGAATTTCCAACTTTTATTTATTTTCCAAAAATAAAGTGGGAAATAATTACGTGAAACCTTTATTCCAAACAGTGAGAGTGAACGTAAGAATTTTAGCTTCAATAAAAATAACTGTGCGTGTTTTGTGACTTATTGAATTGTTTATTCAGCAAATACTGAGTCTTATGACGATTTATTTTTGAAGACTCTTTTTCTTCAAAGTAAACAGTTAAAGTTAAAAATTCCCAACTGCTCATTAATTTCATCAGAAAAAATTACAGAGAAGTTCTACAATTGAGAAGCAAATGTAAGGATACATATTTTTTAAACTCTACTAAGATATTTAAAGAATAGTTTTATATATAAGAAATGTTTAATATTCAAAAGAAGAGTTATAAGAAATATAATTATTTAAAAATGCGTTTTCATGAGTTTAAAATTGAAAATAGTTAATCATCATAATACAAATGTATACTTCAGTATCGAATGTGAACTCTTATTTGAAAAATCACCCGTAATTGTACTACAAAATTTTATAAAGAATCAAACAATCATGAAATATATGATATTTAAAAATTTAACATTTTCATATAATAGAATCTAGGTCAGAAGATCTGATTCAACGCAGTGATTTAAATTCAAAAAGTATTATGAGAAATCTAAACAATAGGATGATTTCATTTCAGAAAAAAAAATACAGATTATTTTATCTTAAATAATCTTCAAGGTAGTAAAATATATAAAGACATCAAGAAAATATCTTATTAATATTTATTATTTATAGCATGTGTTAATTTCATTCATAACTCGATGTTACTTTTTATTTAATTTTATCATAATTAGATTAAACAATAAAAGAACTCCTATAATCCATGCATTTTACAAAACATGAATTGTTACATTTTTCTTCAACTATACATTTAAATCATCAAGTCTTACTTAACAATTAAAATGATATAAAAGTCTTAGCAATTTTCTTATTAAATAGTATTTTATCATTGGAGTAACAAGTATATATTTCCTACTGAAGTTTTTTCACATTAAAGAATCACATTACTTAGGTAGAAAATTATAAGTTCAATCCCCAATAACTTTCATGTTATTTATTAAGAGTACATTAATAAAAAATTATATAATCACATTTTAAGAAATATCAGGGCTTGACCACAAAAATACTACAATTTTAGAACAAAATTCGTTTTATTGAAACACATATATTAAGCTACGATAGGGTGTGCATAAAATTTAGCAAAAACTCATAAAAATACTTAATGTTTAACGTATGTAAGATAAAATTATGTTTTCCATTAAAGATGCAGAGTTGAAAAATGAAGCATATTTTAAAGGAAAAACCGTTTGAGGTAAACAAAAGACAGAAGTGTGATAATGCTTTCTAACGAAAAATAAAATATGATATATTAACCTTAGGGAATACTTTTAATTATATCAAACTTTCAAGTTAAGATAATATTTCTTTACATAATAGAAAAAGTAACATTAATTGCTAAGTTATTTTATACTAAGAAACTAATATGATCGGTTCTTAACTCTAAAATAATAGAGATATATAGTGCATTTTCCTTAACTGACCTCAGGGGATGCCTAAATGCAATGCTTGTTACAAGAATATCGCCTTGCGAAAGAACTGTGATATAAGAATAAAAAATTGCACTTTTGAAAGAAAATATAGTGAATGGGGAAGAGGAGAAACAGATGAATTAGAGAAAGTGAAAAGAGTGCTGCAGAGGATCAACAGTTAAATTCTATTATTCTGAGTGTGTTTTACTAATTTTCTTTTTGTTATTAGAAGTCTGTTGCTTAGTATTTGCTCGTTAAGAAAATGTAACTATTACTATTTTTGTTTGAGGAGGAATAAGTAATATACTCTATGAATTTAATTTAATTTAGGCTGATTTTTATTGAATAATCGTGTCTCTTACTGCCGTTGAATAAAATTCGTCCTTAGTAAAATAAAAACGATTTTCTTTCCAAGTCATGCCAGCAGATATCGATTATACTAAAACAAATTTAATTATTAAGATAGTCGAATTTTACAGAGACTTGTATTAAGAACCGAAATTTATTTCCTTAATAATATAGTATTTATTCAAAATATCATTCCAATCTAAATATGGAGTATTTGAAGGATTATTTACAGACTATAGTGAGATAACATTTGATGCTTGGTCAAGAATTTCGACTCTTCCTAACCCAAACTATGTGTTCGTTAAGCTGCTAGTTGGCCTGCAAAAAATATTCCCTTCTTATACGTTACATTTACTTTCGAAGAAAAGTACTTACATACTACGAAAAATACGTTCGCTTTTCTTAAAAACACTGTTAACCATTTGAATGTCTGTTTCCTGGATAAAAATATCAGCAAAAATTGCGAGATGGTTTGTGTGTTTTAAATTTAAATGCTTTTTGGAAAATGGGAATCTGAACTATACCTTCAGAAAAATCAATTTGAGATGTTCTCACAAGAAAATCGCAACGCACAATCATTGCCATAAATAATTGCTCACTTAGAAAGAGTTGTCAGAATAAAACAAAATATTACATATGTAAGATAACGTTAATGTAAGTAAGTGATTACAAATTCAAAGCAAAATGACCATTTATCGTAGGAATAATTTCAAATGAATGGAGGTCTTAGTACCATTTTGGTCCACTTCTAGCGTGAATGCATGAAGTGATACGGTCCAGCATTGAGGCATACAAGTCCCAAATATTTTTCTGTGATATTCTATTCCACAGTGCCTGTAAAAATTCCTTAAATTCTTCCAAACTCGTAGGCTGTTCAACTTGGCTTCCTAAAAGATCTCAGATACACTGGATCAGTGACAAATCTGGGGATCAAGCAGGCCAGGAAAAGGTGGAAATGTAGTGGAGAAGGTCCTATGAAGCCAATGTTGTGTGTGGACGAGCATTCTCCTGTTGAAAATGGCTCCTTACTTTAATAAAACTAAAATTAAATATTTAAGTAGTGAAACGAACAGTTATGTAAAATTCACCTCATGTTTCATCGACATTAAATGAATTATTGTATTAAATTTAGGGTTTCCATGACTTCTTTTTTTAAAACAATAGCAGTATCTAATAATTGTCAAATCAATTTAGATAATTGTCAAATCCAGTTCATTTGCTGGGTTTTTTTTATTAATTTGACATTACAATGAATACGTGGCTCAATAAATAATAAAATCAAACAAAGCTCTAACATTTATACAGATTATTTCTCTTATCATTCCTATTCTTAAAAGTTCTAATAATAACATATACACAAAACATTATTTTTGGAAAATAAATATTTCAAATATTTAAACAATATTTCTGAAAAATAGATAAATGGTTTAGCTTAAGAATTTTAAGTTCTTTAAATAAACTGTGAGGATTTTGTTCATAATAATTTTAATGAGTTAGATAACTTCAATATATATATATATATATATATATATATATATATATATATATATATAAGCAGTTATAAAAGTAAACATATATTACCAAAAATGAACTTTTATGTAATTAAAAAATCCCAATAGTTGCAGTATATTTTCGTATTGAAATACCTATTGAGTTTCTTAAATTTAAGTGAAAAAAGGAGTACTTCAGATTGTTAAACGAAAAACAATTCCTTAACTAAAATTCAAGCGACACAAAAGTATACATGCACATCAAAGAAAATGAAAAAATTGAAATTCTTATGCAACATAAAATAATTTAATATTGCATAACTTGGACACGGGAATGAATAACGGCTGATTATTCTAGACATTAAGGTAATACATTTTTATGACGCACAATTGGTGACCACATATGAGCAGTGCATTTTTTAAGGAATTGTATCTCACACAATATATTTTCCAACTCTTATGTCAAATTTGGTCCATATATATTTAGTAGAATTTAAACCTGTCATCTGAGAAGCCAGATTGAGATATGAAAAAACCACTCTTTCTCAATCCTTAATGTGTTTTCGATTGCTATCATGCTGAAACATTTAGTGCCTAAAAAGCTCGTAACTTCCAATTTATGTTTCCACGTTATTTTAAAATGCCTTCATTTATTCGAAATGATCCATAATACCATTAATGAAGGTTAGTGTCCTAACAGCAGCAATCAACATTGATTCCCTTACTATGATTTCTCCTCCATATTACTTCACTGTATGAAAAACATTTATGAATTATTGAGGAAAATGTCGAATAAACAATGCTGTCTACAAAATGCAAGAGCTTGGACTTGTACAACAACGACATACTATGTAATATATAGCAGAGTTCACTAGATTGCCTTAGATTTTGGTGCCGTGAATTTTATTAACATATAAATACAGTAACAGTAGTAAAAAATGCCATTTCAGTGTGCCAGGGTTTAAAAAAATATCGCACTATTCTTTTAATCCTCTCATCTTATTCACCAGACCTTTCTCGGAGTATTTTTTTCTTGTTCCATCTGCATGATGAGGGAAAGGAAAGTACATCAATTTGATGTAGTAGAATCTTTCAAAAGAGAAGGTAGGATCTTTCAACCAACAATGCAGATGATATAAACGAAATGCTTTCAACAATTTAGCCACTGATTAGAGAAATGCTTTAAATATATCGAATAGTACTTTAAACATTTATAAAATACTTTTTATCTTGAACTAGAAGTTAAGAAAGTAAAATGTTTCTGCTAAATTACGTTTCAAATCCACAGCAATTGTAAGATTGTACAAGAATTACAAGATTGCGAAAATTGTACAAAATTACAAAAAATACCTTAATCATTTTAATTATTCTGAAATGTATTTTCCCTTTCATTTGTGACTCATACTGTAGAATATCAGAAGTATCAGAAATTTCCTTACATAAAATAGCCAATTTTGAGACTCATTATATCATCTCAAATATTGTAGCTAAATAGCTTCGTAATCGATTGAAATTATAGATGACATTCTATTTTAATGGATACACACACATTTATCTTACTCAAAAAATAGTAAAACGTATCTTATCTCTCAACAATTATAAAAACTAGAAGTAGGAAGGAAATGAAAAAAAACAATATATCAGTGCATCGCTAAGAGAGTTTCATTCAATTTATATCATGATATAGTGTTCTTCATGTTAACAACTGTAATAAATAGGCTCGTTAGAGAAAGAGAGAGAGAGTTTCCTCTCTCTCCATCTGTCTTTCTCTGTAGATTTTTTCAACAATTTATATTCACTTTTGCAGTACTACGTTATATACTGCTGTTTGTAGAAAATGCAACACCATGAAAGAATCATCAGAATCAAATGAAATTTAATGCAGAAACGACTTGTACTGATACAAATAAATGATGAAATTTTCAAAACAAAAGAAACAAATTAAGCGTCCGAAATCAGTATTTGGTGCAGCCACCATGCGCTGCAATAAGTGCTGCTATACGACGTGGCATGGAGTCAAACAGATGTTGAATATCTGCTTGAGGAAGAGAATTCCATATCGCTTGTATGCGCAACCAAAGTTCGTCTTTGGAAACTGCAGGACGCGGATCACGAGCGAGACGCCGACCAACCATATCCCACACGTGCTCAATAGGCGACATATCCGGTGAATAAGCAGGCCAAGGAAGAAGTTGCCTGCGTTGTGCTGAACAGAAGTCTCGAACAGTCCGCGCAACATGTGGGCGTGCATTATCCTGCTGAAAGATAGCTCCAGGGATGCCTTGAAGGAAAGGAACGACTTCGGGCTGTAGCACTTCACGGACGTACCTGTTGCTATTGAGATTACCCTCAATTCGTATCAAATTGGATCGTCCATGATACGAAATCGCACCCCAGACCATAACTCCGGGTGTTCGACCACTATGTCGTTCAATAATACACTCAGGAAGGCAGCGTTGACCGGCATAACGTCTAACACGAACACGGCCATCATGGGTCCACAAATTGAAGCGTGATTCATCTGAAAAGACAACTTGGTGCCAATCAGCTCGCCTGTCTCTGTGCTCAAGAGCCCACTGCCGACGCAGCCGTCGATGATTCGCCGTGAGGGGAATCCTGTATAAAGGCACCCTTGCACGCAATCCACGGCGCAGCAGACGACGACGAATTGACGAAGCCGACAATTGTACACCTGTAGCAGTAGACCAACGTGCTGCCAGCTGCCTGGAGGAAGCTGTGCGATCATTCACCGCCATGCGGAGCAGGTGTCGATCATCGCGCTCTGACGTCACCTTCTGTCGTCCAGTGCCTGTTTTTCGAGTTGTTCGGTGCTCGTCGGTCCACTGCTTCCAAACTCGCATCACTGTGGAACTGTTCCGCTGCATACGAGCTGCTATTGCGCGATAGGAAAATCCTCCTTCTCGAAGGCCGATTATCCTCCCTCGTTCAAACTCCGTAAGTTGCTTGAATTTCTTATTCTTCCGTCGTGGAGGCATACTCAGGTCTCACTAAACGTTTGCCACTAACAAATAATCATAGACTTTTTTCAACGTCCCGCTACAGCACTTTATTTATACGCTTTCAGCATCAATTCAGAGGGCGCTGCGCACGCCGCGCACGCGCGATGGCTCTGAAACTTTATTAATTTGCATAATATCCTATAATTGACATTTGCTGCGAATTTCATTTGATTCTGATGATTCCTTCATGGTGTTGCATTTTCTACAAACAGCAGTTTATAAATAACCGTTCCAAGCAAAATCTGCTTAAGTTTTCACTTAAATTTTAATGCTGCAGAATTTTCATGAACTACCCAATCTACCCAAGATCAGAGAAAATACTTTGAGTTTTTAGCACATTTTGAAGTGAGAAAATTCTAATAATTAAAAAATAAAATAAGTAATCTACAATTTATTTTTTAAGTTAAATAAAGTGCTCAATTTAATAAACTTTTAAATATTTGTTCATTTCTGGTGCAACAAAAGAATAGTTTTTTGACTTCTAGATATTCATTAAGTAGAAAGAAGAAAAAAAAAAAAAACGATTTGAATTAAAATGTTAGATATTTAATAATTTACACTCTATAACCCAAAAACAACGCGCCAAAAAGGAGTTGCCCGATTGTAATGAAATTTCATATGCAAGGACATTTGGAGACCAGCAGGGAGCTTTATCACTCTTTCCCCCGTCGTGTGGCAGCTTCCAAGCTAGATGTGGGTCAACACCTTATTGAGCTCGTTACTTTGTAAATATGTAACTCTGAAATAAATCATTCAATTTTTCTGAATTTCTGTTCTGTACATGATTTTCCTATCCACCAATTTTTGTCTCCATCGGACAACTCCCTGGTGCGTCGTTTCTTTTGTTATTGAATGTATTTAGTGTTATTATAAAATTTAAAAAGCTATATTATTATAAGATATACTACAGTCATTCAATACGATTTTTAATTTCTATGTGTGTATGCAGCTAGAAAGAACTATTTATTCCATGAACATAATTTTGATTTTAAAAGTTTTAGTAAATTCGGGAAAGTATTAAGAAATATTTGATTTAAATGTTTGATGATCAATAATAAAAATTGAAAAAAAATTCATAAGTATAAGATTTTACAGGAGTAAGTCAATTCTGACACATTTTACAACAATTTCCAATAAATAAATTTTATTTATATTCAAAAATGACATAAATAAAAAGTTGAAACTATTCAATTAATTTAAACGAATGTATACGTGCAATAACTGAAAATACACGTTTTTCCACTTCCAGTTTAGGTAATAACTGTTATACTTTTACTACTCCTTACAGTTTGAGAAAAATTTCAGATTTATTTTCAATATATATATATATCAGATTAAGATGCATAATAATATTTTATTTAATATTTTAATTAGAATACATGAATGAATATTGTCCTTGAAGGTTTAGAATCAATTATTTCTTTACATCCTGAATTATTGTTTTCATTTTAAAATGCTTCGTAATTATCTTACATGTAGAAACTTCTACTTCTCAGTAAGCTATTTGAGAATAAGAATATTTATACATCAGAATATACCACTAGGTAGAATAATAGACAGTTTATTAACATTAATATATTTTTTAAATACCTCCTATTGGCATGAGAAAAAAAATATGATTAATTTAATTGTAATTTAAGTCATTATTTGACTCTACTATAGTATTAATCATTGATACATTTACTAAATTCAGCAAAATTTTAAAAAGAAAAAAGGATATTTCGTTTTTGATCAATTACAATTACACTTTAGTTGTTCAAAGAGCTATTGGCAACGAATCTTGTTAGTGTACATTAAAATTTAATGCCGAGCATATCTTACAAAATGTGCATCATTTCTCTAACTACTGTACTATGTATGAGTCAAGCGAAAACATTAAGGTCCAATTATATTTTACATCAATATTTTAAATTTATCCCTCTAATGGATTTTGTTTTGTTGAAATCTATATCAGAATTAGTGGCCTACGTGCTGGTGGCTAATTTTTCTTTCTTACTTGGCTGCATCATCTCAAATCTAAACTTAAAAGAAAGTCAGGGAATGTAGTAGGAAAAGAGTTCAAATAGCACTACATTAATTTAGTATGAATGACATTTCAATTTGCGATTGATAAAACCTGTTTCGTATTATCGTAAAAAAATATTTGTAACTTTAACTATCTCTAGGAAAATGGAAATATTTGAATTAATATCATATTGCTTCAGTGATTATGAAGTTCAAAATTAGAAAGTTTAAAAAATAAAAGAATCCTTTTTTTATCTGTTGGTATATCATGGAAGCTTGGAGAATAAGTTGTTAACTAAAGTGTCATTCTCGTCATTTGAGCCAGTTTAAAATTTGCGATGTCAGTCACTGATACCCTTCAAATGACTTCTAAATGCAATGGTAGTAAAGAATCGAACAGCAATTCCTTTTATTATATTTTTATTACAGTTTTTCATAATGAATAAATTTTAAATAAGCCTCGCTAAAATGGAGAAATTTCTTAGAGATTAAAGTTTAAAATTTTCTTAGCTCTATCTACCTAATTTGAATAATTGACATGGCATAGATTCACCGATTTATTTTTTTAGTTCTTATGTATTTTTATCATTGTACAAAGTATTTAAGAATCTTTTCAATTACACTTTAACCTCTTTCTCTTTTTCTTATACCTAGAAACTCTTCCCGTATTTGAGGAAATTTATCTAGACCTTTTTTCAAATAGAGTTTTTTTTTAGATGTTTTGATTTGTGATAAATTTATGATCCAAATAGTTTGGGTCATAAATAAATGAAATGAAAATGTTCGATAATGAGATTATATTAAGCACATCTATTGATTGTAATTTTTTCGAAAATTTAATTAAAACTATGTTCTAATTTCATCAAGCAATTACGAGTAAAATCTTATCCCTTTTATATCTACATTCAAAACTTTAAGCATTATAGGTGTTTTTTTCTGTGCGTATTGTTAAAAAAAGTTTTAAGAAACTGTTTCTTTGAGGTATATATGGAATAGGTATTTTTAAATAGATATAAAATTTATTTCATTACTTAAACAATAATGATTGTTTATTTTTCCTCCTATTCATAGTTAGCAAATTATATTAAAAAGAAATTATAAAATAAAAAGCATTTTATCGTATAAAATTATGATATTATTTGTAACGGAATGAGAAAACCAGTCCCAAATATAAGCTTTATTTTATTTTATTTGTTTTCAAATCAATGTTCTGAATTTAATCTATTTAATATTTAGTACAACTGAAATTTTGCTTATAATCGTGATTTAAGAAACATTGGTAAAAACCAGTTCTGAAACCTCACCATTAAAATATTGAAAATAATATCTTAATGAAATATAATATAAGTTTATATGAATGATCATAAGAAGTTCTTATAAAACCTTATTATACAATTTAACACTTAATAGTTGAAATAAAAATTCCCTTTTACGTTGAGCAATAGAACATGTCACAAGTAATGCTCAATTGGCTTCTGCGCTCTTCACAGACAAGTATCAGTTTATTATGATGAGAGTATCGGGGCATGTGCTGATCAGGAGAGAATAAATCCTAAAATACCTTCTCTATAACTTAATTAAAGTTATAGAGAAGATCGACTCATAGTCTGGTGTGGAATATCCCTACGTTGTCCCTGAGTAGGAGCAGGTCGTTCCTTGTCTGAAAAGCTAACTGTTGTGTAATTTCAAGAGGAGATCCTTTCTCCAAATGTTCACCACAGCCAGTGCTATATGTGATGATTTAATGATAATAGAAAATAATTCCTTATTTCCCAGTTAGGCTCGTTGATGAATATCTTCATAATCTAGTCCATCTGGTTCCATGAAGTTTAATCCGATAGAACATCTTTGAGACTGCAGATCCTCATCACAGACCTTAAGATCTGTTCAAGGTTTTAAACGAGCTGGAACAATAGTCGTTCCATGGATGAATGGGCATTACTTCTAATTTCAGCACCCATCAATTCATTTGAGATTCTGAAAGGTCAATATCGTCAATAGAGCATTACGAGTACGAATTGACAAATTCTGCTTAAGATTTTCAAATAATCTTTTTTACAAAAGGTTGCGATTTATTTACTTTATCCAACTGTGGACATATCAAGCTATTATTTTCATTTGCTTCAAATAGGACACAAAAGACTTTTACCTTAACTAGTGAAGGTGAGGTATTTAAATTTTAACATACTTTCTTCCGTAAGACGGAATAACCAACATTTTAATATAATTATTTTCTCACCTTGAAAGCTCCAAAAATTGTTTTAATAAAAAATCAAATTAAAACAATGTAATGTTCGGGATAATAATTTCAGTTTTCAATAGAATAATATCCTTCAATAAAACAATCAAAAAAGATAAATCTATCATTATTTACAATAATAAAATGTTTGATTATATTACAATAATAATCAAACAAGTCTCAACTTTTTATTTGAAATATTCTTATAATTATAGACCTATTATTAAAAAAATATAGAGAGAGTTGAATTGCTACTTCAATGGAAAGAAATGTGTTTTTTGAAACATTTCTTACACTTGTTTTACATTACTTCTTACATGCTACTGAAAGTCTCATAACGGAAATGTAAGCAAAAGTATCTAATCCTTCGGAATATCTGTAATCTAATAAATAATTAAGCATAAAGAAAAAAAATGCAAAGGAATTGGTGACTGTACCACATTTTTGATAATAGTACTTTTACTTTTTCTCAAAGGCAAAAATTGCATTAAATTTCATAGATTACTTGACTCTTCCTTGATCCAATAATCCCTTTTTCTTAAGTAACAACCACTTCCTTATGACTTATACCGTTTACTCTAATAAATTCTCTCACTTAATCATTTTAGATGACGTTGGAAATTTTTAGATAAATGAATTTCTAATGCTATGTTAAATTACTGCTGAAGAAAAAAGACAGAAATAGCTTTGCACGTACATCGTGGCGTTGAAGAATTTTTTTTCAAGCCTCCTTATTCGTATTTCCTCATTCTCTCGAAGGTAACAAGTGGGTGTTTGTATCTCATCGTAGTATGAGGTTGTGGATACATACGATGTACGTGAGTAGTTATAGCAGTTAAGCGTGTTCAAACCATCAATCTGAAAATGTATTTTTTCAAGATAATAAAGGTTTAATCACGATGCTCTTTGTAGAGTGTAAAAGAAAGTTAATGTCTCATTAGAGTGCGTTATGCTTAGTGTAGAATTAACTTCTGGACCGTTTAACTGTAGAATTTTTCCCCATACATCTCAATGAAAGAATTACATTTATAATTATCATTAATAATAATAAACTTATAACCAACACTATTAATAATAATGGCTTATAATTACGATTATAATAATGTTATCAAATTTAACAAATAGTTTGTTTCATTCAAAACATATAGATTGATCAAATTTATTACAAATATAAAAAAAATTGACACTTCTTTAGTGTATTTTTACTTTACATCATAACAAGTCTCAATACTTAAAATGGGATTCATATATTTAAATTCAATTTCCATTTCTAATTTGTATATCTGTGATTATTTTTTTACAAGAAATTTAGGTATAGAGTTAGGTATGCAAATAAAACAATACATTTTACAGTGGTTTTGCTTAGTTAAAAGCATCATTATTTATGTTAATATATATTAATTACCTTAAAATGTTTATATGAATTCCTTGTTAAAATAATACTCATGAATATCAGAAGTAATCCTAGACAATCTAAAAAGCATAAATCAATTTAATATTTTTATCCAAAGTGATGAACGTTATGAAAATAATCACAGAAATAGCAAGTAATTCCAGATTATAAAAAATGAACAACAAATATACATTTATGTATTTTTACCTCTAATGACTGTGGTATTCTAAAAGTAGCAATCCCTTAAATATTGGTAAAGTAGTTTACAATTAAGATCTAAAACAGAATAAAAGCAAAATAAATATTCAGTAAAATGATTTTTAGATATTATAAAATATTTTCAATCAAACAAATATACCAGTTTACTTTTTAAATACAAAATTATACAATGAAAAATAAGCAACTATACATTTGTATCTTTAGAGTGCATAAAATTACTCTTTCCTTGTTGGAAAGAATTTGTATTGCTTAGGAAACATGTGAATTCAAATTTAAGCAGTTTATCTGTAAATAAAGTGTATTCTATAAACTATTTCAGAAAAAGAAAAGAGGTGTTAGTATATAACGAAACATGTACTTTCATCCCTCAATGCATGCTAGGATAAAACTTAAAGCACATGATTGTGTGCTATGAAACTGAATCGTTATAGAATTAGTAAAATTGATGGTATGGTGTAGAATTAGCATTAGTTGATGTATAGACTTACAATCATTCGGACTGTCCTAAAGTTATGGAGACGGGATACGTTGTAAAGCTGTATCCAGGGGTGATTACGTTCTTTTAATGGATGCTAATGTTAGATCTCGTTCAGCTCGTTATGCAAAGAACATGCTTTAAGCTGAAATAATCCATAGAATGGAGCACGCAGCATGTTCTCCAGACCAAACAAATAGGAGCAAGATTAAAGTCCCTTCTTTTACTGTTAAAATCTATAAATTTCACTTATTCGAGTGTGGGATAGTATTCCATAAAGTCCTATCGATAACCTCATTGTAGGTAATCGAAACAGGTAAACAGTAGTCTTATATGTTCGAGGGACTACAAACCATTTTAAACAAGTTGCTTCATTTCAAACAATACTTTTTTCATCATTTACTTGTTATCAAATCTTTTCCCTGAAGTATCTTTTTCTACATTCGTTCCATTGATCCGAAGAATTAAAGCACCCATATAATCATTTTGTATGATGCAATAAATTGCACACTAATATCAATATGCGCACATTTTTTTTTAATATTTCATTTTCAATCAGAAGTTTGCAATATGAATTATATTTGCAATTTTATTTATGCTCATATAACAAACCACTGCTTCGACAAATACACGTATCACAACAACTGATGAATAAAACATTCAAGCTATAATACTGTAGGTATTACTTGTCAAGATTTGGGGTTATAAAGTTAGTTGGAGCTGAAGTCTGGAAAGTTAAAAAAAAAATTCTCAAAGAAAGCTGTGGGGAATAATGATCTCTTCTACATATAGAATCAAATAGGCTTGCAAGAAATTATTTAACAGGATATATAGGAATTCGATAAGTCACGGTTGGATTAAAGATAAATACTGCCCTGTTGTGGTCATCGCCATTTGGCCAGGGTTGCAAATAACAAGGTTGATTACAAATAACAATAAGATTTTCTCTTGCGTAAAATTAATTTGCTTCTGCTTAGAACTTCTGTACTTGAAAGTTTGAATGTGACTTAACAATATTCTGGAGCATGTTTTCAAATAAATTGACTGTTTTTTTACACACCGTTGCAGTAGAAAAACTTATCCCTTCGAAAGGCTTCCAAGTGCACCTGATTTAATTTACACACATTTTTTTCTTGAGAACATAGCTAAGTAAGTTATTAATGAAACGAGTGCTGAAAAGTTATTAAAATTATTCTTATCTCCATCGTTATTGCTGCAATCTATAATTTTGATGCATCGATTACTGTGAATGGTCATAATTAGATGTTATATAAATTAGAATACGAATTTTTCCTTCTGCGATTGTTCTCTCTGATGAGTTCTATTCACTTTCAAATTTTTATGAGAGTCGTAAAACACTTCTGCAAAATAAAATTTATAAATATCTTCACCTTATGAATTGATATATATGTTTTTAAAATATATGTTATAAAGATGACTTTTAAATGTAAAAAGAGGCTTATTTGAGATGGTTTACCAACTTTGTTTACAAATTAAAATAACTCTAGGGAAATACTGCGAGATACTGGAGAAAGGCTTCGTAGTTCTTAAAACATGTATTTGTTCCTACATCCCGATTTGGCTAGTGAGACAGCCAAGAAATTCACGGAAGAATATATATGTAACTTGGGAGAGTGGAAAACGAGAAAGAAGACAAATTTCTAAAATAATTACGTCTGCGATGCAGGCAGGCCACAATGCTTAATTAAAACTGAAACTAAAGTTAAACAAAGCTTTATGCTCTCCCAATTGGAACACGTAAAGCAAGTTTTATTGTGCGTGAGCGCACGAGTATGTGTGTTAATTGATTGTCAGAACTCTTATTCCATTAATAAAACACTTATAATAATGTTACAGTCTACGCTGTAATTTCACTCAAAAAGGGCACCTTTTTCTTGCAGTTTTAAAATGCAACCATTTTCAAGTGCGGCGTTTCGTAATATTATGTCTATCAACATTTAGTAGATGCAGAAATCAAACCTCGACCCTTTTCTCGTAAAGCTGTAGATTTTTTTTTTGGCAATCAACTATGGAAACCATTTAGTAAGCAGATAAAAAAGTAAAAGTAAAAACTACGTATATCAGTTTATCACATGAGAAAAATTACCCTTGAAGTTTAAATCAATTTTTTAAAGAAGTACAAATAGAATATCAACATTTTTTCAACAATTAAAAAAATGAGTTACAAATTTAAAAGTTATCTTCATCACGAGACATTTTTTCACCATAGTAGATCGATAGATTTAATAACTCGACCAGAATATTACTATTCCAATATCACTATATCTAAGTACTTGTCGCGTGCACTATGTGAGGGGCGAGTTTGTAAAACATTCCAGACAGAGAAGGACACCTCTGCACTTCATAGCAGGTGAAGCACTAAAACGTAGATCCCTCTGCTCTCCAACGTAATGCTATAAAAGTATGAACGAATAAAGACAAGTATTATTGTTATAACTACGTTCCCTTCCCCTTTTCTGAAGTTTAAAGACAAAAAATTAATTAAAATGTATGAGTGATGAAATTATTGATTAAGAAAGTGAAAAAAAGGTTTATAAATCAGAAATGAAACATAAATGATAAAAAAAATAGAGATATGTTTATAATAGTATTAAATTGATCGTTGCCATTGGTTTGATCGTTGCATGGTTTCCGGTGCATAATAATGAATCGAGGTCTCATTGATACGAACAGCCCAACGAGGTACCATTCAAATTTTGATTTGACATCTCCAATAGTCCCGAGTGATGATCCCTACTTGCCTTAGTAACATGATCTGTTGTAAAGGAAATAGGTACTTTTTGAGTCGTCTTCATTTACAGAAAATAAAATTTCAGATATTTATTCACAAACTAAAGAGGAAAAACTAAAACTTTTCTCAGTTTTCTCGTTCCTCAAACAACACCCTCTTGTTGAATGGAGTGTGTTTTCTTTTTCTTCCTTTCGGAACAGTTTCTGTATTTTTTGAACTCGGGGGAAGAGAAAAAAATAGATTTCTTTCTTTTTTCATTAGTGAAGTATTATCTTTTTGGTTTCGTTACTACACAAAGGGTTTTTCGTGGCACCACATAGACATAAAGAAAAAAAAGTAGATTACATTTTTTTTCTTCTTGTGAGTCTACCGGGAATGCTAAAAATTTTTAATTAGTTACCAAACATGGAATATCCCTACAGAAATCCATACAAAGTAATATAAATTTGTTTATTAACTTTATAAAATTGAAAGATTTATCTTACTTTAGAATTTTATAATGAATTATCCATGGAGGCAAAATATATTTCTTAAATGAAATGACAGATTATAGATTTTCATTGGATGTTTGATTTTATAATTTAACACAAATGTTAAAGTGTTTAATAAATACTAAAAACCGTGTACCGATTTGGACTTATTGTGGATTTTGTAAATGAAAAAAATATAGAAATTTGAATTATAGTATGATACGAAAAATCAGGTTTATTTCAAAAGGAAGAGTATTTAAGAAAAATTTAAAAAAAGAAAGACTCTCATACATTTCTGTTCTCTTATACGTAGATGCTCTTATGCTGAACTACGATGCATATTGCGCTGCTGTAGCACAGCTGGAAGACTGATTACTACAAGAGGCCATCCAATATTATCACCTAACTTCAGGTAAGCTCATAAAGGTCAATTAATAAAAAAATAACAAAATCGTTCTGTGCAAAGTAATGCAAAGAACATATTTAGCCATCCAAGGTGCGCTTTTATTTTATAATTCTTATTAAATTACACAATTAAATTAAAGTAAGAGATGAAATATCAAAAAATGGACTATGGTAAACTTTTTCGGTATGAAAATTAAAGTAAACGATAAATTATTAAGCTGAATATGTTTAAGCTACATGTAATTAAAATTAAAGCGAGCGATAAATTATTAAATTGAATATATTTAAGCTAAATGTAATTAAAATTGAATCAAACGATAAATAAATTGATTATTATATCAGGTACAAGTGATTAAAATTAAAGTAAACTATAAATTATTAAATTGAATATATATTTAAGCTAAATGTAATTAAAATTGAAGCAAACGATAAAAAATTGAAAAATGAGCCGGTACGCCAAAACGCCTAATCTAAATCAGTAGCACCATAGGTGACAAACTAGTATGAATGCATATTAAAAAAGACATCAAGAGAATATTAACTGAAGTGAAAGTAAGAGTATACCCATTTAAAGGAACAAATGGTTGACTATTAACTATTATGAAAAATCAAAAATTGTAAGCTTTCTTCACTCTATCTGAAAAACTGAAAAGGAAAGTTACTACTTAAGAAATACAAGTAACGCAAAAAAATAATTAAAAAAATAAATTCACTCTAAAAGATAAAAAAAAATGAGGGGGGGGGGTGGTAATGTCTTTTTAAAGTTCAAACGATACTGTCATTAAATTAGCTCCTCATGTAATACTCGTAGCGTCATGACTCCACAGTTTCAAGTGTTCAGCACAAATATTAGTTTTTCCCTGGTTCTTCAAAAAAGCAGCACTTTTGAACATGGTGTGTGTCATTTGATTTTATCCTCGTTATCTTGCATGGACCTAGATAATTTGAGTTTCAATTTGACTCCTGGTTTCACTGAGTACGTTTGATGGCGGAAAATTATCATAAAGCTAGACTGTTATTATTGCTGATTTTTGACAGAGAGTATATTTTCTTGTATTTTCGTCTGGATTTCTTTCCAGGATTCATTGTTCAGCTTGTTTCCGAACTACGACTACTTAGCAAAATCAGAAGAGCATGGCTCAACAATACCATCAATCAACCATTTCGTTACTTGATCATCTACATTTTTTCTTTCATCAAAAATAATAGTCGTGGTTTATGGTTTATATTGGTGGTATATTATTGGTGTTTAATTCTTTATAAATTAATAGACATCTGGATATCAGTAGTTTGATTCTTGATTGGTTTACAGTTTAAAACTAAATTATGAAGAATATTTCGTTGAGTTTTAGTAATATTTGATTATTTTTTGAGTCCTAATTTATCATTTATTTAGATGTTAAGAATCAAAAATTGTTCGGCATTTTCTGTTTCATGATCCTAAATTTTGTGAATCTGACACTGTATGTGTTGATTATTACTTAAGCCTGTATTAAAATAACCGCTCCAATAATAGTACCTGACGTCATAGTTTCGTTGCTAACAACGCAAAAGTTAGAGAAAAATTTATGATCATCTATTACACGTTCTTTCTGATTGGTGTAATGTATTCCTTACCAAACAGTGTTAAGTGACCCATGAAGATTAGTTAAAGGTAGGGAACCAATTTTATCTTTGTATTTTTCGTTAGAATCGCTTTCTGACTACCGGTATCGACCAATGCAATAATGAATAGCCAGTAATAGTAATCTTTTTATAAATCAAAGTAGGTGAAAGATTTAAAATGGACACAGCAATATCGGTTGGATATGGAATATGTTTGTTAGTACACTTTTCAGAAATATTGCCAAAACCTTTACAGATACTACGTTTCAAACCTTTATATTCGTCTGAACACAAACGAGAAATATGTTCAGACATATTACTATAAAACAAGTTTTTTTCTTGTTTATTATATACACCATTGTTTTGGGTTTCAGATCGAAAATAGTTATTTTTTGAGTACGTGTTATATCCTCGACTGAATTTAAAAGTAACTCAAGGATTTGTTCATGGAAAGGAAAAAGAGGGTTTTTTTTATTTCTATCATTTACTATTTTTTTTTTCATATATAAAAAGTTTCTTTTTTTAATTCTGCAATATATTAAATACCATTTAAAACAGCTTTATTTGATAAGTTATCCTGCATGCCATTTATACGATATTCAAATAATGAAGGATCATCAATAATTTCTTAGGAAGTACTTCCTAATTCCTAATTACAATAAAATATTCGGAAAGTTTTTCATTTTAATGTAATTTACGACTATTTAAATGTCCATAAATTCCAGAAGCATATAATTGATGACATAATTCTTCAAATAAAACTTTTTTTAAATGAAAGACATGACATAAGATTAACGTTGTGTATATATAAAGCTGTTTACCTAACCTTCAATCAAAGTCTTGACAAATATTTTTTGCTGTCCATTCAGAGATGGGAAAAAAGTAAACGATTCTACACAATCTTGTTTAAAACACTTTAAACCATATGTATCAGAACCAGTAAGCTTTCGTTGAGAATTTCCGAGCTCTTTCAAAAGGAAATAGAGCGATGGTTTGAAAGTATCAACAAATATGTTATGACTTAATGCCGGAGCCATTATAGATGGAAGAATCAGGACCATTTTCTGTTTCGTCATCAGAAACTTCATAATTACTATTCAGCGATTTAGAGTTCAAAGCTTGCGATTCTTTTAATTCGATAAGATTGAAAAAAGCTATTAAGCAGTTTCTTAATACCATTAGTATCCAGGCCTAAGAAATTTAAGAAAAATAAATAAATAATTTATAGAAAAAGAATCGGATATAAATTTCTTGCAATCTTCAATATCAAAATAAGTGGGAAATAAGGAAAACTTCTCATTTTTCTGTATCATGATCAAATGCATCATTAAATAATACAATGTTTAACAATTTGTTTTAAAATTTCTTCTCTTAAGAAAGTTTGACAACAATTATACATATATATATATTAAGTGAACTGAATTAATTTCTCCCTTAAGTGACTGAATTAGTTTCTCATTATTTGACGACCTCTATTTAGCTAACTCATTAGAAGAAATATATATTATTTATTCAAAAATAATTATATACGTTGTCCCAACACACAAAAGACACAAGGGTAAAATAATTATAATAATACAAATAAATTCAGAATAAAAAAGATTATTTTTGTGTACGTTAAAAATTACCGAATATATATTAGTTCTAAATTGAAAAGTCTTTTTCATCTTATAAAGATAGCGATCAATAAATATTTAACGAAACTCGTCTCATTATAATATCTTTTAAGATAGATTTCAGAAGGTTTAACGTTAGAATCGTATATACGTTAAAAGTTATTAACCTGAAAATTAGAATTGTATTAACTACAGAAAGCCATGTCAAGAAAGTAAATAAATATATATGATTCTACAGAAACCTAGTTTTATTCTAATTTATAGTCTCGACATTTTGAAATATACACGATAACGCATATTCCCGTGATAGATATAAAGAGAACAATAGCAGGAAACTTCAATGCTTTTGAATAATGTAACTTTCAGCTTTCAAAATTTATGATTGCAAAAGTAGAGTATGTTGCTTCGGGATTATAATTATGTAGCTCCTCTATGAGTCCTGAGTTATGGAAACGAATTACGATAAAGAGGAGCGAGTGATTTCGCTCTTCAAACTCGCTTTAAATGGAACACTCTGATTTCTCAATTATGACTAAATACACACACATTATATTCAACACAGTTAATTTAATTTATTTTAAAAGGTTCTCTATTTATTAAATATTTGAAAATTAAAACAATGTTTCTGCATTCATTTTCTATAATCGATAGATTTATTACAGTTACATGAAAGTATAATGTAAAAGCAAATGTTTGTATTGTAAATATACTCATTAATAGTTTATTATTATTATATATATATATATATATATTGCATTTTTTATCAGAAAAATCGATATTTCTAAAAAAAATTTATGAAGAGTATTATTTGGGGCAAAATTTTTGATTTATTTTAAAGCTCTCTAAGGCCTTCTAATATCATCTTAATGGGAAAAGTTAAAAGATAGAAGAAAATTATTTCTTCATTTGTAAAGTAATTAGAAATACTAAAAGTGTGTAAGCCTAATTAAAGATAACTTTAATCAATGATCAGTATTTTTTTGAATAGGTAACAGATTTCTTCAACTGTTTTCTAATGTAATAAATACATTTGTTCATTGTAAAATTTAACTATCAATTAAAATTTAACTAACAATTTATTTAGAACAATCAGAGAATGCTTCATGACCTATCTCTCGTCTCTGAGACTCAGTGTTTGCAAGATTATTATCCCTGTCTCAGTAATAGGTAAAAAATTGAGAATAATCAAAATCAGAATAAAAGGATGTACCCTGAACTGGTAAAGAAAAATTAATTTAAAATATTACTATGAGCAGCTCAAACGCTTTATGATAATTTCCGGCAAAGAATTTTTAGAAGTCTTAATATCATTTCGAAGTTTTTCACAAAGTTGTAGTTCAGATTCCCTTTGCAATCTAACTGAAAACTTAAAATATAATTTTTGTTAAGTTATTAGTAAGTTTGCTTACAATTTCTAAAATTTCATGTTTTGTTTCATCAAATTCAATTTCTTTAATAAACAGTTTAAAAATTATAAAAGCATAATTACGCATTTTTATTAAAAATATGTTGCATATTTCATATATAAATTTGGAAGTGTCGGAATCCGCTTAGTTATTCTTGTGTTAGAAAAATTTGCAACTTATATTGCTTTACTGAAGTAATTAATTAATGACTTTTTGAGAATAATACTCTATCAAATTATAATAATTAATAAAAAAAAGTTTTAAACTTTTCAGTATATATTTCAAATCCCTAAAGAATTCCTTTTAGCAATTTTAAATATAATTTTTCTTGTTTATTGCTTTTCATTTTCTTAAATAAATTATATATTAAAACTATTGTAGTTGCCTTATATTTTAATTAAATTAAATAGGAACATATTATCATACCTTGAAATCAATATCTTCCAATATAAAAGGTAAGAAAAATCATGGGTTTTTTTTAAACAAAAATGCTGCTAATTTAAGTCATTTGGGTATAAATTCGCACACATTTAGAGCTGTACGAAGTATGATGAACAATATATATATCAATATGAAAGTAATAATACCATAAAAATATAAAATGACCATAAATTTACTCTATAAACTTTTATTAGAGATAAAATGAAACATACATTATTAAATACACTTGCGTTTCATTTTATTTTGCAACATAAAAAAAATATTTGTTTAGGAACAAAAATGTTTAAAAAATATAAAATTAAAATATTTATACATAACATGAATTGAACTATAATAAATGGATAAACAACAACTTAAAATAGTTAGAATACTGATCATTTTTATACGGTGCAATGATTTCGTTCGTTTTGGAAGAGAAAGTTATAACTTTAGAAACAGAATACACTTCATATAAGCATGATAGAAACAAGTAATGTTTGACAATTTTGTAAGTAGTATCTTTTCTGTCAAATCTTCCTAAGTGCTCAATAAGAACAACGAAAGTTGTTTGGTTAATTTCAGCCATAAATTTGAAAAAAAAAACTACAGAAAAAAATATTCCTCAAACGGAAAAGATTTACAGGCATAGTATGAAAACTACAACCTTGAAAACCGAAAATAAATGTCTCCAATATCTTAAAGACAGTCTCTCTTCCATTTTCGTCTGTCTCCCGGAAAAAGAAATTTTAAGGAGTTAAAGAAGAGAAATAGTGAAGAACAAAGGATAAATGAAAGAAAATCGAAACAAATTCTAATATTACTCCTTGACGTCCTTTCTATAATGATAAAAGTGTTTTCACGAAATTCTTAAAAAATTTTGTGTGATAAAAAAAAATCATCCATACATTCCATAATGAATTCTGATAATTAAAAATGGAAGACCTCCCAAACAATGAAAGTGAAATGTCAAGCACCTCCATTGTCCAATGATATAGTAATTACTTTGTCAATATCTCAGGAAATCAATTTCTACTCTTTTTGAATATACAATAGTCGTAGTTGTCGATTCTTAAACACGGTTTTTACTTGCTGCATTATGTTAAGCATTAAGTAAGTTAATTATTTGTCACATTTCTGGAAATGAAAAATTATTCTTAAATTAAACAGATACTGGTAAATACAGAAAAAAAATTGCTCTTTTCTAAACAAAATATACACTCGATTTAAAAATGTAGTGAAGAGTAAATTTTTGGCTATGTTATAAAAAGTTATTTACCTTAATGAACTTAGAGTACAGATTATAGTGATGTGTTATTTATTAATAGATACATCATATTCAGCAAAGATGAAGAATATTTGTGCCACAAAATGATCCACGCACTCATAGAAAGATTTCCCATATAAAAGCAAAGAAAATAGATCACGATTAGATTAGATATTGTAAATATATGATAAATGTCTGATTAATTAATTTTAAATGTTGCCAGATAACTTTGTAAATTAACGTGCAGCTTAATAGTTTAACTGTTTAACCGGATAACTGTTTACAACAGCATACAGTTTAACAGTATCGTATAAAATTTGAAACTTATTCAAAATTCTTATTGTAAAACGTGTAGACTGTTAAACGAAATAAATTGAGCATTTTTTCCACTTCCTGCGAGTCTTCAAATTCTTATACACTTTTAATGAAATAATATTTTTTTATGATAATTTACAACTTGCACTGTGAAAAACTAGTTTTAAATATTCTAACAAAATTCAATATTTTATAAAATTTTGCTTTTATTCTTTGTCTACACATTACTTAATGGTATAGTGATATGCGTAACCAATCCTAAAAATGTATTTACTTCGGACAATATTTTTTTTTATTTCATTATGCAAATAAACTCTTTGAAACATAATTATCCTAGGAAGTTATTAACATTTAATGCTGGTTTCAATTTTTTAAGGCTTACTCTAAATGGGCATCAATGGGTTTCCTACTATCATATGCTCCTATCCCTTAAAAGATAAATAAAATGTGTTAGAAACCAAATACTTCAAGTTCAAACTATATAAAAGTATACGATACTACGATATAAACAATACAACCTTTCTGAGAGTATCTTAAATAATTTTTTAAGTAAATTGAACCAAAATGGTCAAAAATAATATTTTGAAAGAAAATTATTTTTAGAGTTTTGCGTATTACAGAGATAATTATAAGAAGAATAAACATTTTGAATCATACTAGGTGTGGCTATTAAATAACGTGACTGACTCTACTACAGAAGTACGCATGCGCCAAGCGCTAGTGAACGACAGTTGTTTGGCGTGAAATCTTCTCTTTCAAACGCAGTACCTTACGTTTCTGTAAAAAAATCCATATATCCGTTGACTTCATTAGCACTAGATTTATTTCTTTTGGTTTCGCCGGATAAAAATAAGTGAACAATGAATTGTTGTGAACTTTCACATCAAATTCCACTACTAAATCTTATAATTTATTAAAAATGCGTATGGTAATAAATGCTTATCACATGTATGTGTTTTTGAGAATTTTAAGTATTTTCTAGATGGCTGTGAAAACGTTGAAGATTATACACACCCGAGTGACCTTTCACGTAAAGAATGGATGACAATATGGGAAAACTCCGAAATCTTTCGGTTAAGTATTCGTGCAAATTGCTTAGACTGTAGGAATCTACAAAGAATCCGTTCGGCTAATTTTTCTGTCGAGACAATGCTCACACTCATTCCACATTGTCATTCAAGAGGCTTCTAGCCAAGTAAAGCATCCCAGTATTAACTCAGACACTTTATTCGCCGGATCTTGCGGCATGCGACTTCTATCTGCCTCTCAAAGTGAAATAATTATTGTAAGGAACAAAATTTAAATTCTTTGAAACTGTGAAAGAGAAAGCGGCACGATTCCTGATGGTGCTGACGTAAGAAGACTTCTTGCACTGTTTCGAAGAATGGAAGATTCACGTAGAGTGTTGTAGGGAAAGAAGAGGGGTGTATATTATTAGTGATAATAAATAAATATATATGACATCAAAATAAAATGTTTTGGTGCATTAGTCTCATTATTTAAAAACCACATCTCGTGTATAGGGAAATAATTAGAATAACAATAACAAATCATTTTCCTTTCCAAGGATTAAATAAAATCTATACTTCAATGATTAATTTGTACGGAAAATTGAATTTTACTAAGGTTTAAGGTTTGTGAGACCTCTTAATAGGAACTTTGAACCGAGATTAATGTTCAATACGCTTTGCTTTTAACTGACCTAGAATTAATAAAAAATCCAGCATGTTTATTTTCAAATTACTGTATAATCTCCTTTGCTTTTAAATAATTTTTACCATTCATAACATTCAAAACTTTTAAGGGAATTATTTTCCTATACTTCTCTTTTTTTTTAAATTAATTAATTCATAGTTTGTTGATTAAGATCAATATATCAGTTAGGTAATTTAATGCAAAATATTGAAACAAATAACTGACATTCATAATTTTAGCGAGAAACTTACACGAAAAAATAAGTCTTACATTTTCTTAAACTACAGAGAAATAAAGAAACAATACCGGAGAAATCAAAGAAAATGCAAAAAATGACATAATGATATCATAAACTGTAAGAATTGTTGACACATATAGTTATAAAAAAAGGGGCCAATGAAGAAATGATTTATAGGATTACAGTTGTGTATTAAATTTCTTCAAATAATCATAGTTCATTTTATTATCTTTATACAATGTCATTGGATAAATTACATTCATTTTTCAAGCACAAAGGAAGCTCTGATAAAAAATTGAAGCAGTTATATTCTTCTACAGAAGAATAGCATTACAATATGTTGTTTGTTTGCGAAAAAAACGTATTAAAAAGACTATTTCTGTGAAATATATTGTATATTAAATAATATTCAATATTAAAACTACATTCGTCTTAGATTTGTCAGATCAGTATAAAATTTTAGATCTAGAAAGCCCCCAAAAATTAGAGTTTTTGCTTATATTTTTATCCATCCAAAATCTCAAACATAATATTGACAGCTTTTCGTATGTATTTATTTTGGAAATTTGTTAGAGAAAGCTGCATCCCTAGTAGAATGTAAACATAATGACCATAATTTTTTTTATTTAAATCATGCTTTCTAGTTCGTATGATATTCTTTACCCTAATAGAAAAAGTAACATTAATTGTTATTTTTTTTTTCACTAAGAAGCTAATATGTGATCAGTTTCTAAAAAACTAACTCGAAAATAATAAAGAAGTATGCAATGAGTTCTAAAAGGCGTTTCCCTTAACTGACCTCTGGGACTACCTAAATTTAATACGTGTTTTGAGAATCTCGCCATGAAGGTGAGGTAGTTAAATTTTAATACATTTTTTCCGTACAAAAGGAGAACTTACATTTTTTTTAAATTTGACATCATTGATTCTCTTGAAGTCTTTTTTAATGAAAAAGCAATTTAAGACAAAATATTGTTCTGAATAATAATTTAGGTTTGTAAAAGAATAAGGTCTTCTAAAAAAGCTTTGAAATAAAGTCAAAACACATTATTTATATTCCTCAGATAAATTTCAAAGTACTATTTCAAATAATAGGTACACATATATTTATAGAATTATAGTTAATCATTTTATAAGAAATTGAAAAACTGTTTCGGAAGGAAACAATTTTTGTTGTAAAAATTTTTATACACTGGCTTTAAAATACTTCAGGCCAGTTGTTGAGAAATAAAAACAAGAATATCAAATTATTCTCCCAACTAAATAATGAAAAACAAAGTAAAAAATGTTGTGTGAAATTTGTGAGTATACCACATTTTTAATGATAAGGGTTTTACTTTTCCTGGAGAGAAATTGCATTACATTTTATAGATTACTCGACTCTTTCTTGATCTACGATAATCCCATTTCCTTAAGTAACAACTACTTCTTTATGATTTACACCCTTTACTTCCCTGTATTTTCTCATTTAATCATTTTAGATGAAGTTGAAACGTTTTAGATAAATGAACTTCTAATGCTACGTTAAATTACTGTTGAAGAAAATGGACCAAAATAGCTTCACACGTACAACTAGGTGTAGTAGAATTTTCTTTTAAATTTCGTTCTTATTATTTTCTCATTCTCTCGAACTTAACAAGAGGGGGTTAGCACCCTATCGTAATGTATGGGATTTTTGTTTTGTGTGAATTGCGTTATTAGTTATAGCTGTTAAATGTGATGAAACCACCAATCTGAAAATGGATTTTTACAAAGCTATGTAATTTAATGCTCTTTGTAGAATGGTTTAATTATAATGCTCTTTGTAGAATGTAAAGGAAATATAATGTCTCATTTCAAGGAAATATAATGTCTGACGTTAATGGGTAACGTAACCTTAATTTCTGGACTAGGAATCGAAAATGACAATAGGACTTTTTTAGAAATTATATTTCGTAAAAATTAATATTTCTACTGAGGTAAATCAACGGAAAACATTTTTGCATATTTCAAGAACATCTTTCAGATTCATTGCTATTTTCTTAGTCTGCTGTAAGTACAGCTTTCATTTTCCTTTTCCCTTTCAGTTGAATAAGAATCATATTATTAAAACCACATGGAAATTTTAAATGCTCATTGTATATTTGTTCGTATTTAATGAAATATTAAATGTGTATCCTATCTTCATGTTAGAACTATTTGATCATAAGAATACAACTCATTCTATTAAATGTTCTATTCATATTGTTGTAATTAAATTTGATACCTGTTTAACAGAATCGCTTACTCATCAATGAGAATTTATAATAATTTTCAGTGCATGTTGGCATAATTTTGGTTCAATATTAATATATTCTATGCTGTAAACTTCAGACAGAATATTTTTCCATGTATGTCAATGAAGTGATTACACTTATAATTATCAACATCAATGATAATAATTTATAATTACAATGCTTCATGTGAATCTTCCATTGTTCGAAATAGTGCTTGGAAGTCTTCTTCTGTTAGCTCCTTCAGAAAGCATGCCGCTTTCTCTTTCATCTCTTTAATGGACTCAAATCTTGTTCAAAATTTGAATCCGTTGAATCTTAAACAAGGTTTGAGTCGCTATGCCACTTCTATCTGTTTCCTAGGGGGAAATATACATTGAAAGGAACATGTAGATTTCCCCTTAGGAAACAGATAGAAGTCTCATGGCGCAAATGAGACGGATGGTCTAACAGTGGAATGCTGTATTTAGCTAGAAACCTTTTGACAGACAATACTAAATAACTTGTTCATCCACAATTCTAGAAGGTTTTTTTTCCTTATCCTATCACAGAATTCAGCAAGAACGTGAAGGTAGCAATGCTGATTAATAGTTTGACTTTCAGGAATTAAGTGAAGGTACACAATCCCATGAATGTCAAAGAAAACACAATCATTATTGCTTTAAATTTTAATTTGTTCATTCGAGTGTTTTTGGCTCTCGGTGAAAATGGGCTCTTCCAGAGCAGGGATTGGCACTTCATTTCAGGATCGTAAGTAAACAACCACGATTCGTCACTAGTTATTATCCTTGCTAATAAGTCTGGGTCATTTACAATAGCATTTAAAGTGTCAGTACACACATTTTTGCAAGCTTCTTATTGCTCAAATGGGAGAATTTCAGGCTGCAGTTTGGCACACCTTTTTGTATGTTAAAATTGTTATATAAAATTTACCGAATAAATTCTTCGGCAATTCTTACAGTTTCAGTAATCGCACGAATACTTAACCGACGATCATATCGATCCAGATAACCAACTTTTTCGATATTGTCATTCGGTTATGATGTGAAAAAATGAACCAGTGTGAATCATCTTCAACTCATTCTCGACTTCCTAAAAAGGCTTAAACCAGTGAAAAACATGTGCTTTCGATAAACATTCACTGTCATACAGTTCTTTCAATAAATGAAAATTTGTCTGATACCTTTTGAAGTCACTTTACTTCGATAAGTTTTTAAATGTCCGAAAGTTATTCCTTTAATTGTAAAATTATGAAAATAGTTAAAATTTTTGTGGACTGCTCAACAGTTATTGTATTCAATGTTCAGCAAGTATTTGAATAAATTACAGATTTCATTAAATGCTTTCCTATGGAATAAAAAGAATTTTTGAAGGTAAATTTTGTGAATGTAAAATCTGAAATTTCATATTAGAAACGTAAAATTCTTTGAAATCTTACAGAAAAGGATTTTAGATCTCCTATAAAAAAGGAAACTATAAAAATAATTCATTTTATGCATAAGTTTGTATAGTTGCCCAACGCATATTTCGCATAATGAACTCATGATTCATCATTTTGGAACCGTATACACTACTGTGTTATAATTATCTCTGCAAAAATCCTACATCAGATCTAGTAGCACCTCTTACATCAACTTATTATATTTTTATACGAAAATAATATTTTGGTAAAATATATGTTGCTATTAGGCGGTCACTAATTATTCCTGCCACAATATGCTTAGATTGGATGGTAAATGAATTGACACGTAAAATAAATATATTGAAATAAATTTGCATTCTCCACATTCTACTGAACTCCCCAACTATGAAGTTAACTTGAAGAGGATAATCCGCTACATTTATTGATTGAAAGCTTTGAAGTTGTTACTATATTAACATTCATCCTTCAACATACATCATGCCTTATAGTGTGGCACATCAAGGATATAGATCACAAATCACATGCTTATACACAACTGATTTTCAACCGATCTGAAATGCAGTGATCTATTTCTGCCATTCTAGTCATTCGTATACGAGCCTGTATCCGATTTGGAAACCAGGTAGGATACCGATTCATACATTTGTAGGTGCAACCACGCGATAGCTTTAGGAAAAAGCGACAATTTATATGAAAATAATACTCCCCGTTCAGTTACCTGTCATTTATTGTAGTTTGCAACTGTATCAATAAAGTATATAGAAGCATTTGTCGTATTAATTCCATATTATAGCGATTCATTAATCCCATATAAGAGCGATTCAAAGCACTAGTAGGCCTTGCAAGTAGGCCTGCCAATGACTTTTAAACAGTGTGGCATATATTTACGTTGGGTTCTTTTCTTACCAAGACAACAGTTGTAAAAATATGCTTTTTTTTCGCCCTATAACTCTCTGGAAGATTGAAAAATTTCTTAATTAATAAATAATATTTTAAGATATCTTTTTGTATCTATTTATAATTAGAAAAATTATTCTAGAAAAGTCAGTGTTTTATATATTTTAAAATTCAGTTTATATATTTTAAAATTCAGTTTATATATTTTAAAATTCAGTTTATATATTTTAAAATTCAGTTTATATACAAAGTTAATACCATTAATAAAACGTAAGAATTGAAATAAGCTAACCAGTTTAGATAATGTATCTCATTGAGGCTCAGAGCCCCATGCCTCTCATTGAAGTTTCGCTTTAAGACAAAATATTGACTATTTTAAAGATGAAATGTGTGAATATTCGAAACTACGAACATACATTTAACTTACCTTAATTAGAATTAATTTACTATTTCGAAATCTCAACTATTTTGCTTTCTTTGAAATAGCTTATTTGAATAAAGCTACTTTTACAGCTTATTGGTTTATATTTTTTCTAGGTAAAGTTATTCATATTTTGATAATGTGTTGCAATTTTTAAAACCCTGTTATGGATATATGCATATTTGTTGACGTGTTTCAGTTTTATTCAGAAATTGGCAATGTGAATTATATTTCCAATTTTATATATGCTCATATAGCAAAGCACTGCTTCAATAAATACATGCATAGCAGCAATCAATAGAGGAAAAAAACGATCAAATTATACATGGATTAGTTTTTGCCATCTGTCGAGCTTTAGTATCATAAGGTTAAAGGGAACTTAATGCCTTGTATAGAAGTCTTAAGAAAAGTTCCTTCAAAGAAAACTGTGTGGTATAATTATCTTTCATGCAGGTAGAATTGGCTTACGAGAAATTACTCAACAGGATATACATGAAGAGGAATTCGATTAGTCGTGGTTTGGTTGAAGAATACTGCCCCTTTGTACCTCTTTGGCCAGGATTAGAAACATAATGTGAGATTGAATATGAATAAAAACAAGAGTTTTTCTTGTGTAAGATTAATGTGCACCGGGATTAGAATTCCTACTTTAAAAACTGAAGCTGAATTATTAGTGAGAATTTTACTACCAGTTGAAAGTATGTTTAAAAATGAATTGATCGTATTTTTGCATTGTTGCATTAGAAAAACTGATCCCTCCGAAAGGCCTCCCAATGCACCTGATTTAATTTACAGATTATTTTTCTTAAGAACACAATTAATTATGTTATTAATAAAATGCTTGCAACTAATTGAGCTATCATATTTACCATTATTATTGCTACAATTAATAATTTTGAAATATCAATATCTGTGAAAGATACTTTTTTGTTGTTATATAAAGCGTAGAAATCAAAATTTCATAAAAATAAATTATGTTTAGCAGAGCGTTTTTTATTGCGCATTATCTCAGTATATTTATACGTCTTTTTTTTTATCTGGACATTCTTAATTTTGTATCAAATCTCGATTTGTTTCCTTGTGTTATTTAGTCCTCCATTTTAATTTCTTCTATTCATTTTTAAATTCAAATAAGAGTCATATAACACTTCTATGAAATAAAACTGATAAATATCATCGCTTAAGGAGGTAGTTCACTTATGCACTTAATTTAGAATTTTGCAATGAATTATTCATAGAAACAGAATATCATTATGGTATATGGCAATTTGTATGTTTGTATTGGATGTTTAATATTATAATTTAACACAAATGTTAAAATATCTAATAAACACTAAGACTTCTTTGCTAATTTGAGCTTAAAATGGATTTCCTAAATAAAAAGAATTTGAAACATTTTATTGAAAATTTTGTTCAAAATCGTTAACATGCCTGTACAAAGTTTGGTGACAAAGGTAATAAAAGAAATCCTTCTTTATAAAAACAATTTCCAGTTTATTTAATATAGTAAAATTGAAAAAGGCATAAAGTGTTAAATTTATTTTTGAGCTTTCAAAATACTTTAATACACAAAATTTATGGAGGGAAAGGTTTTGAACTCTGATACTCATTGCTTCAACTATCATTAACTGTAAGAACACGTTAAAATGTGGAGGGTATAATTGTTTTCTAGTGATAGGTCACACATTGAAATTAGCTCCAATCCCCCCAAAGACGTTTGAAAAGATGCCTAAAGATTGTGGTTAGATATTATCCATTTCTTAAATCCTACCTAGATCGAGAACATGAACATGTGTTCTGGAATACTGTTTCGCTTGATTTATAATGTTATTGCGATCCTATATTTCAACCAATAATATAGAATTATTTTCTCAAATTATCTCTATTAATTAGCACATTTCTTTTCAAGCAATGTCTTATCAGATGGATTCTCATATCTCTACCCAATAAAACCACTTTTTTGTGTAGTTTGTGAATAAATGGCTACTCTGACACCTGACCGTAAAATAGACCAGAGAAAAGTCAAAGCCCTGCTTACTCGTATATGTATCAATATTTTCTGAAAAACATATTTATTTGAAATTGTAACTCTCGACATATAAAACCCATAATCACCAAATTTCTCAGTGTGAAAAAAAGTTTCTTATTGATGTAGGATTTTTTTTAATCTTCAGTGTATAATTTTATGCAATTAATTTTAAATTTAATTACAAAGTAATTTTAGTAGTTTTTAAGTTATGTTCATGCCATTATTTGTTAAATATTGTAAACAAACTGTAATATTAACTACAATGTGAAAAATGTATGAAAAAGTACAAAAGAAAAAAAAAGCCTTTTTTAATGTTCCAGTGAGTAAATCAATTAAAGTAATAAATAAAAAGATGTAAAGGGTATAAATCAATTATAAAGTAAAAGAATAAAAATGTTTTATTTTAAAATGAATACCTCTCTAAGAAATTTTGTTTTTAAATTAAGAATATATTATTTACGTATTCTTAATTTAAAATCAAAGAACATGTTACGCTAACACGTTTATCATTATTATATTTTTGAAGTATTTTAATAGTCTTTTTTTACTTTTACTTTGTTGTGTTTTTTCACTACAATAGATTCATTTAAACACGTACTCTGGAGCACATTTTCAGTAAGTAGAAGAATGATCTTTTATGCGTCTTCTTAATAATGATCAAATATTGAATTCATTTATTTTAGAATAAATTTTACTGGATCACTAATACAATTTATTCCAGTATTATGAGAGGTAAGGAATACTTTATTTTGCTACAAGATTCTTACATTTATTTTAATATCTTACATTTCTGATTACAAATATGCTACTGAATTCCTGTAATTCAAAAGTATTTAACTGTTTCTAAATAAGATTAAAGTGTTTCTCATTTAAAAACTGGTTTAGAGTATACAAATATTTTGGAATTAATACAGCGCTGTTTAAAAATATATAACGTTTTTAAAAGTGTTTCTTTTCGAAGTTTGACGCATAAAACTCTAATAGCGTAATATTTTGAAAGTGAGTTAACTTATTAGAAATTCAAGTGAAATTTCCTAAAATGTCTCTTAAAAAATAACAAGTCTGTGTTCGTAAGATATCGTTACTGTAACATAATGATTTATTTCAACCTTAACCAAACAAACATTATCAAAGTAATTTTGTTTATAACAGTTCAGAAAAAACCTTCATAACGCTTACAATAAAAGTATATTTGGCATGAGGAATATTTTTCTGTAGAATTTCTAGGGAATTCTTAAACGATATTACAAAAAAGACATTATTTTGTAGGTACTATCAATCTAAGTTATATATAGGTATCTAAGTTACTGAAGCAACTGAAAAACACAAGTTCTTTTAAGCCCACCATAATTAATTTAGCATATAAAGTGCACGAATGAATTGATTTCTCATTACTCTATGATCATTATTTGGTTAGTTCAGATGAAGAAATAGATATTACTTATTAAAAAAATATTTATGTATACTGTCATGCCACCCACTCACAGGCTCAAAGGTGAATGACCTAATTATTACAAAAAGACAAATCAATTCAGAATTGAAAATTCCATTTTTGTGTCGATTAATAATTAGTTACATAAGTTTATTCTAAATTGAAATTTTGCTTCATATTATAAATTTAGCTATCATAAAATTCTAACAAAACGTTTCTTAATATAATATACTTGACTGTATATTTCAGAAAGCTTAATATTAGAATGGTAAATGATTTAAAAGCTATCAATCATAAAATTAGAGTTGTATTAATTACAGAAAGTAAATAAATATATATGATTGATTATACAGAAACCTAGTTTTATTCTGATTTATAGTATCGACATTTTGTCTCGACATTGTTAATCATGATAACGCATATTCCTATAATAGATATAAAGATTACAATAGCAGGAAATTACAGTGATTCTGAATAATATAACTTTCAACTTCCAAAATTTATGATTTGAAAAGTAAAGTATGTTGCTTCGGGATTATAGTTATGTAGCTCCTCTATGTGTCCTGAATTATGGAAATGATTACGATAAAGTGGAACTAACGATTTTGCACTTCAAACTCGCTTGAAAGGGAATATTCCGATTTCTCAATTATGGCTAAATACACATACATTATATTTAAAGGGACTTAGTACCTTACGAAATCAAAAGTAGAACATTTTGACAAACTTTTTTCGATTCTTCAAAAATCAACAATTTTTGCTTATTTCAATATGAAACTTTACCAGTTTGTGTAATAAAGTCTATAGTTTAAAATATTGGGTCAAGTTTTGCTATTAAATTAATATATTTTCTTATACAACATGAAATATGCGTTCAAAAATTTGAAAAATAAATTAGCTTACCTTACGTTACTCACAAGATAACTTTTGAAAGATGTACAGTAGAACCATAATTCTTGTACCAAATCAAAGCTAAATAATGACCTTATTCTGTAAACCTCAAATTTATCTTGCATTAAAAAAATTGAAAAATTAAAAAAGTTATCAAGATTGTATTTAGTAACTTTTTTTTCATGTATCATGCTATAAAATAAAATCTAATCATCCTATTAACAAAATTGAGGTTCACAGAATAAAGATTTACAAGTTCAACACTCGTGTAAAATTTTAAAGCTCTGCATCCAAAACTGTTTTTTAATCCTGTGGGAAAGTGTGAAAATAACCATCTGAGAAAAAGAGGTTTGCTTACATTGCATTACATAGAACAAGCCACTTGAGACATTTACATTTTTTGTTGCACAGGGCGTAATAATTGTCGGATTTTGACGCGGTTTGCTTTAAAATGCTCCTAACATTCAACACTATTTTTTAAAAACAAATTTGAAAAATCGAATTTTTGAAGATGCAAAGGTACTAAGTCCCCTTAACAAATAGTTATTTTTAATTGTTTTAAAAATCTCTTTATTTATTAAATATTTGAAAATTAAAACAAAGTATTTAATTCCATCATATAACTGCAACAGTAAGATTATACAGGTAATGAAAACATAAAATAAAATTAAATGTTTCTATTATAAATGTAATTGGCAATTTTTTAATTGAATTTTTTATACATTTCCGAAAATAACAATTTGCATAAGAAGTATTATAGAAAATGAAAATATATAAATGGTTCTTAATTCATTATCTAATATCTTTTGATATAACTTTACTCGGATAAGATATTAAATACCTAAAAGTGATTCCTTAATTGTAAAATTATTATTGTGAAAAAATTGGGGTTTGCCTGTTCAGCAGTTATTGTTTTCAATGTTCAGCAAGTATTTGAATAAGTTATAGTTTCTTTAATTGCTTTCGCATGGAATAAAAAAACTGGAATGTTAAATGCAACAAGCTATCATTTTACTAGAACAACCGGGTAATATTCCATAATCCTTCGTCCCTAAGGCTTAAAGTGTAAAAGTCTCACTATCAGTTTATGTCTCATAAGATGAAATTTGGTTATATTGAAAATCAGAGAAGAAAATATGTAATATGAACACCAATAGGTAAGCGAATTAAAAATAATACATTTAAATTAATTCCTTGAAAATTTCAAAAGCATTAAGCTAATTTTCGTTAAAGGAATTTTAGAAGCTTTTACAACAATTGGCATTTTTCCATAGTGATAATGTTCAGATTCACTTTGCAAACAACTGATAACATGAATTACAATTTTTGAGATTATTAGTAAGTTTGAATATTTTCAAGGTTTAATATTAACTGCCTTTTTTTTCAAATTTAATTAGGAGTTTGAAAATTTCTAAAAATGCATGCAATCCATTTTCATTGAAAGTAAACTGTTTATTTCATATATATATTTTTTAAATTTCGAGATCCACGCAGTTAATCCTGTATTGAAGAAATTTGTAACTTATATTTCTCTACTGATATGGTTTCCAAAAATCTTTTTAACCTTCAATATTCTTTCAGAATAAAATAGTAAATAATGTGTTTTTTGAACTTCTCTGTTTATATTTCATATGCATAGCAAATTCTTTTTTGTAACTTAAAATTATTTTTCCTTGTTTGTTTTCATAATGTTTTTAAAAAATATTTTAGAACAACACTAAATGCCTTATATTTTAATAAATTAAATGAAATTAGACCATGTTTTCCTATTTTGAAATAAATAACTACCAGATTAAGGTAATAAGAAATCGAGCAGATTTGTGAAATATTTCAGCTAATTTAAGTCTTCGATAATTTTGGTGTACAACCATGTAAATTTAGAGCTGTAGAAAGTATAATTAACAATGTATTTTAGTATTAAAGTAATATCACTATAAAAATATAAAATGAATATAAACGAAATCTCAAAACTGTTATTTATTAAAATAAAAAGAACATTAAATAATAATTACTTATCATATTGTTTTGCAATATAAATTAGTTATATTTATTTCGAAACAAATATACGAAAAATAAGCAATTCAAGATATTCAAATATATTCAAATTCAACCATAAGTAGGAAAATAACAACTAATTTAAATCAGCTATGATAGTGATCAGTTTTCATATTCTGTAATGAATAATTTTCCTTTTTACAACAGAAAGTTTAATTTAAAAAAAAAGTTCCACTTCATCTACACATGATAGAAACAATCAATATTAGTCAATGTCATAAATAATACCTCCTCTGTAACATCTTCTTAAATGCAGAGTAAGAAAAACACTGGTCTTTAGCTAATTTCAGTTCAAAATTTGAAAAAAAAAACTACTGGATAAATATACCACCAACGAAACCAATAACAAAAACCTATAACCTGAAATAAAAATTTTAAATACCTTAAAGAAAATCTGTCTTTCTTTTGCATGTCCCTCTCAGAAAAAAAATATTAAAGAGTTAAAAAACATACAAATAGATAAGTGCAAAAGAGGAAAGAAGGAAATCTAAAAACAATTTTCATATTATCCTAAGACATCATTTCTGTTATGATAAAGGTGTTTTGTGAACTCTTTTAAAAGATTATGAGGATTAAAAACATCAGACATATATCTCATACTGAGGTGTAGTAAATGAAAATGGAGGATCTCTCAAGCAATTAATGTGAAATGTCAAATGCCTAGTCCATCAAATGTTACAGCAATTGCTTTGTCAATATCTCGGGACGTCAATATTCACTCTGTTATGAATTTATAATAGTCTTGGAAGTCGATTCTTGAACACGGTTTATACTCTTTGTGTTATATTAGACATTAAGTAAATTAATCATTTACCTTATTTCTGGAAATTAAAGGTTGATTCTGAAGTTAAGCAGATAATAGTAAAATACACAATTTCATTTGCTTTTCGCTAAACAGAACACAGACTTGATTAAAAACAGTAATAAACAGTAAACTCCTAAACTCTGTGATGAAGTTATTTCCCTTATAATGATATTAAAGAACATATTTAGTTGATTTACTGTTTATTTATAGATGCATCATATCCAACTAGGATTAAGAATATTTCTGGTGTAAAGTGACACACTCCAAGGAAGATTTCCTATATAAAAACAAGGAAATTCCAACATTATCATATTTAACATTGTAAATATAAAATAAATGTTTGATTCATTAATTTCATATGTAACCAGGTAATTTTGTAAAATAACCTACAGCTTAATAGCTTATCTGTGCAAAGTAACCATTATTCAAATTCAAATCATAAAATATATATAGACTGTTTAACGAATTGCTTTAACACTTTGTTATCACCTTGTTTAATGGTATGCTTATTTCCGTGCATAATCCTATAAATTATTTTGTTTCAAAATATATCGTTTTGTTTCATAATGCATAGAAATATAATTATATGAAATATAATTAAAGAATATATCATGTTTTAATTTAAACCTACTTCTCCCAAACGATGTCAAAATATTTTAGAAACAGAACACTTTTAGTTCAAAATATGAAGAAAAAAAATATAATTATATAACCGTACAATTTTCTTAAGGGTTGATTTTAAATAGTTTTTTAAATAAACTGAATAAAATGATCAAAAATCCCATTTTGAAAAAAATAACTTTAAAGTTTTCCGTAAAATAGAGTTGATAAGATTTAAGAGTATACATTTTGAATATCATTTCAAAAAAATAAATATAATATGCTCATTGGGTTTGTTTCAAAATGATCTAAAAATAAAATTTAATAAACACTTTTTATGGAAAATTTCCTTTTTGAAAGGTTTAAAGGTCGTAAGAAACCTTAATAGGAACACAGAACAGATATTTAAATTCAAGACAGTATGCATTTAATATACCTCGAACGTAGGAAATCTAGCGTGTGTAACTTCAATTCACAACATAACCTACTTTGCTTTCAGCTAATTTTTACCGTTTATAATATTAAAAATTTGTAAGGAATTGCTGTATTTTACAATTCTCTTTTAAATTAATTAATTATATTTTGTTAATTTGGATTATAACTTTTCTATTAAGTAATTGGATGAAAAAGAGACGGATGTTTTTTTTTATTTTAGTGACATTTATAATTTCAATAAAACGTATAATGGAAGAAAAAACAACATTTATTTCCCTTTACTTAAACTTCAGAGAAATAGATAAATAATACAGAAGATCGAAGAAAATGCAAGAAACGATCTATTAATAAAATCTTCTGCAAGAAATTCTTACACCTGTAGATATAAAAACAGTGCCATTGCACAAAGAAATCATACTCTTACAGTTAAGTATTAAATTTCGTCAAATAATCATAATTCCTTTTTCTGTTCCTTTTCAAACGTTATTGAATAAAACTCTCTTATTTCTCGCAGATGTAGGAAGTTAGATGAACAACTGAAACGATTATTGTTTTTGAAATAGAAATAATTTTGAAGTATTTTGCTTAGTTGTAAAAAGATATTGAGAGACACTTTTTGCGAAGTATACTGATAATGATTAATAATTTGAAAAAAGTATAAAACTATCAAATAACATCTACTAATTAATTTCATGTGTCATTGGTTAAAAAATTTTCTCTTCAAATCTCATGATGCGATTAGCAGAAGGAAATGGAAGAATTTTCATATTTTTTCAAAAATAATTAATGCAATTTTAAATACATATATTAAAACTCATGTGCAATTAGATTTGTAAGCTCAATGTAAAAATTTAATTCTAGAAAGACCCAAAAATTAGAATTTCTACATATATTTCTCTTGAACTCTCTTTTCAAATATAAAATTGTCAACAATTCATATATTTTTATAAAAATTTGTTACAGAAAGTTACATCCTAGAAAATAATCATTGTTGTGCTAGTAAAATTTTGTAAAACTATCGATTATTACTATTTTGTCGTGTAATGTGAAATATCATATTTCTTATCATTTTCAAACTGATTGGTGTAATGGTTATGAATATATTTAAAAATATAATTTTACTGTCGATAATCTGAAAAAATATAGGAAAGCTTAAATTCTGAATTAATCAGTTGCAAAGGTATTGCAAAGGAGTGAATAATAGATGTGGTGCAGATGTAAATTCGCTTTACTTGAAGAACAGTATTTTACATTTTCAAAAACAATTGTACCCAACGACAAAAAAAAGAATTCTTATAGCAAAAGAAAGCTATAACGGTTTTTGATTAATTGTGATGAACATGGAAGCCCTCTTTATATAGCCAAAGGATTATGGTGACTGTTTGGTGGATTGTAAATGCTACCATCGCTTATTCCTTTTTTGAGCCTGGGCAAATTTATACCTACAGAGTCGTATTAACATGAAATTGAAGAAATGCACTAACTGTTTGGTCAAATGAACCCTGAATTAAGCAACTGATGTATTTTCTTCAAACTATCATGAAGTGGGGCCTCTTGTGGCCAAATTAAATGTACAAAAGCTTAGCATATTAGAATATGAGATCCGTATCTGATCTTTCACCGTCGGATAACTATTTATTTCGCACTTAAGAACACACGCAATTAGTCAAAACTTCCTTTACATACTATATACTGGATTTTTAAGGAATTAACTTATTGGGAAAGAGTTGTAAGATCATATTCCAGAAACTTATTTTAATAAATAAAATGCGAATTTGGATTTAAAAATCAAATATTCTTTTCTTTAAATAATTCAACATTTCATATGTAGGACCTAACCTAGAATTTTTATTTTGTCTTTCTTTTTGATCCATGATTGTGTAAATAATCCCTTTTTTCAATAATATTAGTATTTTATGATGTAAATGGAATATAATCTCTTCAAAAACTATTACTGTTTCTGTTATTAGAGAACCAAATTAGAATATAGTTCGAATACTATTTTAAGAATTGAAAATTCAAATAAGACTTCAATATTTCCGCATGGTGTCCCGGGAAAAAATGAAGTAACCTTTCAATATTAAATAATACAGAAAAGGAATTGTGAGTTTGAAATTTGTGATCATCTTCATAACTTGAAGCTAAAGTGTTTAATTAAAAAGTACATTGCTAAATGTTTGCAATGTTTTTAAATATTGACTTTCATCTCTATCAAATCAAATGACTCTTGTGTTCAGTTTATTATTCTCTATTTCATGAGATATAAGATATAAACATAAACATTGATCATGAATCAATGAAAAGTAATGTTAATAATATTCAACTTTGGAAGACCACGAATTAAGTTTTTCAATTTATCTTTATGGCATTTTTTATATTTTCATTATAATAATAATCAACGATAATGTATTGCATTGTCCGGATAAATGATCTAGTTTGACTAGCAAGGGAAAGTATTTGTTTTATGTTGCAACATTATTTGAATACAAACTAGCTTCATAAACAGCAGAATTACTTTGGAGTAGATTTCCGTAACAAAAAAGGATGTTAAATTGCCAGTAAATATCTTACCTCATTTCCCCCTCTTGATAAATTTAAAAATTTAATATTGCACAGCATTTTAAATATTTTTTTTTCATTTCATACGATCGTATCAGGCTACTGAGAAACGAATTAATATTACTTCAACCAACTGGCTATTACATATGTCTTAAATTTGTAAATAAAAGTATTTGAATCAAAAATCAAAAACAATTTAGATTCCCTTTTAAACAAAAAATTTATTAGTAAGCCAATTATTTTACAGGGAGTCATACTAATACAAAATAAATACTTATAATTACTAAAGTTTTGAAGAAAAAATGTAATTTTCTAAGCAACTACTTATTCTATATATCTTCGAGATTTATTAAAAACAAAACGCTATTTTATCATTATTCTTTTAAAATTCTACAGTAAGCCCATTTAAATATATAATTTTAGTAGTATTCATTTTTTATAAAACAATAAGAAATATGAACAAGAAATTTCATATTTTTTTTATAATTTTATGAAATTCCATAACAAAGTTCTTACACTTACTAATTAAAACGTGTCAAATATTTTAGGCAAAACTTTAAAAATTTTCATAAATAATTACAGCTTTCTAAAAACGAGATTGTATTAATTAAAACCGATAGTTGACATGAAGTTAAGTATTAAAGTTTAAGTTAGTTTTTGCATTAAGATGAAAAAAAATGGTTAAAACGCTAAGTAGATGTTTGCTTAGAAAGTAATAAGAATTATTCTCATGAAATTAATTTTCTATTTTTTATAACGGAAAGATTTTAAGCAATTTTTTTTTTTTATTTTTAAACTTTATTCATTTTTTTTCCAATTTGTTTTATTTAAAACATCTTTTCATTAAGATTCATCAACATTTTTATTTAAAAATAATTGTCTAAGAAAATAAAATTTAAAATAAGGAGTACTTTTCTGCATTTACAAATTTGTATCTTTATTAACACTCTAAATGACTGCTTATTGTTTGCATTAGTATTAAATAAAATAAGATAGCTTTGAGTTATCTTAATAATAAAGTAGCATCAATTCTTTTACATTTTATTTATAATAATTAAATTGAAAAACGCATTATAATGACACGTTTCCTAATCACAATATTTCTTTTATTTTAGCTAAGAATTTCTGTCAAGCTTTCAGCAGATAAAAAACACATTATTGCTTAAACTAAAATTGATTCAAAAATTGGAAGCAAATTTATTTTTGATCATACTGAATAAAGATTACGATTGATTTTCTTTTTTAAATTATGGCTTTCAAGTTATTACTTTAAAATATGTTTACTTCTTTTTTAACACGAAATATATATAAAAGACGAAAACAAAAATGAACATCATCAAAGGAATTTTAAGCTTTCAAAATGTGCTTCAATATCTTCTCTCTTGTGGTACTTTATTCTTTTAAAACATTGAATAATTTAAATTCCTACTCGTTGATATTCAATGCATTTATTCTGTCTAAGTATTTGCAGCCCGCAGGAGTTTTCTAAGATATATGTGGAATAGAGATTCGGAAATGTATGAAAACGTGGGTATATACGAAAAATTATATGCAATATATAAACTCATATTAGCATTATGTCAATACAGCTCTTGCGAAAACCGTCTTTTTACATTTGTTAATCATTTTTGTGCTGATCTGTTTTGTCGCATACAAACCAGGTTCTTTGAAACGTATTTCCTTTAATTTAGAATCATAATTATCTGATAATTTTCCTTAATGTATACAAAAACCGGTGAATGGGATAGTCGGAAAAGTCATCCACCTAAAAATTCCAATTTCATAAACGTAGTACCATTAGTTTCCATAAGTTTCAAAAATTACTTCTCATAAATGTAATATTAATATCTTCAGGCTAATCATATATGTTTGAAATTCTCAGAAATTAATTTAAAGGAGAGGAAAATATTTCATTCATTGCCAATTAGAAATTTCCAATTTGAAAGTCTGATGTAAAATATTTCTATTTATTTATGGTTTTGAGTACACTTTTGTGTTTCTCACTTCACATTTGTTCCATGTTTCGAGCGTAATTCATGAAAAATATTAGATCACATCCAAAGATTAATTTTAAATCAAATAGATGCTTTTTACTAATTTACTTTCCACAAATAAAGTGGCTTCATGTGAATTTAGAAATAGAGCTGTTGAATAGACGTTAAGAATTAATAAATTTTGAACATTCCAAATGAAAAGCCATTTTCAAGCAAACAGCTCCTTATCAATAGTTTGCTAAAAACATATTAAAGTTAAGTTCCAATTTTTCTACAATAATATGGTTATTTTAAATATAATTTTAAGAAACAACTTGTTTTAAAACTAAATAATTATTTTGCAATTAGATCAAATGATGGAATTGTTGAAAGTAAACCGAACAAGATATCTTTCCTTTTGCTATTCATAATTAAATTATAATGAGCATAATTTAAAATGAATAATTTTTACATTCATATTAAATAGAATTTAAGTTAATAAGATTTTTCTAGTATTTCTGTAATTTCAAAATAAACCTAATTGTGTGAATTCATACACAATTGTTAAGAATTTAAATAACTCGTAAATTATAAACTTTAAATCACACGTTTTTGTTTTCGTCAATAAATTTAAAATTATAATACTTTTGTATCTACTAAAAACTTTGATATTTTATTATTTAACTACTGTTTGACCTCTGGAATTGAATTTTCTCAGATATTTTGATGAAATCGTTAAGTGTTATAAAATGAGTAGAAACACGCAAATTAATTTTCCATTTTTCAAATATGTCGCACAAGTTAAAATGTTTATTTACGACTTTTAATGCACTACTAAGATTTCTCTAAATGATATTTACATGAACTATTATTATTCTTAAATAATTTTAGTAATAAGAAAAATTTAACATTTACCTTTAGTATCATTTGAACAATACTAATTGGCCTAATGGTAACCAAGTGTTTTCACTCACGAGCTCGAGAGCTGCGATGTTTCCGGAGAATCCTAGGCTCGAGTCTTGATGCCTCTAAAGGTCCACCTTGTCTCATGCTGATAAGATGTGGAAGAATGGAGAGAGGATTACCATCTCAAATGTCGACCATTTCACTTGACTGAGATTCAAAACTAAAACGTCAATGTCCAATAGCTATCATTTTACTTTTAAATGTAACATAATAAATAGCCAATCAATAAATAATTCCTATCCCATGAAGCAAATTACTTCTAAAACATTTTTAAAATAATTATTTAACCAAATATTAATGCAACTCTTGACGACATATTTAAAATAATAGTAATTTAATGAAACAATATCCACCTTTGAACCAAGTGATTTTAAAAATTGTTATTATATTTGCATGCGAGATATTTCCTGTTTAAAAAAAACACTTATTTTGAAGAAATACTTGTATTCAATAACATATGCAAAAACCTTATTATGCAATATTGACAGAATTCATAGTTAATATAATATGTTATGTATAAACTGATTTATAAATGTTTCTTACTGTTTTAAGATTTTTACAATTGTAGAGGAAATAGTATGATTATTGTTTTAAGTTTCGTGTCTAGACATATTCAAAGAGGTAATATATTCCTCCTTCCAGCAAAGTTCTTAAGAATATAGTTAGATGTAAATCTAACTGTACCAAAAAGTTTTCATCAAAAATTGTGCAGATGTTAAGTTAGTGCTTTAGTAAGTTCATAATCTGCTGTCTCCAGCCAGTTCTGTCTTAGATGACTTGATAAGCTGTTTTTCGATTTTTTTTTTTTTTTTGCAATAGTTTTGGGTTTTCAGATATCCTTTTTTACCCGCGCTTTTTTTTTTTTTTTTTGGTGGGCATGCACCACGATGATAAATTTTTATTCCTATTTTAAATTTCTTTTCTTTGGAAAATAATTCTGACTTTTGCCATACTGGAACTCTAAAACATATTTATGACTTCTATTTTTCACTGAAACAAAGCGAACCATCAAAAAATCAATCTGAATCGAAATTTTCAGCACTGCTATCTGTTGCTCACTACTCCCCTCCCCTGTGTACTCTAGAGGGGAGGTGGTAAAATTATGATACCACTTAGTTTAGAGTATAGAACCAATACTTTATATATTATATTTTGAGTAATTAGTAGTATTTACATAAAAATTCAAACATGAAGATTGGGTAGCTCATGATTTTAGAATTTTCAAATCATTTCTTAAAGATTTCTGTGAGACATAAATGAACCACTTGTTAGGAGCTCTCATTAGAATGAAAGCAATAATTTTAATAATTATTCTGCAGGGTTCTGCTATCTAATTTAAGTAAATAAAACTATAAGATACCGTGCAATGATAAATATGGGTCAAAGAAACGTACTTTACTGAGATTTTTAACGCTCTTAATATATAGTACAAAAATATATCACAGCCTCTGAAAGGGTTAACGCCGAAACTCTTCATTCACTCGCAAAGTTCTTCTATGCATTTGGTAGACTATGAAGGGTTGTGCTTTGTTTTTTCGAACTTTTGGAGCCCGCTGTAAGTGTAATTGCTGAACGCTTCAAATAACAATTGCGATTGAACCAGGAAACCGGTCCAAAACATTTTCTTACTGGGAAAATTTGGGTTCCATTAAATTGTTCCATGATAACGCAGGGCATTATGTTTCAAAATCATTCAAGGACGTGCAAGCAACTCTTGGCTCGGACATTTTGAAATATCCGGCGTATAACTCCGAAATAGTCTCTCCAAACTAGCATTGGTTTCGGTCAATATACAACGCTTGGTCCTCTGTATGCTTCTGGTCTGTGGACAAAATACGTAAATGGGTTGACAACTTCGTAGCATGAAAAGATGAATCGTTCTGCACTCTTGGTATCTGTCAAATGCGCGACCTGTAGTAAAGATGTTAGATAACGATGAAGAATACCTTGAGGAAAGAATGTAATATTCTCAGCTCGCAAAACAACACATTTATTTCTTTGAAACACGCGTTAAAACTTATTATTTCATCTAATGTATGCATATATCAGAAAACGAACGTTATACTACTCCAAAGATATTATTTGTAATATTAGCATTATAAAACTTTTAACGGATGAAAAAATAAAAAAAAATAAAAAAAAAATGAATACACTATTTCAATGATAAATTATGAGGAAATTATTCCTTATTATCTAACTTCACTTAATTGATATTAGACTCAGAATGAAATTTTGTGAGAGAGCCATTTGAAAAAGGGAAGCAGTTTGTAGCTCAAAAATTTGAACACTCTTAATTCATTACACAAATTTTAAATGATTAATTTTAAGCTCTTTGAGAAAATTTGTGTAAAAAAAGAATGTAATTTATTCAGATTAAAATGCTAATTTATAGTTTTTCTAATTGCTAAAAATTAGGTAAAAAATTATCACTCTTTTATAAATTTTGAGTTTATCAACCAAAGCAAAAATTTTAACTCTTGAATGTCCTTAATACTTATTTTTATGTATAGTTTTGCATCTACACATATGTAAGCGCATACCTGTTGTTTAAGGTATTAGTTTATTGAAAAATGTTAAGGCTCCACCGACTATTAATTGCAATTAACAAATAGAAGTTGGGGAAACCCAAACAGTTATGAGAGAATCATTTTTTTAATCAAGGTAAATATGTAAGGGATGTCAATCTATAAGAATTTATGATACTTGTTAAAACCACTGAAAATACCAGCTTAATATAGGTGAATGTAAACAATTAAAACTGGTAAAAAACCTATTCGCCAAATTTTAACTATGCTACAAATTTAATTTTCTTTTGTTTAAATATTAAGGCAATATTTGAAAAATAAACTAATAACATGTGAACGCCTATTTCTTAACTTAAATATTTCATGCAATTTTAATCACTGTAGTTTTTTTTCTAAATTTAAATTATTTTATTATGAATGCTGAGAAAAGATACAAAAGGGCAACTGTGTTTAAATGTTAACCAATTTTTATCCCTTACCATTATCACGTTTATTATGCAATTCTAAATGTTGTACTAATTGAAAAGTATACATTTGCTTGCAAAATAAATTGAAATGTATGAAAATCACGAATTATATGCGTATGATCAATTATATATTTACAGAATTTGAATAAATTTCAAACTAATATTCATACTTAAAAAATATATTTATCTGTATATTTGTATATTTAACTAGTTGAATTTATATTTAGATAATCATATAATAAAATAAAAATCAAATTTTTAAAATTTTCGGGAAATTAGAATCAGTGTCATTATTCTTTTATTTAATATATGGAAATACTACAACTTATTTTTAAAAAATGGAGGATTACTTAAACTTGGTATAAATTAAACACATTTTTCCTTGCTAAAGATATTTCAATTCCTTAATTTCGCTTCAAGAATGCTTAATAGAAAGAAATTAAACGGATTTAAGAAAACTGTAATAACCTTGCTCTATTATAAACATGAAGAAACGTTATTAATGAAAATAGATCAATTGCAAAATTTCTAATCTCCTTATTTAGATTTAAAATATCTAAAAACTTAATTGCATTACTAATGTGGAGCGTTAATTTAAGCGCACCTTTAAATAAAAATTATAAATGAAAATATTACTTGTCTTAGAGCATTAAAACTGGATTCGATTCCTTATACACTTTTCCAAATAATGTTGGAGTCCAGATAAAGTTCTAGTGACGGATTCCAAATCAAGAATACGGTCTAAGAAGATTGCCTCTTCTTGCATCTATGTTATCACTCTAATACATAATTCTCTCTATCTGATCATTTCCTATTCATAACATTTCTATAGCAATATTAATTTATTAATCCACAGTACTTTCACACCAATGTTCCCAACTTAAATAAAAATCGTAATAAAGTAGCACAAAATCTTAGTTAAAGAGAAAGGCATATGAAAACAACTCTGTTTACATAACGATAACTATTACTTTATTGAATTTTGTTTAGTGATATTTTTAAAAATTAGATTACAAATTATATGGGTGTTTTTAATTTATAGAGAAATGAGAAAGATTTCACTATATTGTTGGGAAATAATAATATTGAAAATAATACAGAAATATTCTTCAGTTCCATTATATATTTGTCAGTTATAAAACGTGTACAATTTATTTTATCTCATTTAATAATTCTATTTTAATCTTTAGTTTTCATAGTAAATTTCAACCATATCGTCTTGCAATTATTTTTCATAAATTTTGCATTTTTGTCAATGCAAGTATATTTCGTTTTATTTTATGAGGATAATTTTCCATGCAATTTTTATATATTTGTTTAATTATTATAGCTTTAATTTCCGCATTTGAGGTTAAAATAGAGATAATTTTTAATAATTTTAATAGGAGTAAAGTAAAGCTTGCTTATTATTTAGAAATAACGGATATATCTGGATAAAAATTATTCAACATATTTATTTATTCTTATGTACATAATTCTGTAAATTACAGCTATTTATGTTAATTTGTTTGATTTTGGGGAGCGTAGATTATAGTAACTCGAAGCACCTTGCAGACGATAGAATCTAATCTCCTGATTTCTATAATGAGGACTTATGAAGGCAGTGGTTGCAAAACTGTTGGAAAAAAGTATAAATATGATGTGACTGTATAGATAAATCATAAGATATTAACAAAAATCAAATTTCAAATGATTATTTTATTAATAATTAAAACGTTAAAAATACTGACATTATAATTCTAAAACATTACAATATTATATGTTACTTTAACCTACGGCTTACTGGAACCGAGCAATTGAACATTAATAGATGCTCTAATTTACAACATTATGTACACATGATTCAAGTCTTCCCTGTTAAGTTCTATATTTTTCTAATAAGAAGTATTGAGTTTTTCTCGAGAATTCCTTAGTGTCTATTCTAGAAAAATCGATGTTGATTTTTTTATATTTGCAAGCTTAAGCATTTAAAAGTTAACCGAATCGACAGTAATCACCCAATTATTTCCAATTTTTCCTTTGAAGGAGAGTTTTACTAGTAAATTGGAATACTTTATTTTTCTTTATTTTGATCATTAAGTTTCAAATACGGTTCTTTTAGAATTTCTCGATTTGCGTCATATATATAAAAATATGTGGTAGTTTCTTATTTTCTAACTTTAATTCCTTCTTCATTGATTTCTTTCACTTCTTGGAAAAGTCTCTTTTGATATTTTCAGAACTTCAATCTAATATTGTATAAATAGAACAATATTTAATGTATATTTTTCACTATATGAATTAGGCAATAATTTAATGAATTGGTAATGTAGATGGGGTTTTTATCAGTTTACTGGAAAAAATTATAGGTGATGTTCTGTAGGATTACACATATATTTTAGTGCTTAGAATAGGCTCTAATTTCAACTATTTTTGTCTTCAGCTAGTTTAAGTTTATCTAGAAAACTATAAATTTACAATTATAAGTAAAAATATTATTTTTAATCAAGCATATCAAACTCGGAGACCATAACGAATATTTTTGTGGTGCAGTCATATAACAAGCAGCTTAATAAGAAAATTCGAAGCATAATTTGTAAAATTTCTAGTTATATATAATTAGTAATAGTGAAACACAAACTTCACCAATGAACTGTTACTGGTTATGTTGAATCGTCACACTATTTCCTCTAGCGATAACAACAAGTAATTTGGCAGCCTATAATAAAATAACGCATTCCAAGTCTTGTGTCTCTTCTTGTCTTCCATGGTGTTCCTAATATTTAACGTATCACTTTCAGAAAACAAGAAAATTTTAGAAGAATTTGTTTTAACATAATATCTTAGTAAGAAGATATTTACGAAATATTATGCAAATGCGAATGTAAATTGAGTTTAAAATGTACTGTATGAAAGTATCTGAAATAATAAGCAACCATCAAAGGTGCTCCGAAAATGTGACAAATGTGGAAGGAAAAAAATAAATACAACGAGAAAAGATTATACCAAAAATATGAAAAGTAAGAAGTACAAGTATGAAAAGCAAAAGATGATTTACAATATTTGCTTTAAATCTTAATCATTCAATGGAATAAAATCAAAATTTCATGTTAATCAGAATTATTTTTAAAAAAAATTCTAGAACAAATTGCTAGAACCCTATGGAATGCCCACTCAGCATGCTGTTGTTATTTAATGGGAGGTTTTATTTGTTATAAATTAATAGTTCTAAACTGTCAAAAAATTTGATGGTCATTTCCCTAAAAATTCAGCTGAATAATTAATGAAATCAAAAAAATACATCCTATAAATATAAAATCTTATGTACTCAATCGAAAGAAAAAATAATATGAATAAATCATACGTTTGAAATGTAAAGTTCATTACCTTGGTACGCTATATTCTATAATAAATACAAAGTAAAACAATGTTTTACAACACAAATATTGATAAGATATTTGCGGTTAGAAATTAGGCACATAAAATGCGTAGTTAAATACACTTTATAGCTTAGGAAATCCAAGTCATCCTTGAAATTTTAAAATTGAATTTTTTTTTTTGCATACAAAATATTTTAACACAATAAAGCTATAATTTGATAAAAAGGGCGCTCTTAGTGAAAAAAATTATCATACAAAAGTATTAAACAAAGAAACATTTAAAAATATGGAATTCGATCATGATAGGTATAGTTAAATTAAACAGTCGTATTAGAAGTGAAACAGGCAACTAATCGAAATGGAAGGTCTCAAGTCGGTTTGGCATGCAATTATCCACTCTCTAAATTCTCAATTTATTACAGATATGCCACACTTCTCATTGACAGGTGTAGCTTAAATATTCAGAAATATTTTACAACTTAAAATATTTTTCTCGTACTTTTAATAATTTCATCTTACAATCCTTAAAGTTCATTTAATATACTTATTTATTTTCGCTTTAATAAAACATTTTTTTTTAATATTTCCCCATTTCTGGATTAGTATAGAAACCAATGTTAATATTATCTTCATAAAATTTCAGTAAAGATATAAGGGTCTAAACAGACTCAAGCATTCCAGTAAATACATTTCTCGAAAAAATAACATTTATGAAGTATTTCATTCTCACTCAATCCAAAACTTTTAATTTTTAGCTTCAAGATTTTTTTCGTTATTATTTTTGGAAAATAATCAATTTCAAACGTTAAAATAGAGAGAAATCGAAATACATAGAAATTTATGCATTTCCACAAAATAATGGAAAAATAATATTAGAGATGTTTATATTTACTTTTTTATCAATAACATACTTATCTGTTTCCCTCCCCCCCGAAAAAAAAAAGATATGCAAAAATATGCTTAATTTTTTTTTAGTTTGTTGAATAAATATGTCCGATGTCTATAACGTTTTATAAATGATATGAAAAGCATGAAATATTATTTTCAACAAAATAATGAAAAACTAATTTATGTAAATATTCTGTAAGTAGAAAGAAAGCAGTTAATTATTATATATAAACACGTATTGAAAATAATGAAACAGTTGTTTAAAAATACAACATAATTTATAGCTCATGACATTTCCTCGCATCTAGTTAAAATTTGTGTCAATTTTAATGATTCGCAAGAATGTAAACGAAGTAATTATTAATTTAATTAATATATTTATTTAATTTTTTTAAAAAAATCCACTAGTAATAAATACCATATTCTTCGTATTTCTGATTTCCTTTTTGAAAAAGGCTAAGCTTCTTATTTCTGAAAATTCTACTGGAAAGTTTCCTAAGTCACCTAACAGAATGGGTTACGTATTGTTAAAAGGGTGTTCCTAACATTTAGTACTATGAAATTTTTAGTCAACATATTTTTCAAGCTTTCTTATACAAATTATTTTTTCCAATCCTAAAAACATTTAAAAATCAAAAAAATTTTTCAAATCCATCCACTAATTAAGGACTTATTCAACGTCAAAAAGTATGACTATAGTCCTAAGAAATATGTTTTTAATTTATAATCTTAAATAACAGTCAATTATCATGCGGTGAAAAATAAATGCAGAAATACACAAGGGATCCTTTTCTTGGAAGAATCTAGTGTACATCCTTGTAACATAATCCAACTTTTTCGAATATCAGTGAAACAAATAATTAAATTTGAATAAAATTCGAAACATTAATTATTTTAACCATCTTCTACTAGTAAATATTCAGAAAATGTTGCAATTTAGAAGTTAATTAATTCGGTTAATGTGTAATTTTAATTAATAAATCAAGTAACACCAAAAGTTAAATTCTTTTGCAATTTGTAGAAGTTATATTAATTTTGTCCAGCTGTAATGAAAATTTGAAAAGCTATTGATGGTGCTCCATTTTTAACTCTTGTATTATCTAGGTAATTATTATCACAATTTTCTCTTTTGTGATTTTCATGGAAAGTAAATTACAGCTGTAGTGACTTTTGAAATTTATACCAAATTATTCTATTTATAAAGTAATATAATTGCAGAATATAATGGTAATTTGGAAATATTTTTAAATATTCGATAAGTAACAAAATACTATAAAAATAAAAGCATTTACTTATGAGTAAAAATATGAAAAAGTATTGAAATTTACTTTTTTATAAGAAATTAATTTTTAATTCTTACCTATGTACATATGTACAAAAGTATAAAAAAAATTTAAGTGTACTTTTTTCAAATTATTTTTTTTTATTTTTCGTATGTCACTTTTTAGTGTATATGTAAATTACAATTATTTAGTTAAATAAATTTTAACTATAATTGTAAATTTTATTTCAATCTCTACAAGAAATGTTTTTCAAACAAATTTCTTATCCAAAAATACATTTTTTCTGATAGATTTTATTAAAGAAAAGGGGAGAAATGAGAAATGAAAATAACGCCGTAGCTAGTCACTAGGAAAATTGACTGGGGATTTCCCTTAATACTAAAAATGTGAGGTAAAAATGTTCACAAAGTCACTAGTCACGTTCTTGAAAGATGCGTTTTGAATTTGAATGTGATTGATAAAATCTACAGATTGACTGTTAAATAAAATGCATGATATGAATATAGCAGCCCATAAAGAATTCCATAGAATATTTAGTAACTTTTTTTCCACTGCTCTTTTTTTAAAAAGACCAGGTGCTTAAAACTGCACTGGAAAAAAAAACAGATTAACCTTCAAAATTGATATGCTACAGCATATGGGACCACAGAGTGATGGTATTAGAATAAAAATGAATCTTTATATATCCATTGGCTAAGTTAAATGAAAGTGTAATGAATTAACTTATTATCGTGGATACATTGCAGTTCGATGTTAAACAGACAATATTATAAGAACATTAAAGTCATTTTCGTCGGCTGGCACAATTTAAGTGATAGAGTGGTTTTATATTAACGTCACTCAGAGAATCAACGCGAAGGACCTCGTAAATTTTCAGCCTAAGACAAATGACGAGGATGACACCTGAGCTGGCACCTCCCTCTCCAAACTTCCACATAACGCCAACAACAGAATTACGACCTAGACAGATTTAATGTGCATTAACCTCACTACACAGTGGTATTTAGTGGAATCAAGGCTCGAAAACACAACGCAACGAAAACAGCGGCAGTGAGTCCACAACAACGATCACTGGGCTTACCGAAGCCACTGGAATTTAACTGGACAATTTAACACACACTTCAGCTCACTAATTTTCTTGATATCAGTACATTGTGGACGCGAAAGATAAGTATTGAAAGTCAATTTACTATATTTGAACTAAACAGAGTAAAATTGGAACAAATATGATGACTATATTGATGTTGTAAATAAAACGCATAATTTTTATTATTGTTTGTCCTTTAATTCTACAAACACATGTAGATATTTCTACTTTCTAAAAATATTTTATTATTTATTGCAAATACGAATATTAAATACGAAAATTATTTATAACAAATTTGTAGAATTTCTTTGATTATATTTAAATATATATTTATTGTAATTATATATATAAGTATATTTAAATACATCTAATGGCGATCGTTACTTTTTTAAAGGGTTTAAGCTTCTCTACAAATTCTAAGAAGCTAAACAGAAAAATAGCCTCTTTGTATTATTAAAATTACTTATAACAAATTTATAGAATGAGGCTAAACAGCAAAATAGCTTCTTTGTAATTCCATCCAAATTTTAAAAATATATGATAAAATGATTCCTGTTTTTTAAAATTGCAATATTAAAAATATTAAAATCTATTTTAAACAAACCTAATTAACTAAAGTTGATAATATATTCATAAAGTTTTGCTGTCATTTTTATATATTATTTATAATAATTGCACAATCGAAAGAATAAACAGCAGCACAAAATAATTGTACTACTTGTGGATAGTAAATAACCATACTGACGCAGCTGCAGAAGAAGTACACAAGAGCCAAACGCCCTCAACCGTCTGCCTTTTATTTTGAATGCAGTGCTTGTAGTTTCTGTAAACAAATCAATATAGCCGCAGCCTTCTTTTGCATTAATGTTATTTTTTTTTGTTTCACTATAAATATGATAAGTGAGCAAAGAATTGTTGTGAAATTTTTTATGACACTTGGAAAAACTGCTACTGAAAATTATAATTTACGGAAAAATGTGTATGAATTTTATCTCGTGCTCGTGTCTTTGAGTGGTTTAAGCGTTTTTAAGATCACAGAGAAGATACAGAAGTTTCACGCCCAGTTTTTCATTCCACGGATGACAATATCGGAAAAAATGGTAATCTGGTTTGATTTGACCATCTGTAAAGTATCCATGTGTGATTGCTAAGACGTAGTAACTGACATATAATCCATACGGAAAATTGTACATAATAATTTTTAACATGCATAAAAAGTGGAAATGGTGCCAAAGATTTTCATAATTGAACAACAATAGGCTAACTAACTTTGTACTAACATTTTAAATAACATTGAAAATGACCAACACTTATTGGAAAGGGTAATGGTGTCTTACTAATTATCCTGAAACTGTATTTTTTTTACTTATGACCCTATTTTTAAACAGAAGGGTGTTTTAGAATGTCATTCCATATCATGGACGATCTTATTTCTAAGATTTCAGGTAATTGAACAGTAAGTAATATATTAAAGAAGTTTTGGGGACCGAAATCGTATCCTTCATTCAAATATTCCCGGTGCTATATTTCAAAAGAACAACGCTCGTCAACATATTGTTAGGAATCCCCAAAGTAGAATTATGCATAAACAATTTTGTTTGAGTACAACAGATACAGCATCTTCTTTTATCAGCTTCCCCCCCCCCCCCCAAATGACGCCCATTGAAAATGTCTGTAATTTCATCGGTTGACGTCTTTCTTGTTCTTTAGCTAACAGAGATCAGCGTATGGTTTGATGAAAGCTATATAAAATTTTCCACTCGAATCTAAAAATTATAAATATGCTTGATTAGATACCACTTCATATAGAAACATTTTTGTATCACGTAGTGGCAGCACAAAATAATAATTTTTATTATGCCCTGATGTTTTCTCATTGTAAATTTAACCGGTTATTTTTATCAATATAAGTTGTTTGTGGAATAAACTTATATTGATAAAATAAATTTCATTCAATTTAATGAGTCCTACATGATATTGAACTTTTTTTTATAAACGTGAATAAAATGTTTTATATTTAATGTAAATAAAACATTTAACTAAGAAATAGCACTGAGATATATATTCTACAAATCCCATAAAATATGATTTAGAAGAAAAAGAGAAACTTTGAGAATGGGAGGAGAAAATTAATTAATGCATTATACCAACAAGAAAGCGAAGCAGGTTTTGTAAGTCATTCACATTTTTTTACCTCATTTACTGTATTTATCCATCACATTCACTTCTTATACATTATTGTAGTCAGTTTGTTTTAATAGAATGCCATTCCACATACAAGCAAGAAACATTTGGATTACACTAAGTGTATAATATATTTTTAGACTCAATACATCTTTGTGATAAAATATCAACTATCATTAATTAAAAGGATTAACAATAAGCCACATTTTGCTTTTATTTTCTTAAGTATGAATTACCCATAACAGTAATACATTGACCCGTAAGATAACGAATATATGATATAAAAAACGTAAAATATCAAGAAGTCTAAGCGCTTAACTTTGATTTACGTTTAGGAATAATTAGTTTTACTCGGTTTACAACATCATTATAAACTTACTTGTTTTATCTCTAAACTATCCTCTATACATTCAAAATGGAAAAATAGTTCCCTTAAAAACTTTTAATCACTATCATTTTATGGATTAATTTTATTTTATGGTGTCTAATCAAAGAAGAAAGAATTGTTTTGTTTGCATTTAACTTTCATTGTTGACACGGGTAGTAATTGCTTGTGACATTTGTTCCTCTAATCAATTGTGTATATAAGAAATTTTACAGGAAAAAAAAATCGAGAATCCGTGTTTAGAATGACTTATTCTGTTACTGATTTTATAAGTATTTAGTTTTATGATATTTTTTGACGATAGTTGTCATCGCAAATGTGAGCAAAATAGTCCAAGTCCTAATGAAATAAAGAAATGTCCCAAGGCCCTTTATCCCCTCTGAAAGAAATAAATAAAATGTAAGACCGTTAACGAAATAATAAAAATAAATATTTATCTTTCAAAAATGAAAGCAAAAGAATAGAAAGAAATTATTTTATATTAGAGAACACTCATTAAAATTATTAATAAAAAGAACCTTTCATACTTAACGTTATATCCTTTTTCATTATATAATTTAAAAAGAACATGTTGGAACATAAAGATAAGTATTAATTAAAATAAAATGAAATAGGTTTTATAAATAATACTTTAGGAACATTTAAGGTACATTAACTTAAATTAGCACTATTTTTTTTATTTGAAAAGACAAAATTTCGTGTTTGAGTCCCATTGGATGAAAAATGTTAATTCATTATACTTATACAGAAACAAGAAATTTTGTAACTTTTAACAAACAAATAACTCAAAAATATTAAGGGAGAATGTGCTTTTTATTCGAAGTAAATCATATAAACAAATGTAGTGTATAAATAGGTTTTTCAAATATAATTTCTAACCAGCCGTAGGTACTTTAAATTCAAAGTTTCGCCTGTAACATAATTTTCAAAGTATTATGCATTCATGACACTTCACAAATTTGGTGCAACGGACGTAGTTTACCCGTTACTTGAAAATGTTGCAAAATTTTGCATTTTTCATATATTCGTTGCAGTATAAAGCAGTCTGAATAATACTGAGAAAAATTATACATTTAAATAAGGAATTATAACAACTATATGGAAGTCAAGATTCCTTATATCACGATTTTATTAAAATGGTCATAGATATACTTACATATTTCTTTTCAACGCATTACATTCTTGCTCCATAGAAACCATTTTATGAATATTAAACAAATATTTACTCCGTTTCTTCTCTACAATATTACGATGTACAAAATTCTTGCAATTAAAAATAATACATCGAATAATAATTACATACGTTAATAAATAAAATTGTTGTAACACTACAACTTTTATTAAATAAAGTGTCCCTTAAATAGAAGTACAAACTGTAAAGAGAAGTAATGTGCATTAAAAGGACTGAATATTGAACTGCATGCAATCTATGACTGGAAACATCTAGTAATACTAGTAATGTAGGGACATAAAGAAGAGGTTATCAAAAATAATCATTGAACAAAAATATTACGATTATTCAATTTCAAATTTCATTAAATATTTGAATTGATACAAGTGATGCATGTGTAGCATCGAAGAACCATAAATTAGTGGAGATGACGAAAAGAACCCAGTTTTACTTGGATATTCACAGCAACGGAAATGACTTTTGCACCCATACCCATTTCAAACTCGACAGGTGTTTCATAACAGCATCTTTAAATGTCCCTTCCCTTGAAAAAAAAGATTAGTCTTCTTAAATCTGTAGAACGAGCTAACCAGTCCACCATATTCAATTCCTATTCGACCAAACAACACACTTCCATTACTGGTCACTAATGGCTTTCCCCTTTATGCTTAACATGTCTTGATCACAATTTGAGATTCGCATGCCATAGCCATTGTTGTCCCGGTACATGTTTGAGTAGAAACTGTTCTCGAAATGGTCTTTGAGCAGTTCGTGCATTGTATGAGCCAATCCATGCAGTAAGGGCATATACCCCAACTCTTTGTTCATATAATATTGTACGAAACCAGGTGACTAATGCTCAAATAGAAAAAATCAGATATATCCACTCCAGCGATCTCATGCACATCACCACCTACCACACATAAATTCCTGTAATACTCAAAATTTAAATGATTATGCATAAAAGACATCTTATCAAATTACAGATTATTGTATTGGTTTTGAGATACATCGAAATAATTTGCAAATTAGAATCACAGATATCACTAATAAAAAGAAGACTTTTTATTCATTTCTTAAATTTAAAACTAATATTTTGCCCTATATACTCCTGCACATTTAAAAGTTATAATAAATATTATTGTTGGTTTTTAATTTTTTTAAAATGAAGGATATGCTATTATAGGTGGTTATATTACCAGAAGAGATTATATAATAATACGTTAAATTTACCTGGATTATATTTTCACACATATTACTCAAAACACCCTCTAAGTGTATTAATTTAAGCAAATTATTGACTTTTGTTCGGTACCTTTTGTCTTGTAGAATCAACAGTTGTTTAAAAGTATTGTTGCATTCCATTACAATTAACGTAACGAGTGAGGTGATAACGAGTCACCTTAACAGATATATATTAATGAAATTGTTCAAAATGCTCATTGATAACTGCTATGGTTTATCCAGATAAAAGCGCAGGAAATAAAATTTCAATTGCATTCGAAAAACTGAGTTTTAAAATTGTTTTCATCATAAATCGTACTATACTCCTGCAGCTTGTAGCTTTTTTCATTTCTTAAGAAAAATTTCACGACCTCCTTGAATGAAAGCCAACAACACTTTTGCAAGATGAAGCATAAACAGTTTCAAACAGGTTATTTCTGAGTGGCTGGACCTATAAATATACCTTGTTTTATTTTAGCATTTGATATTAAAGGGAACAAGTATTATATAATGCAATTACTGTATTAAACCACTCGAGAGCTTTTCCAAATATGTATATCAATCTCAGCATGATGTGGAACTATGGAATTAAAATGGCCACTGATACTACTAGAGGTAAATTAACTACCTTTTATCATCGGGTTCCATCGACTGCCAAAAACGCTAGTTTCTTACAAAATAATGATTCCTTTTGCATGAATATCTAATCATACGTAAATAATAAATAGTTTCTTTAAACCTTGATCCATTCAGAGAAAAATATTAGTTACTTTCATGTCAGGACAAATTTTCTATTTTTTAAAAAACAATTATCTTACTTCAACACAAATAATAGCATCTTCAAGGTATAATAATATACTTTGTCCCTAAAAATTAATTTACAGGAATGTGTAATTTCTAAAGTGAAGGAGTATTTTTAAATTAGATATAGAAGTATTAATTAAAATTCTCTATTTCTCTGATTTATGACACAGATTCAAGGACTTAAAATGTTTCAAACACATATTTCACCATATTTTTTTGAAAACTAATGAACCGTTTTTGCTTGCCACAGTATGTAGAAAAATATTCATTACTAGTCTTGATCCTAGCAATTCAACTTCATCCCTACTAAATCTCAAATCACTTGCTAGATCATTTAATTCTGTTTGCGTTATTATACAGGGATCTGAACCTTTCTTTGACGGAATGTAATAAGAGTCTGTTTCGTTTTCAAAACTATAAGATGGGACATATTCTTCATCAACTAAAGGATAGGTAAGAAGTGGTTGTGATACAAGAGGTTTGTTTGTATGAAGTTCTTTTTTTATTGCAAAATTCAGGTTGGCATTTTAAACAAACTTCTGCTGTTTAAAATTAATTTCTTTTACTGACGAAATCATTCAAATATAAAAATCCTCTAAATAATCTATAGCTTCTTACAAAATCGTTGGTATGGTGAAACCAATTGGTATGTGTATTGAAGCTTAAGTAATTTGATCTCTTATCGATCTCAGTTAAAAAAAAAACGCAAAAAACAAAATTTGGGGTCCGTGAATTAACCTGTTCGCCGATTTAATATCCAAAATAACATTTATAGATGATTTTGATTACAAATGTCATGCTTTTTCTGAGAGCAGTCCTAACAAATTCACTACAAATATAGTAAAATTTATCAATTGAATAATACTCTTACGCGATATTTGAAATGATCCTGTTCGTCATCTTATTATGAACAAATATTTTTTCCTAAATAAACAATAAAATACTCGTTGACCCATAATATCTGATAAAATCTGTTTTAGTAACATCTATATATACATAATATCATTCACATCAGCGTTCATTTTTCTGCAGAAACAAAGTACTTTAAATTATTATAAAACAGTGTCATGTTATATAATTAAATATATACATCTTAATAATCAGAGCAAACTACTTTTTATGAACATTTTCTACATTCTGAAAGATATGATTATTAAAATGTATTGAAATTTTCCAAAAACATTTACCTCGTTTATCAGTTTTATCAATCACATGCTAGCAAATTAAGATCTCTGTACACCCCTAATATCCCTATAACCATAACATTGTAAATGGTTAATGTAATAGTATGGTTCTCTGTATACATCCTTCTGACATAAAAAAGAAAATTTAAATATTAAGTCATAGTAAAGCAATAATATAGTTATTAAATAATTATATCGTAAAATGCATGATTAAGTCGCTTAGAAAAAAATTTCTTTCGAGTAACATATCGGAATGGAGTTACAAAAAGGACTACAGACATCGTCAAATTCGAAAATATCTTAGAAATGATGCACACTATAGCCTGTTTCTAATTATTTAACCACGTCAAGCGTCTATTTTAAGTTACAATTAACATTAAGCTATTTTTAACGTTAAAATTAATAGTATGTTTCACTTATGGTCTTTAAACACCCGAATTTGTTACATTATTTACTTCTAACCATGCAATTTTGTAACTTCTAGCTTGACGACATTTTCTAAAAACTAAACATGAAAAGAAAATAGAAATATTTCAGAGAACAATTTTTGAGCAACATTACATTCAAATAATGTGAATGTAATTCCTGTTTGCACTTGTGATTTTTTTTTTTTTTTTTGTCTAATCTTTTTAACACCAAACCTTTCCATTGATTCAAAACCCGCTTGAAAAAAGAAATTATTAAAATATATATTACCTCTTGCTTCGATTATTTCTACGTTAAAGTAAGAAATTTAAGAAGAAAAATTTTATTTACTATCTACTGAGAAAAATAAGTTGCTTTCGTTTCTGTCCAAGATTCTAATCCGCTTTTCTGAGAGAAGCTTTGGAACAAATTGGAGACTAGTTATAATACAATAAACCGCGCGTTTTCGCTCGGATTTGATATTTGGCTCTTTTATTGTTTCCATTGACATTTCCAGGTTATATTATTTTAAAAGAGACACCAATATGTTGACTGAACGAAAAAAGGGGAAAAAATAAAGGAAACCATCGTGATCTTTCTTCGACAGTTTCTTACGATTGCCAGAAAAAAAATAACTTATTCTGATGTAAAGGTTTTTACAAAATGTTAAGATATTCACTGAATTATACAAAATTAAATTCAAGTTCTTGTTTATTTAAAGTAATTATTTTAAAAGGTAAATAATTTTTTAAACCTGAGTAATTTTACCTTATAGAAATGTTTGAAAAATATTGTCTATTTTCCTATAAAAACACTCCAAGTAAAAATTCAAGCAAATGTAATACGAATCGTATATTAAAGTAGAGTGAATTATGATTTTAAAACGTATTTTCTTGTATTCAATAAACATATAGATATTTATGTATTGATTAACAGGTCTCAAAGTTATTAAATTGATTGATTGACTCATTGTTTATTAGCGACTCTTAATCGCAACGCAAGGACTATTAATGACCCGGGGAGAGGGCTTTGTAATAAAGACCAACCATCGTGTTCTTTTACAATCCAAACTACAATAAAGAAATGTCCAAAAAATTAATATAAGCACTTTTTGCTGATAATAATGTAATAATCATAATTATGTACATTAAAGACATTTATGTTACATTAAAAAATCTTTAGCAGTTTTGCTCACTTGATAATGAAATAAATTTGCTTCTGTAAAAATAGTTTATATTCATAATATAAATGCAACATTACAGATTATTTTATGTTTAATTTTCTAAGTAATTTTTTTGTTTCTATACAAATTTTAAAAAATCAACAAAAATATACGAAGTTTTCAATGACGATTTAAGGATATAAAATTGTTGCATAATCACTCAATTGTCTTTTGAAATGGTGCTAAGACGCTCTCTAAACTACTCACCTAGTTACACTCAAAACAGAATTTTAATTACAAAATGATCTTAAACAAACAAGCATTGACATATGTTTGATTTGTTTAAAATTAAGTCATAGAATAAAAGCCAAACAAATTCCATTTACAATACGTAGAAGCCATTCTCAAAACCTTTTATAAAATTTGCAATCATGTATAAAAATTTATAAACTTATATATAAAAAAAAACGTAAAACACTTTACTTGCTTATTAGCTATATTTCACAACATTATGTACATAAGGATCACTTAATTTGAGGAATAAAATTTATCCAGAGGTTTTACTTTTCCTTGGTATAACTAAGACTGTATAATAACCCCTCGTATATTCAAATAGTGTTCCATTCCTTAATAATTGTTAATTCCTTAATAATTACTAAACCATCAATCTGAAATCTGAAGGAGCTTTATCTGCAACGGAATTATTTTAAATAAAAATTAGAATCTGAATTGGAGACCAAAGATTTGATGAATTTTGCTTCTTACGTATTTGTTTTTTAAAGTATGATAACAATTAGAAATCAAATCTAATACAATATTTTAAATTCTTATTCATTAAGAAAAGTATTCATGTCTAAGTTTTACTTAAAATTTGTGTTAAAGAAATGTTGAATCTTATTTTTATTATGTCAATTATACATTTTATTCCCATGCATTTCTATGACAATATATCGAAATGAAATAAAATGTCTCTTTGTCTTTAACTTTCATTTTATACTTAATATTATTAAGAAATTCACAGTAAATTACCTGTACATCGGTTTCGTTTTAAAATTTACCAAAATATCAATATTGAAAATTCAATATTGAAAAATCAGAAAATTTACATTCACTAAATAGTACAAATACAATTTGCATTCGAATAACATTGGATTTAATGTATTTTCAATTTTATACAGTTTTCAGGCAGAGAGGAGCATTAAATTATGTTGCTGTCAGATGCGTTTTCCCGTGAAATGAACATTAATCGATAATAAATATTCTTGAGAGGAAACTGACATGCTCCATTTTTCAGTTTCTCATTTTGATTAGTCGATAGATAATATCTGCCATCAGACTATATTATGAGTATTATGGTAACTCTCAATAAATTGATACATATGGTGTTACTATTGTATATATATATATATATATATTAATTTTTTAAACATTTGCATATCGGAGCAAAAGTTTAGATTGTCAAAGATATTGATTTTACATTGCTTTTTATATTATTTAAAATGAAAATAAAAAAATTTGGAAATTCCTTTGTTTTACTTTGCAGTTCACAAACAAATCAAATAATTTTTATGCCATAAGTATTCAAATGAAGTTTTGCTAAAATGTATGAATCATATTATTGAAGGTTGTAACCCCTAATGCCAAAATGAGATGAAAATTATACACAGTACTTTGACGTTGAACAGTACGTAAATAAACAGGAATAAGTAAAATGAAAATGCAATTAGCTTTTTTAAAAATGTGCCAGCTAATTCTGATGTGATTTAGTTGGAATTTTGTTAATAATTTAAATTTTGATGGTGCCAATGAATGACTTTGAGGTAAGATATTATTACAGTCAAATCTTTTATTTAAATTTCAAATAAAATAATTTATACAGAAATAATTTTATTTCCTTATTCTTTGTGATTAAATGTTTTTTGAAGAATTTCTATAAAATATATATATATATAATGTATGAACACACACACAATTTCCTTAAATGAAAGCTTGATGATATTTAGTGCAATGAAAAAAATTCTTTGTATTATCACTCAGCAAAATTTACACACTCTCATACTCAATAATCACATTAAAGTTAGCTTTAATACTGTAGACTGGAATTTATTGATTTATTTGAGCCAACGTTTCCTCTCCCTCAATTCGCAAGTCACTCTTTTTCGAGACGTACGTCTGTTCTATCTGAACATAAAATATTTTCCATCGAATAGCAATGCTTTCATCTCCATCACGCATGTGCTTTGTGTGTAATTGCGCATGAAGAGATTAACATCGGGTTTTTTTAGATTTGCACACAGGATTCAACAATACTTATTACTTTTATAAATGAAAAAGAAAAAAAAGCTTTCCGTTAATCTTAACTATTCCTTTTGTTCCCTTGCTAAAAAGGCAACTTATATAAACAAAAAATATTGATATATTATAATGTTTTTAAAGATCCATTAAGATAATACTCGAAAAATGTAATATTCTTCGTTTACGACAAAATTATTTTTATTAATTAAATGTACTGTAACTACTTAGAAACGGGGCAAATTCCATGTACAATATCTTTAGATATGCTGAAATAGGTCTTCAAATGTCTCTCTGAGTACATTGGGATTTTCTACATCTTAACAAGAAATAAATCGATACTTCTGAGAATCCCTAAATACCCTGCAACTTATCTGTCTCCAACATCGATGTTACTTTTCTGAATTTTGAATTTCAGGTATTCAGAATTATTTTCTCGTATAATGAAGCCAGATAGAAGCACGTGCAAAATTAATTCATTACGGAAACGTCGGGGAAGAAATGTAGGCATTTCTGGAACATAAAATGAAGCAGAAAAGTCTCAGAGATGCAACGATTATACAACTTGTATTTATTAGTTCACAAAATATTACAGGAAACTTTAAATATATTTTTCCCTAATTAAATGCCTATATTAAATTAAAGTATTAAGTAATTAATATAAATAACATCCTAGTATTTAATTATATATTGCAAATAAAAGTAGTTAAATGTATTTAAAATAAAAATTTAATAGAATATTTTCATTTACTTTGAAAATGTTTTCCACTCTACTCCCTAAAAAGGCAAGACACTTTGAGAATCAACGAGTTCGTTAATTTTTTTTTTAAATTACACTGATCAAAAACATCTATATTTAATTAAAAGGAAGAATAAATTTAGTCATTTTAAAAATTAAGTCATCTTATAAAAACAATGCTTTTGGTGGGAAAAAAGAAAAAAAAAATATGTCGTTCTAATATATCTGATTAAAATATTAATTTAAAATATGGATACAATTAGATTAAATACTAAAAGAGATTCAAACAATTTCTTGTTCATAATATTTTAAATAACTGTTCTGAATCAAATCGGTTTTCATAAAAGAATGTCGTATAAATTTATAATTACTTCCCTTTAAATACTGAATGCCTTATAACTGAAAAGTAAAACCAGAAACATATAATCTGCTTCTTCCAAAACTAATTAAGAATTGAAACAAATATAAGATGTTTTGTGGAATATACCACAATTTAAAAGAGAAAGTGTTGTTTTTTTCCATCTATGGAGAAAACTCCTCACTTCATTTCCCAGGTATATTTCCTAAAGTTCGCTAATCACATATTGAAAAGAAACAACATCTCCCATGAGTCTCATTCCCTTTATTCAACTAATTCCATAACTTAATAATCTCAGATTACTTTGGTGCATATTAAGGACACTAATTAACTTTCTTATGCTATAATATTCTGAAAAAAAAAATTAAAAAAGAATGTTCTATCTTCGTATGTCATCCAGGAATCATGTTCGGATGTGTATTTCATCATGTTATAAGACTGCTGAATCAGAGGGAAAATATGTATCAATTTGTTAATAGTGAAAGGAAACATCTAATTATTGCTTTTATTTAAATGACTTGAAAAATCATCGACGCATAATTTTTCCAAAATGACAAAAGTCTTATTATGATTCTTTTTCGAGAAAGTATACAAAATATAATGCCTCATTAGAGGGTAGAAGGTTTGTGATTAACATGAATAACTTTTTGATCTTATTTTAGTAGATGACAAGCTGCTTTTAAGTATATATATGGAATTCATTTTCAGACGCAGCATAATTTTTTCTGAGATTAAAATACATCATTCAGCATTCATCTTCAGGGATAGCTCATAATGCATTCATAAAGATCTATAGCAATTTTCTGGAAATTTTACGGCTATTTGCTTTATCTTTCTTACCAGAAAATAATCATAAGTTGAATCAATTCTGAGATTGTTCATTGTAAATAACATAATTATAATTTACGCTATCTTCATTAATGTTTATAATGCTTAACAAATTTTATTTTCTCTCTCACACACACACTCTGTGTGTATGCGCGTGTGAGTGTGTGTATGTATTTAAGCAAAATAACCCGATTTCTCCAGAGATCTGAGTTAAAGGGGTCCGAATTTGTTAGGCTCTACTGTACTAGTTTTTGTTATTATGAATTTGTTTTTAGAATTCAATTCCAATTTACCATAGAATCCTTACAATAAATTCATCATAAAAATTATCAAAGTCTTAAGAAGAAATAATTTTTGTAGAGTTAGTTATGTTAATTAATGAAAAAACCAAAGAAAAAATATTTTAATTTCAAGCAAATTTTAAAGATAACTTTTCACATAAAAAACAAATATTTATTCTTTAAATATAGTTTATTTCATTCATTAAAAGAAATTAAGAATATATTTAAAAATTGACAGGCAGAATCTTAAAATGCAGTAAAGAAAGAAATTTGAAAGTTACAATAAATGACATTATATTTAGAAAATAAATTAAATGCAGGAAAAAAATATTTGACAAGTGAAAAACTATAAAGAAAGTTCTTGATTAGAATTTTAGTCACACGTTAAAACATTGATTTCATTTTAAAAGTTAACTATCAAAAACAATTTAAACAAAGTTTGACCCTTTTTTAACTTTTAAAGGACCATTTAAATAAATTTATATATTTGCAATGCTTGCTATTTAACACAGTTTTTTTTAAAATTTCGTATCATTAAATTAATGAGAATACTATTTTTCAAATGTATTTAAATTAATAATACAGAAACGCTTTTTAAAGTTAAAACATCAATTATCTGTCTCTTGATGTGTAAAATAGTAAAGTAGAAAGAAAGTTTTAATGCGTCAGAATTATGTAATTGTCAGCTTTAGAACATCATTGCTTGTTAAGTAAAAATTATTACATCTAAAGTTTCTAAATATTATACAAATTGAAATTTGATGAGGTATGAAAATGGATTAGATTATAGAAATAAGGAGTTGTACCAGCACATTACCCGATGTCTTCGATTGAGAACATAAACATACTATAACTTATATGTTTCTAATACTTATAACAAAACTAGAATTATTTAATGTAATGTTCTTTAATGTAAAAAATATTCATTTATTAAATCTAGAAAAAAAAACTATGCTACAAACGCAATCATTAATTAAATTAGTCTTTGAAATAATTTAGAACTATGTAATAATCAATATTGTGTTTTGCAAATAATAGTACAGTAGATTTGTAAGAAAATATTTTTGAATGTTTCCATGTATTTTCCATTATTTCTCAAATTGTAGCATTCCTATAAATGGATTTTCTTTAAAAAAGAATTCTTAAAGTAAAAAGTTTAAAAAGAAAGAATACATAAGTGTTGGTTTCACTTAGGAGATTTTTTTTTTTTTTTTTTTTTTTTGTTAAATGACAGATTTGACTAGATTTTGTTAGATGTTAGATGTTACTGTTATTAGTAAAAATAAAATTCTAATAGAGTCGAAGATAGAATATTTTCATTCTCCACATACTTACATGGCCCTATATAGAACATGCATCACCATAAAGATTCGGCTATAAAAATTTCCTATTTGAATATGCAAATTTTTGGAAATACATAGCTTAAAATTTTTGTAGATTATTTGAACTGCAAGTTTGTTGCATTATCGTAGCTTGGGATAAAGGGAAAAGAAAGGACAATTGAACAAACACTCACCTCCCATAGTCGATTGGAAAATCCAGAATTTCAAGAAGTTCTAAGATCCAAAGGACACGTGTGGAGTAAGATGTATTTGAATGATGATGCCGAAGGTAGTTCTGGTATTTCAAAGATTTTTCGAGGTATCAAATTGTAGTACTACATATAGTTAATTGGTCTTACCACCGTATTGCTACTGAAATGCTCGAAAAATGTTTCACTGTGTATGAAATTTGACTCAAATTCTTCGAATAACTAAGTTGAATCATCGTGAAAGACCGAGTCAACCTAGAAATACAGTAGAACCTATAGATAAATACATCCGAAGAGATGTGGGGGCTGTCTCAAAATAAACTACTATCGGATTTCTGTGTAACATGCAAATAGTTTTAGATGCTCCAATATCTAAAAGAACAGTTTCACGACAATTGTGTGAAACAGTTGGCACCCTAAGTCACATTTGCAAAGTCTGCCACAGATACCATCTCACCATCATGAAAGATCACGATAGCGTCCAGACCAAGACACTTGAATGAACAATGAGTTATTCAGCGATAATTCTTACTTCTGTTTTTCCAACACTGAGAGTGGGAGAGTCCAGTGTTGTGGGTTCAATTCCACCACAGTTGTTGAATACCGCACCACTCGTCAACGTAGCAGAATTGCTTCGGGTGCCATCTGATACTATAGCACATCTCCCCTTGTTGACAACAGAAGTACTGTCATGGTATGATGATAACGGTGATGAGATATCGCAGCCGGTTATACTGCCTTACATTCAGCGACTGCTGAATGTAGCAGCATCATTCAAACGATGAACTGCACAGGATCGTTGAGAACATATAAACTCCTATTACTCAGAACACTATCTGCACTCTAATTGATTCTGTACATCGTAGAGATGCTTTTTACTTCATTACAAGAGAGTTTTCTACGTTTTCAATACTATGCAGAAATTTTTTTCTTGAAAATAAAATCATTCATTTACATAAGCATTTTTTGTCTGTGTATTTATGTTATCACAATCTACCCGCTCTTTCATGGAGTTGCATTTTAAATGTGGGGCAGTGTGTAATGCTTATTGCTACCCTAATTACTGCCAATATATCTAACTTTATAGCCAACTGTCATAAGTATGATTTTCCTGTATATTTTTACATTGTTACCAAGCAATTTTCAAACTTATATAAGAAGAAGCAAATATTATATGCAAAAACGCTGGAGTAAACATTATAAATGTCTTAAATGTAAAGAAATTAGAATCTTGACGATGTTATATATATAAAAATTTAATGCCAACTCAAAAACTGGTGAAATTTTAATTTGTTAAATAATTACCTTACACCTTTAAATGTATATTGACCATCATTTATCTACAAATTTATATTTAACTGAAAAAAATTAGCTTTTTGACAATTTATGGAACTTAATTTTACGTTTCACCAAATGAGCATTAATTTGTTAAATATTAAGTATGAATCAAGATAATTAAATTTACGAATGGATAAATGTAAGAATTTTGCACTCAAACAAATTATAGGGCAAGACAAAACGGGTGCATAATTTTCTACAATAGGGAAGACAAACTACTGTTAAATTAAACTTTGGAAAGTATCTGCATTCACCTTAAATAATTTTATTTTTTTTATCGATTCATATTTTGTTTTGCTAAATTCTATATACCTGATAGATTTCATTTTTATAAGTATTATTTACTAAAGTACTATTAAATGTATATTGTTTTAGAGTTAGCTAAACTTTTTACTGATGTCTTCTCTTTAAGGTTTAATGTAAAATAGTTAACTGCTACTAATTATTTTGAAAATTATAAAATGAGCTGGAATCGTTTTAATCGGACTAAAGGAAATTAATCTTGATGTTCAACATGCATTCAATTCCATT
>BMAW01086557.1:872823-938403 GCA_019974015.1 Nephila pilipes
AATTCCATTCCAGATATCAGCAATAGTCTTTAAGTTTTGAAAATCACTGCATGTTAAATTAAAATGGCTCTAATAAGTTCTCTAACTGTATTTTAAATTTACAAAATTCTAGCTGAATATCCATTTATGAATATCTGAAGCGAAATAAGTTAAGCGAAATTAAAATTATATTAAAAAAAAGACGTTCAATGTGAAATTTGACTGGTAGACAAGTTATAAAATGAGTTTAAAGTATTTGTCGCTAGCAGTTTGTGCTATTTCGTGAATAATTTATTTATGGACCAAATTGGTCAGTTTCCACAATCGTTTTATTTGAATAATTACTTCAAAGGATTTTAAGAGCATTTTACTCTTATTTTTCGGGCTAAACATTTTCAGGACTATTTTAATCATATTCATTTAACAATCGATCTGAAAATACCAGTTGACATTTATACAGAATGTTACAAACTGTATATCAGCTGTAAAGTGTATAATGTATGCCATGTTAATGCATTGTATGTCGTCTAAATGTAAATGTATGTCAGCTCAAAAATGTTTAATTGTGGGCAGTATATATTTGCTTATAATTATAAGATGTACACAACAATCCTCTTGTTTCTGAGGGGAAAAAACATGAATAAACATGAAAAAACAGCTTTGTCTTCATGACTCCAATTTTCGAGGGGAATAAAGGTCGCGGAAAAAATAAGACCGGTCATTCGGTGAAAAGTTAAAAAACGCTTTATTTGAAATATGAATCTCGGCATCTGATTATGTTGGTAGACGGTAATCAAAAAAGCAATTGTGACAATAAGGCCTGCATGTGCTTCACATGCAAAGATATCAAATCATTGTGTGAATTATAAGGAAAGCATCCAGGTGCTAATGGCAACTTCTTATAGCCATAATGTTTTCCGTTTGAGAATGTTATGAAATATAATTCATCATTAGTCACTGTAATGGTTTAGACTTACAATATGTAAGAGAATATACTTATCGCCATACATTAAGTTATCCTCTCGATATCAATTTCATCCAAATGCTCACAAATATGAGTTGATTTCAGCAAGTGCTGGAGTCAAATAATGACCCTTAAAATAGAGTCATTGCGTGTTCAATAACCAGTGGCTAAGGATGCAGGTCATTCATGTTGGGAAAAATGTTCCTTGATATATGTTGATACAGCTCTTTAATTCAAAATCAATGCAAGTTTTGGAAATAAGACTTTGGTTAGCTAAATATATGATATTCATATCGTAAACTCAAAAATGTAACAATCATACTCCATAGATTTGGAAAAATAATTAATATAAAAATAAAAACAGAAGGCTTACAAATACTATAACTAATATGAAATAATCATATTTTTTTTACTACACTAGTGAAGAAAATTAATGAAATAACCGTAAAAAGATGCTTTAAGTTTATTTTAGTAGTAAGTGAACTCCAATGAAGGTGATAAGATGATAACTCAAGATCCATGTTATCAAGTAGTCCAAAATGATTCATTTTCGATACAGAAAATTAGGCAAATTTTTTATCCATTTCCATCCACACTTATTAAAAAGTGTTCACGTTCGTAATTTCAAGTCAAATTGCAAGGATTATACGAGTAGTTGGACAAAATGTTCACTTGTAGTAAGTGAAATATTTCGTCCAGTTTATATATGACAGATTGTGAGAAATGACATGCGATAGTGAAAGTAGAAGCAGGACAGACACTGAAAAGGGTCTCTAAAGACTTAAAAATAGCCAAAGGCCTCATGTCAAAAATTTGGAAATGGCTTAAAGATTCAAAAAATGAGCATAGAGAACCAAATCAAAGTCGAAAATGTGCCACAACAGACTCTGAGGATCGTTACTTGGCTAGACGTTTAAAAAAAAAAAACTGGATACTGATGGCAATTGAGATTAAAAGGGGAGCTAGCTGCAACAACAAGAACTCGACAATCCAGTTTTACTGAGAGTGACAGGTTGCATACAAGATGATATGCATACAAAGAAACCCATGATTTGTATTTCACTAATTCCGGCTGCGAACTGCACTCGGTTACAGTGGTTCAAAGACACTTGTGAATTTAGTTCCACGAACTAGACCAATGAATCCCGTTTTTGATTGGCAAGGGATTCCAATGCTATAATATGAGGAAATGCAGACGTGCTATAATATGAAGAAATACACAATCAGTCTGAAAAATCTTTTAGCAGCATCAATACAATGGTAGTGAAATCATGGTATCGGTGGGCATAATTTTGAATGGCCCCTCTGAATTAATAATTTTTATAAGTGCAACTGTTAATTCTGTAATATACAGGGATGAGGCTCTTGATCCTCATTTTATGTTGGTTTAAGTTACAATCGGTAATAACTTTTTCCTAATGCATGATAATACTCGTCCTTGTCATACTGCACTAGTAATTTATTATCTTGTGGTCGAAGGAATCCATCGAATGGAATGGTTCCCATATTCTCGGTAATTTAGTCCATTAGAGGATGTATGGCAACGCACTAGGATGCATCTTGGCAGTTCCCAACTAAAACTCTAAAGGGAGGTTCAAAGTGCTATTAATCTTGAATACACTTTGTTATAGCAAGCATTTTAGGATAATTCAATTCACAATATGTAAAATTTCTGTAAAGCTTGCATTTCGGTCAGGAGTGACCACAGTCCTTATTGATCTTTCTTTTGTGTATCTCTAAAATTCTGTACAGTAATATCTCCTTTTCCCTGTTATAATCATATTCATATGTTTAATTTTAAGCTTATTTTATTTTTGCAGAAAAAGGGAGCTGTGCTTTCAAGTACAGGTGAAACATGACAAAATAAAGATCATGACCATATTTCGAGCTCTTATCTGCAAAATTATTCAATTTAGATGAGTTTTCATAGCGTTCATTTAATTTTTCTTGCAAGTGTATATTAATGAATTATAAACTATTATTCGATGTTATGCTTAACATTATTTAGCAATTTAAAATAAATATATTATTTAAAATAAATATATAATTTTATTAAATATTTTCAAGCACAGCAAGGAATATCCATGTTATGTTGGAAGATATATATCAATTAATTTATAATATTATGAACTAACAACAAACATTCAACACCTGCCTTTGCCATTGCTTTTATTCAAAAGAAAGTAATTATTTTTAGAAATAAAGTACACTCCATAAAACATATGAATCACCAACCTCATTTGTTTTTATCGGAAATAACATTGCTGAGTAATTGTTGCGAAATACTCAACAAGCTTGACAAATGCCTTTATACAGAATGTTTGGTTCCGCTCGAAAATTAGGGAAAAGAGTGTAAAAAGAAGAAATCTTAAAATATTTCAAAAGGGGTGGGAACTGCAACCATAGATACAGGAAATAAAACGCTTTAGCCATTTGAAAGAAAAGTCCATTTTCTATTTCGCTTAGGAAAAAAAGTCGAAAAAAGAACATTTTCAAAGAAAAATAAAAAGGAAAGAGGACAGAGGATAGAGAAAAAGACATAACAAATATTTTCCGGGCTATGTGCAGTCTTTTGTAGTATTGGAAAAAAATAATCATTTTGAACTTTTCTACTATATGAAAGGTTTTTGAATTTATGCTTTGCATTCATACAATGAAAGTTAAAAACTTATTCAAACACCTATTTCTGTGCAAATTTGAGCATACAAAGATGGCAGACACATCAGCATTCTAAATTGAATACATTGGGAGTTGCTTTTGAGTTACTATTCACAAAATAGTGAGAAGAAGAAATTCTATTTCATATCTTTTTAATTTTTTGTCATAATCTTTGCATAGCACAGCATCTTTTTTACTGTAATATATACCGCAGTCGTTTTATCGGTGTCCCAAGAGTAGTTTTTACTTGTATCGTTCTTGGAGGCATAAATTAGTCAAACAATTTATAAGAAATAAATATGACAGTTTACTTAATATTACATAATTGAATAGAGAGTAATTCTAATATAATAAAACAGAGCGAAATACTTATGCAATAAAATTAACATATATTTAATTTTTAGAAAAAGAAATTCGCAAAACATATAAATATAATATTTGTAACGGTAAAACCATTTTGTTATATTTTTTGGATTTTTTGTTTCCATTTGTTTTGAAGTGGATGATATACTTAATGCTAAGAGATGATATACTTAATGCTAAGAGATGATATACTTAAGGTGATATACTTAATGTCATCGTAGGCATTGCGGAAGGATATTTGCTTGAAAAATATTCATACAAAGCAAATAAACATACCATGTGTGAAAAACATCATATGATGTTTGTAAAATATTGTATAATATATATAAAATTAAAATATATCATTCAAAATACCATAAGGCTTTACTTTTCTTTTGTAATATACATAACGATACAGATAATGAAAGATAAAAAAGAAACCATTTCTATTTTATTTTTTAAATTTTTAGAAAATAATACTTTGCTAAATTTCGTAAAATTACTAGATTAAATCTAGTATAATTTATTTCCTTAATAGGGGATTACCCTACAAACTTGTCTTCACTAGCATTTTCAATTCTTTTATTAACATTTTTCACAAATAATTTAATATTTTTAAGTATTTCGCTATGTCATGCTGCTGAAATGAAAACATTTTTGATATCACACATGAACTTTCCATTCTACACGTCAAATTAGAATTTTTTAAAGTAACTAGACGGATAATTATGTCCACTAAAGTTGATTTAATTGAACATTAATGTTTTGAATCTAGTGTTTGTGAAGTAATTTCAGATTTTAATGAGTGTTTAGAGCAGATCTGGCCAGTCCGTGGGTCGCATGTGTCCACCCCTTCTTTGTCATCCTGTGGCCTGTACAGCTGAGTCATCTGAACAAAAAATATTTATTTTTACTTCACATAAAAGTACCATAAAACATTCCACACGAATCGTTCGTGTCATAACCCATTACTATGGGAATATCTCAGTATTATGATTCAAATCTATAGTTTATTTTTCTTCTATATACTCAAGAAATCAGTTACAAAGTTGATCTCATTTTAAAAAGTCTCACATCATTTTGTGTGACTGGGAGACACACCTACTGAACAGTTCGGGTGTGCATTATTAGATACGGGTAGGAATGCGAAGTGTGGGTCATGCGCACTAGCATAATCAAGCCTCATATTTTTGAACTTATGGTACCAGGTGGACGGACTGCTCGGGGACTTTTGATCACTAATAATTTTGCACCAGTATTGTGTTGTAACTGCAAGACAGTTTCTTAAAATATATTTTGAACAAATGAATTTATTCGAATAAAATATAATTTGTTTAAAATTATTTCAGAGTTATATTTATTTTTTAATCAGCTCGGGAGTAGAAAGTAGTAGTAGTTTTTAAAGAGAGATTTTGAAATCGTGTTTAAAGAGCCAAAGTTAAAAAAAGGATAAATTGAATTTATCACACATACACATAATTTATATATACTCACACATACATACACACACACACATATATATATATATATATATATATGCGAGGTATAACAATTAAATAACCGGACAGCGCCTGCCTTACCCATTAGGCTTGCTGTGGAGGAGAGGGAATGGAATGTAGTGGCCCTTAATGCTCCAGGTGCAAGTATCACTTTATTTCATCCCACAATCTAGTTCAGTTAATTTGTCATCCTTTTTTGAGAAAGGTGTTGTAGTGTCATAGTGCCTCATTCATGAAAAGATTAAAAATCGAACAACGCAAAATTTTGAAAATCCTCGTGAAATTAGAAAAACAACTATAATGAATTTTTTTAAATTGTTAAAGGAGGTATTTGGAGGTCATTGAATGTCACGAAGTCAAACTTTTGAATGGTACAAATGCTTTACAGGAGATCAGGAGATTGTACAGACAGTAAGAAAAGGGACAATAAGAAAATTTTTCCCCAAAATTTGCATATGACGAAAGTTTGCGCAAAACTATTACCAAAAAATCGAGCAACAAGACAACTCCCAGGCGCACAATGCGCTTTGTAAAAAAGTTCTTGGTGAAAAAACGCATTACTGTGCTCGTGCATACACCATACTCACCAAATATCGCACCGTGCGACTCTTCTATATGTTTTCAAAAGTAGAAACTCCATTGAAGGGAACACATTTTCAGTATATAGAAGTGAAGACAAATACGGCAAACTTACTGAAGAAGGTGACACCTAATAACCTGCAGCACTTCTGTGGACAGAAGAAAACTCAAATTCAACGATATATTTAATTGTCAAACCTCATATATATATATATATATATATATATATATATATATGCAATGCAGGGTAGTCGGAGTAAAAGACGTTTCCACAGCTGCCCCCTTCAATGTTTTAGGGTTAGATAGGCCTTGTTTAGACAAAGAGTGAAATATATAATGTAAACAAAACTCCCTTGGCACAATGTTATAACTACATTAGTCAGTTTCAAATGCTTGAAGTTCGCCTTTCCCGCTTTTGAGATGATAAAGATAGAAAAGCATTTTTAGGAATTCCCGTTTATGTGTATATTCAGTTTTCATCTTCTTTGACACGCAAGTTTTTGCTCGTTCGAAGACTTAAACTAAAACATTTATGGACATTAGTTGTTATTCTGATTATATAGACTCTTCATATTTAAGTGAGAGAAGTTATTTAGAAATGTTTTCGAAAGTTATGCTAAGCGAAGTGAAATACCCCGTCTTCTGATAGTGCCACACTGCAACAGCGTTTCTTCCTCAGGAACAATGATGCTCAGTGGCATACCATCTATGAAAGAAGTAAGCGAGTAATGCATATTAGATACTAAAGTACGAATTCGTATTTTAATGTCACCTTTGGACCATAAAGCGCACTCCAAATTTGATTTCATTTTTGGGTGGATAAATGTTTTAGTCTTATGTTCGGAAAATTGAGTACAATTATACCAAAATATTAATTTCAGTGAAAATTTAATATGCAGCAAAAATTCTTTCTTTGTTATAATAACGTTATTTCAAAATAGTAAACTATGTTCTTAAGCTACAAAGGAGACATTGCGTTTCTCAATCTATAAATCTCATATGTAAAACCCATATGTAAATCTTTAATCGAATCAGGTTCTGAGTTTGTTTCCGCGTTACAGTTGTGGTTAAATGTTATAAAAAATTTTTAAAAAATATATATCTTAACATATTTTTTACTTTAATTCATTATGGTTACTTAATTTTTTGTTGGTACATTTGATGCATTAGGAACTATAGTAAATTAAAAGTTGGATCTGTAATAGTCTACTGGTTATGGTCGCGGACTTGCGACAAGTGGCTTTCGTCGAGTCGCGGATGCGAGCCTTGATGCCACTAAGGGCCTGCCATGTAACATGGTTGATGCAAATTAAATCGGACGAGGCTCAATGTCCACCCCTTGGCATGATGTGGAAGATTGTAGAGGAAGGTGCCAATTCAGGTGTCGCCCTCATTACTTGACCGAAGCTCAAAATTACGAGGTCTTTCACCAATATTCTTCGTGTTGTTCCGTTACCCGCGTTAAAAATACCAATCAATCCATCAAAATAAAAATTGGCCAATTAATTCAGTTCATTATCGGAATTTACGATTTATATATATATATATTTGGTGATACCATATAAGTATTTATCGTATGTCCCGTTAGCGACATTTTAAAAGAAAAGATAATCAACACTTGTGACTGTACAGGATTAAGAAAATCATTATTAATTTAGTCTCCTGTTAGAAGATTAAATAATGGAATAAACGCTTCAATAATCCTTGTTTTTCTATAAAATAATTGAAAAACAATTAAGGAAATTACCATTTATTGAAAATGGAATTATTCCATGAGTATTCGCATTTTAACATTTGTATAAGAATTTTATGAACGTCAATTTTTATAATATTTGGAAAAGCAATTCCATGGTGATTATCTACACAACAACAAATATCCATTTTGTAGAATTATATGGATACGAGTGACATGTTGAGGCACATACACTAGATATAGACATGAAAGGAAATTGTTTGAATTGTTTACTACACCAACAGGAAGATGCATTTCTTAAAAGCTATGTAAGAATAACTGTTAAAAATAGAATAACTCAACATATTTCTCTTGTAATAATTTTTCTGCAACTGTGCACATCAATGAAATACCGGTTTTAATAATGTCAATTAAAGGATTAACTTATAATTTCTAATTTGAAAAATATTTTATAATCAATTCTCAATTGGGTCTACTTGATGTTCATTAATTAACACTTTCATTTATCCAACTCTCTAATCAATCAATTCTATAAATCCTAAAATTATTTTTACAGTCTGAATTTTAATTGTAATTTTTTCCTCATACATTATAAGAAAACTCTCTTTTAAAACAATACTAATACGTAATTCTTATAAAATCGCACATATCGTTGATAGAAATTATGTACTCTAACAATTAAATAAAAAAAACCTATTCGCTTTGGAACTCATCTCACCTTTGTTAACTTTCAATTTTAAATTCTATAAGATAAAAATGTGTATAATTTGATTTCTTATTGATATCAGTACATTTTCTTTCACCTATTTTATCTCATGCTTATTACAGAATATTTCATCATTTTCAAAATATCTTGCATCTTCCTCCTGTTAATGAACATGTAATCAACAATGCACAGGAGCTAAAACCTTTGTCACACAAACTTTTTAAACTATTTAACATTCAGAATAATGTCAGAAATATATTATGATTTTAGCATGTAAGCATGAAAAAGAAATATTTTTAAGCCAAAGAGATGTAATCACAAACGTAAGTAAAACTTATTAATGTATGATTGCATTGACATACTTGGATGGTGTTCTTCTTTAATTTGTTACATTTGTGCTAGTATTGTTTTAAATGAGATTTCTTATAATGTAAGAGGAAAAAATTATTAGTAAAATTCAGACCATAAAAATCATTTAAGGATTTAAGAAATTACTTCATTGAATTAATGGATTAGAGATTTGGAAAAATGAAAGTCTCAGTTAATGAACATCAAGTAGACCCAATTGAGAATTTATTATAAAATATTTTTCAAATTAGAAATTATAAGTTAATCATTTAATTTTGTTAGATTACTTTTTGACTCCTCATTTTGTTAGATTACTTTTTGACTCCTCATTTTGTTAGATTACTTTTTGACTCCTCATTTTGTTAGATTACTTTGTTATTTTTAAAGTTAATTTGTAAGACATTTTTTACCATTTGTAACATGTTTTTGAATTTTGTTACAATGTATTTTTGAAAGAAAGTAAAGTCAACCAGAGTAGTATTAGTTATCATAAAACTGTAATGAAAATTTATCACATACACGTTAAATAATATAGATTATTATTTACATTTGATAATCCTAAATATATTCAACTTTAAAATCAAAAAAAATTAAATAGCATTAACTTAAACATTATTGTTGCAATTTAATAAACAGTGCAAGAAATACTACAGACAACTGTGCAAAACAATTTTAATGAATTATTTGTGTGTGTGTGTGTGTGTGTGTAGGCACATCAACTGGTAAAATAATAAAATAGTCTTCATAGGGCTTTTTTTCTAGTTTCTAAAATAGAAACTTAAATCGAGTATCATTATTTAAAGCATGTTATGAACCCCCCCCCCTTTCTAAGAAAAACATTATAATTTACGTTGAACAAGAATTTCATAAATAATTTTGTTTCTCATTTTACCATATTTATATACTAAAAAGGTTTGTTCTTTTCGAAAATGATTCAGTTTACCTAGAAAGGGAGTATACATCATATTTTAAGTACCTATAATAATTACTATTATCACTGAGCTCACTTCATTACATTTTCTTCTTGAAAAAAAGTTGCTTAATCATTTGATTATCGAACAGCTGGAATGTATCTAAAATTCAGTAACTGAAAGTAGTCTCAATATTGTTGTCATAGCAATAGAAGGATTTGTTAATATCTAGACTTTTAAATAGACACTATGCACTATTTCAATCGACTGCCGTTTTCAATTAAAAAATACATTAGCTTTTATCATACTTGAAATAGCCTTTACAGAAAAGGATCAATTGCGATAATAAAATATTCGTGAGCACATGATCAAAAGTTTTCCAATTGCTCTCTTAATCTTTTCGTCACTCTTATCGGAATATGCCATGGTAGATACCATGGCATATTCCGTTGTCTATACATATTATATATATGAATAAATAAATTTGTAATTTATTACAAATCAATTTGTAACAAGTCTTTCTAAATCTTTTTGAACATCCAGAGACTAATAATCATTTTAGATATAAAATATGTATTCATACATTTTTATAGCAGAACAATGTATCAGTGCAAGTAAAAGAAACAAACAATGTTTTCTTAAAAAATTATCACCACCTTTATTTCATACTATTCTCTTTTTTTTTTTCATGTTTAACGTGAAAAGAATGTTCTACTTTTTGATTTTTAACACGTTTAGAACGGGTACAAAAAATAATAAATCGTGATATTTATTTCACAAGTTGTTATAGAAGTCAAAAAATCTAGCTGAAGGAAAAACAAATTTCTATTTTTCCTCTTCTTTTAACTCCCCAACACTTAAATATTTTTTTTTCCTTTAAAATCGATTCAATTCAAATAATTTAATATCATAAAAATTTTTACAGTTATTTCATTGTAATTTGTCGGCTCTCTATCAACTAAAATGTAACCAAGGGGGGGGGTAAGAAAAATTAATAATAAAGATTTAGTTTTAAATGGAAAATAAGAAAAGCAGAAAATAATGATTTTATGAAAAAATAAGTCTGTCGTAAGGAGACATACCATTAGTGATTTTTTTTATTTTAAAGAAAAACCATTACATTTACCTAGCTCGCGTTAACATTGACATTTTTTTTTTCTTTTAGGAATACCTTATGTTTTGAATTATAATTTGAAAATTTATCATCTCTAAAATAAAATATAGGTGATAATGTATATAATTAAAATAAATCAGTTTATTTCTGAGAAAGAATATAAAATGCATGAAAAATTTAACACAGTTAAATGCAATCAAAGTTGAAATATTTTGCAGTGAAATTAATTTTTGGTTCATTTCTTAAGAAAATCTGGAAATAAATAAAAAATATTTTCTTATTTCAGTGTTTGAAAATTAAAATTCAGATCTAAATTTCTCTTTACATGTTTTATTTACTCACATTTGATATTGTTATAAATAATATGTTATGATGCATGTATAAGTAATGTAATATTTTCAATAATTTTTGGATATGTGTAATGCATAATTTCTGTTTTTCAATGGATAAAAATAAGTTATGTTTAACTACAAATACACTGAGAAGTGAATTAAAACTTCCCCCCTTAATTATATTTATCCCCCTGTGTTAAAATATAGCTTTTAAGAATATAATTGTCTGATATCGAAAAGTAAGGACAAAACATCGAATAACTTCGAGGTAGAAAGATGTTTATACTCAAATATATTCGTATAAACATGGAATTTTAGAATGCATATTTTTTTAAAATTATAATGTCCTTGAAATCTAGGAATAATAAATTAAAATTTAGGTTTCAACGCTTAAGTTTTAGTATCTATTTGTCTTTATAGAATTATTAGGAAAAATATGGGACGCAAAATTCTTTTGCTCAAATGAAAGTAAATAGAAGTATAAATTAGTATTAGTAAAATTATACCAACTAATACTACTTTCTGCATCCTATTTAAATTAAAAATATTAATATTCGTACATTTCTATTATAAAAATTAGTTTCTAGAGAGTGGACTCTAATAATTAATATGATTTCAATTTATTTCCTTTTAGTGGCTACGTTCTCTTTCAAATAGTTTTGTAAGTGTAACACAAAATTATTAAAAAGAGAAAGAATGATAAAAATTAACAACTCATAAAACCAAATGGAACACACGCAAAATTTTTCACAATTAATATAAATTTAGCCATTCTTGTTTGTTCTGAAAACAAAGTATTAGTCAATAACATACTTTTTTTTTCAAAATATTCTTCTCATTCATCAAACTATATCAAAATGCCAGAGTAACTCTGTCCACCATTCGCTTGAAAGTACCTCAAAATTATGATACTTTCTTTTATTTTTTTTATTGCAAAAATCAGTTCCAATTGATAAAGGAAAATTTCTGTGCAGTTAAAAAGAAGAATTATGTCTATTTTAGAAAATCAAGATTCTTTCTTTGATTTATAAGCCATATTTTCATTGAGGTGGTAAGTGACAAGTAAAATTACTTTTTTGTAGTATTTTATATTTGTGTAATAAGTACAAATTTTTACAACTAAAACAAGTCATTATATTTCTCAAATTATTAATAAGCAAATCTAGTCTCAAAAACTTAATATAGGATGAAAAATAACATTGTAGCTAAAACACAATTCTAAAAATACATTCAATTATTTATTAGTAATTTTTTTAAATAGAACACAATATATCATTGTAAATTTATGAAACGTATTAACATTGAAAAGAAAAATGTGAATAATTAAATTAAATAAATTATATTAAAACGCAATGTAACACTGAAATGTTTCTTTTGAAAATTGAGTAAATATATTTTTTCAAAATAATAGCTTTTCCCATTTCACTTTAGTATTTCAATACTAATATATATCATTCAGTTTTTTATGCTAAATATTTGAATGCGATTTAATTAATTTGGTCATATAATTTAACTCACTGTGAAAATAACCAAGTGATAAATTTTCCAAATTCACATAAAAGAAATAGATCTGTATCTAGGTATTTACGTACATTAATATTTATTACTCTTTTACTTTATCGATCCACTGTTTATGTGTATTATTTTATTGCTATAGATTGAATCATAATAAAAACTGAAATCTCGTACACATTTTGAGTGTACGACTTGTTTGTGTGTTCTAAAGACATTTGGAACCATCACATATCAATGATTTTATTATTGTAATTCAGTTTTACTTAGGAACAACACTTTTAAGTAATGATTTCAGGGTAATTGAAATTGAATATAAACTTTTTGTCTTGATGAAAAAAATCACAAACACAATTTAATTAGAATTGGAAAATTATAATTATGGCGGAATATTGACATGGAATATATGTAGATATCATACATTTCAGAGCAAAAATAAAATAAAAATAAGAGTTAATATCTTTTTTCACCCCTTGTCAGGAAATGAAATGATTTTTGAGTATGTGCAGAAACATTTTAGAGAGAAAATTATACATTAGAATACTGTTTTAAAGTAGCAGCTGTAAAATAAATTAATCAATGTTATAAAAATGTTTTTAAAACGACACATATTTATATAAATATTTTAGGTATTCCTAACCAAGTACTTAAGAGTTTCAAAGAATTATTCCCATTTTTGTTAAAATTTTAATGATAAATGTCTTTAGTGACTTCAAGAGAGTATGCTGATTACTCAAATATTTAATGTGGATAACAAGGTGCATTCTTTGCATAGTGTTATAATCAGACATTAAAAATGAGAAAACAAATATAAAATTAGATAAAATATTAATAATAATAATGAGCAAATATTAACAATATAATAAAATCTAATGAAAGTTGATTACCGTGCAAATGTAGAAACGACTGAATTGAAGCACTGAGATCATTCAACTCAATGTTTGAATTAATTTTCAAAATCATAAAAAGGAAAATGAGTGATTAGTTTTTACATTTTAATAACTAGTATTTTCCTGTTATTTTTACTATACAATTATAATCAACCATTACATGAAGAAAGTTTTGAATGTAACTTTTTTACATCATCAATACAACCATGAAAATATTCTAAGAATGTTGATGAAAATTCTTATACATCAGAGACTAAAATGTACTATTCTGGCCTATTTTATATCAATTGTTTGGTTTAATGAAATCTTGCATTGGTTTCGAAAGTAAAGTCATAGCTAAGTAATTAAATATTTGTGTGAATGATGGTCTTCATTCATATTCATATTCTAGCCACTGTAATAATGGGCATAGTTATCACACTATTACAGTCTTGAAAGAACTTTCTGCATGACAATGAAAAACAAAATTATAATTATAATTTAAATAATTTACAGACTGTATCGTGAAACTTATCTGTAAATTGTAATAAATTTACGAATAGCATAGTGCAAGAGAATAAAAAAAACACTGCTTTTTACTCAATTTGATAAGTTACTGATTACTCTAGATTTGTTCAAAGGATTAAAAGCAGAGGTAGAGAATATTTTATTTATGAATGAAAGCACGTCATAAATTATACATTACTTTTAAAATAATGCGCCAAGAAATTTACGGCTCAGTTATATTTAACACTGAACAACAAAAATTCCTCCATTGATGTTGAGTAGTGGGCTGTTTACCCGAAATCACGATTAACTACTCGTTTTGTGCGTGAAAATTACTCTTCAGTTCATCTTAGAGAAAAACAAACACAAAAGAAATATCTAGAATGTTTTAATCACAATAGTTCAGAATCCTATTCAACTAATATAAATGGCACAAATATAGAACACTTGATAAAGTATGTTTTGCAATTTTTAAGACACACTTTTTGCTGCATGAAAACCGAGTAAAAATTTTAAATACTAAAATTTGTTACATATTGAAAGATTCGAAAATTCTTCAGTTTAAATGAGGTTATCTATAAGGAAAGGGGGGAAAGGCATCCATTTTCTATTGATAAAATTTTCGATCGCCCTCGAATGATCGCAGTCAAGCTTTTGATCCACTTTTCCGAAACAAGATTTGGAAAAAAATAGGAAATGAGTAAAGAAGAATAGACCCGACTTCATCGCATGGGTTGGGTATTTAACTCTTTTTTTTATTTCCACTGACATTTTAAGGTTACAAATTATTTTCAAAATAACTAAAGCTATGAGTGACCAGTATGTTCATCGAAGTTGAACACAGAACATTTACCATCCTATAAGAAAGCCTTACAACTGAAAAAATATCTTCCGGCATAAATGTTCTAAAAAATTAAAATTTACTTTAATTCAAACTCAAAAACTTAAATATTTTTATTCTTTATCCAGAAAAAATTTATAAAGAATCACATTATAAGATGCTAAATTTTGATTCATCGAAAAATCAGAGAGTGAAAATGAGGTAGAATATCAAATGATGAATATTATCAGTTGTGAAAATAAATAAAGTTAAATATTGTGTTTTACAAATTTTAGTGCAGTGTATAGGAATACACAACAGAAACCGATTAACTACTCATCTAAATATGAAACAATGACTTATTTACCTCATCTGTATTTACAAAGTATATTAAAAACTTTCTAAATTTTCTACTTTTTAAGAAATAAAATTATATCGTAATGAATTCAATCTTTTTTCCAAAAAAATTAATTTAAGGACACGCATTTCCTTTAAAAAAAGAATACACTTTAAATTTTGACACCAGTTATCAGAGTATTTCTCAAGAAATTTTCTCGTTATTGCTTATTAAACCAATAACTTTGTTTCTTTTCTTTGATAATATTTGTTTACTCAAGACAAGTAGAATGGTATTTTAAGAAGAAAGAAAATACACATTGCGAAATCTAGAATTTTAAAAAAATATCTAATATCTTATAATATACCCTTCAAAAATGTTTAAAAATAAGTGATTGATCTCAAGAAAGATGATTAAATTTGCATATATTTATTACAGTTGTGCGTCATTGATTAACTTAAATATTGTTAAAAATTTTAGGAAATTAGCGGAATTGGGTAAGAAAGGAGAAACATTTCAAAAAATGTAATTCAAGTATAGAAATTAATTACATTACACTGTTGCTTTAAACATATTTTTATAAAACACGGTGATTGTACAATTTTAATGATCAAAGAAGCAATATTTAATGAATTCTTTACAAATTAGGCATTGACTTTATTTAAAATGATAATGATTGGAAATTTCAATGCATTACAAATATTTTAGTGATATTCTCAACCATTCCAACTTGTTAAATTCACTTTATATTCATGAAGCATGTTTTGAAATGCATTGAAAAATATAAAAAAAGAGAGTTTCCATTAAAATATTTAAATTGGAGCTATTTCTGTTGCACTATGTCACGAAATTTATCATTAGCATTTCGAACACTGTGAAAGATTATGATTCAATAATAAATTCAACGTTCAGCTTTTTGTATCAAATTTAGTTCTATACTACAACTCACTTTACCGTTGTCATTATTATTTGCAAAATATATACCATCCAATTCATGGAGTGAATTACAAAATTTAGATGAGTAAAATATTATTTCCAATTTTTCGATTTTTATTTAAGGTTGTTTAAAAGAAGATATATAAATATGTATTTCGTTCATAACTATATATTTTATTTAGGTACGTATTTGGGGAAAATTATCTAAATATAGTCTCCTGAAATATGGATCTAATAATTAAAGAGAGCAAATAATGTATTTTGATCATATTCTTAAAAATTACATCATGTATTATGTATGAAAATTATCTAACATTCTCTTCCCTCACACACACACACATTCTCAACAATCTCATTTTCTTCAATGGTTTAATTAGTTGTAAATTTTAAACATAATGGCTTACATTTTAATTTCTTTCACTTGATTATCTTAAAGGAATATCCTCAGCAATAAATGAGAACTTTTATGTGTATTTTAATAAGAAATATCAGCATATAGCCTCTATTCCTCTATTTCTCATTTTAGAAGAAAGCGTTACTCTTCGAATAAAAAAATTACTGTAATCAATATCAGAAAATTATAGTCATATCGCCGATACGACGGCTAATCCTTATTTTATTCACACACATGCATGTAATGCTCCAGTAATTGCGAAAATAGGACGAAGGACCAAAATCCGAAGGGAATTTCATATCAAAAAAACTTTAAGGCGCAATAAAATATCATATTAAAAGTTCATTTCGTAAGAATTTCAGCTTAAGGGATTGATATGAAACTACATCAATTTCATTAAACAAAGCAAGCGCTGATCATTAGCATGAAAACTGCAAGCTGGTCGAGGCATCGTATTGCATATCAGATCTATGGTTTGAAATATACCGTCAGAACATGTTAGGAGCAGCAGACACGAGATAGTACCCATGTGCGAAGAACCGCACATGCGGCGACCAGGAAAATGACATCTCGAGAAGATCTAAGGATCGAGCGTCAAACTCTCTTGGATTCTACCGTGTCAGATGCAGGACTGCCAATTGTTCTACTAATCATTTTCAAACACCTTGCTAAAGTGAGTCTGCATTCCAACCATTCTTCTTGTTTACTGCCTTTAACATCGAAACATCGGTGACTCCGTTTACAGTGGTGCCAAGCCAGAACGACGAGGAATGTCACAGATTGGCTAAACATAGTGTTAGTGATGAATTTCACTTCGTGTTGGGAACAGATAATAGCCGCTATCGGGAGTTTGAAGTACCTCAGTGAGCCATATAATTCTACCTACGTTGTCGCGTGACACAAAACCAGCACATCAAGCGTTAGGTTCTGGTGTCCTTGGCCGATGATAGATGGTCCATTCTAATTGTGGTATATCGAACCTATTCGGACCAGCGTTATGTTGATATGTTTTGCAGCGATATGTTTTGTAGGCCCATCTGCCTCAGAAAAATTTATAATGTCTAATCAACTCAATGCCGGAAGGTGTTGAGGCATGTATTGCAGTAGTTGACAGCAGGATACATTGTAGAAATAGCACTGTATTTGTCAAATTATACACACCGTATTTCTTTAATTTTCTTGATTTTAGGATTAAGGGAATCTCTCATTTCTATCATAATATATTGGTGAAAAATTTTATATGATTTATTACGTATGGTGTAAAATAGCAAGGGAATTTCGAAGGTGAATTCATTGAGATTTACCAGACGGATTCTTCTTGAATTTAAAAATAAACCAAAATATTTCTAAAATATATCTGTCTCCAAAATTTTTGCCAATTCATCCATATCTGGAAGTTGTTGAACAATATATATATATATATATATATATATATATATATAAACATATTGTTTAAAAATAGCAATATTACGAGTATAGTTTTAGCCAGAACGAATCATCGTCTTACTGAGTTAAAATGTTTAATGTTTAGATGTGAGTCATGGCCAAAATTCATTCCACAACAGAATTTCACAATTACATATTTAAAAAGGACATTTTCAACAACGTAGTGTTATAGTAGTTGCAAAGCTATTATGAACTGCAACCATTGCAATTAGATATGGCTAGCCCTATACTTCCTTATTTACATAATTAAAGATGCTTGCATCTGACACATGTGCTTTAATCATGAATAATGCGTATACTGAATTCCAATATAAGTAAAACTATATAAAATTTATTTTGGTGACTAACCAAAACCCTAGAGAAAATGCATTTAAAATTTTTTCATTCACTGAGATATTATATTTAATGTATAAAGAATTACAAGTTTCGATACGATAATACGATAATACGATATTTTATAAATTTCTGCGTTTCACTGTCACTAGAGAAATTCTTAATAAAATGATATCGTGTTAATTATGAAAAATATGCAGTTGTTTTACCTAAAACGTAACGTTCTCTATAAAGAAAAAGCAACTATTAATGGACAAAAGGAAAATAATGACAAAAATAAAAACTCTAAATTTATGAAACAAAATATTTATTTTAAATAATAATAAAATTACTGTTGTCCACTCTAAAGGAAGTAGAGTCACTATTACGAAATCAAACTACTTTAATAAAGAAAATTTATTTTCGTAATTTTAAATTACTTTTCATTAAGGGGCTAAAAGCCTTCTAACTGATATATATATATATATATATATATAAGCTCTATTCTTAATTTTTTTTTACCTATTTCTTCAAAAAAAGAAAAGGAAAAGAGAAGAAGAAAGATAGAGAAAATGTGAAAATTGAATAGTCTTGAATAAGTTACGCTTTGAAATGAGAACGATTTTGCTTTCCGTTCAAAGTAAAAATTTATATTTTACCTCTCTGATAACGGCACTTTTCTCTTAAACTCGTTAATCGTTTTTCTTATTACGGTGTAACAACTACTTTACTGTGTAACTTATATCCTTTACTTCACTGAATTTCTACATTTAATCATATCAAAAGAAGCTGGAACCTTTTAGATAAGCGAATTTTCTCCGCTACGTTAAGTTACTGATAAAAAATGGGAAGAAATAGCTTTCCACACACGTAAACAAGGCTGTTATAGAACGTATTCTGTTGTAGCAATTATTTTATTCTTCTTCTTTTCCCATTCATTCTATTTGTAATATGTATGTGTATGTCTTACCTAGATATTAGGGAGTTGTTTTGTGCAGAAAATGTAATTAGTGATAGCTCTTGAACTTGTAGAAAGCGTCAAGCTGAAAGCATATTTTTCCAAAGCCATAAAGGTTTAATTACAATGCACTTTGTAGAGTGCCAAGAAAAGATAACGTCTCATTAGCTGGCGTGGGGAAATGAGTAACTTAAAAATATCTCCCATAGTGTATATTCGTAGACGATGTGACTTTTTTAAAAATTTGATTTCATAAAATTCCAGATTTCTACTGAGATTAAGATTAATTGTAAATGCTGTTTTTATTTTGCATAAATATTTTACTGACCTCCCTAAGACATTTTGTAGTTTCATCTGATTTCTTCTAGTTAAAAAATATTTAGAATGCCTAGGAACTTTTAAACTACCTCCGAAATGATAAACTTTAATCTTCATGAGAGAGAGAAGCAAGAAGTGTTTTCAAAATCAATAATTAAGAATCGAAAATTCTTTGCAAAGTTTTACAAAGAACAGATTTATACTCCAAAGGTATGCTTTCTTGTATAATTTCTGTTAAATTACTCAATGAAGTATAAGAATTAAAATAAATGATGAAATATCGAGAAACGGACAATAGTAAACTTTTTCGCAATTAAAATTAAAGGTAACGATACATTATTAAATTGAATATATTTAAGCAAAATGTTATTAAAATTAAAGCAAACGGCAAATTATTAAATTGAACACATTTAAGCTAAATGTAATTAAAATTGAAAAGTGATCTGAAAAAATTGAAAAGTGATCCTCCTATAATAAAAGTTCCTTGGATGGCTAATATATTTCGTAAAACTTAATTGAATTAAAATAACATAGTTTTCCATTGCCTTTTCAATCAATTATACAATGCCATAATTACAGGACATTTGGGCTTCGTGATGTCTTTTAGCTTAACACATATGCTCCACAGTCCCTTCTCCACGATAACTTTTTCTAATTTTTTTCAGTATTCCATCTACATTTTCATTCTTGTGGATATATAAGACCGTGCATTTTATTTATTTATTTTTCTCAGAAAAAGATTGGCTTTGATATAGTTTAATTTTAAGAAGCAAAAGTTTACTGCTAGTACTTAAACCATTATAAAATTACTCGTGGATCATTATAAAATATTTCCAATGAAAATATACTTAGATTTAGATTATCTCCTCATTATAAAAATTTATGATTGTTAAATGTTCCTCAAAATAATTAGTTTTACTTAGATCAAATTGGATTTTTTGAGGAAGTTTATGACAAGTCTGTTCAAAAATTATATCGCAATTGTTTTAACCAATTTTATTACTCATATCAAACTCTTCTGAAATCGGTTACAATCTTTAAAGACATTTCAGAAAATTTGCTTCAAAGAGTACTCACACATACACATGCACATGGTGCCATTTTATTCACATAGAAAGAAATAATAATGACTCATTTTAATTTCAATGTTTGTGATTAAAGAATATAATTATATCAGCTGCAGTTATGCTAATCTAAATCAATTGCATAAATATTACTGCTAAATGTTGTAAAAAATAGTCCTGAACATCAATATTACAAAAAATATTTTGAGAAATGAAAATTCCACAACTTTAAATTAAAAGGAGGTTTTTGCTATCAAATGCGTTCCTGCTGTATGTAGTAACTGAAAATGAAAAAGAACCTACAGGAATAGCTTTAGGTTTCAGAGTTGCGTTTTTAATATGTTAATAAATAAAATAATATCAAAGTATGATTATTGATTTTTGGTGTAAACTGGAATAAAAATAAATAGATCGAATATTAATAAGACAAATAGTTGAAATGATCTCAACCCAATTTACATTTAAGAAATGTGAATTATCTAATTAGAATAGTTTTTATCAGAATGTTTGAAATTCAATATCTTACGCTCAATATGCGTTTGACAGAATAGACTATAAAATAAGTGCATTCAAATAAGAGAATAACAGGGTTGTTTACATATTATACAATTAATATATTCTTACTCATTTACTTTATCCTAAGAGTAGAATTTATTCCAAGTCCATCTAAATCAAATAAGGAAAGGTAAAATTTATTTTGAAGAATGAAGGAAAAGCGTTGGAAACGAAATTTAAAAGCAAGCAGAGCTATACATTGGAACACATTCATCCTAAAAATTTAAAGAATAATTTTATCATTATTTTCAAAATAGACCCAATGTTTTTCATCAAATATACTATAAATTAGTGAATTATAAATTATTCATGAGATTAGAAAGCAAATTGTTCTCTGGAATTTTCGAATCAAATTATATAAGTTCAAAAGTCTATTAATAGGAAGGAAAAACCATATTTATTATTCAAATCACGTTAGGAGGGTAAAACACGCGTGCTAGCTCTTAATCTAGAAAAGACAAAGGTGAACGTCAATTGATCACAGAATCCAATGCGTTGAATCCTCGTACTACGAACTATTGGAGTCTTTGTCCCGGACGTCATGTCCTTTGGTTTTCATTCCTAGCAGATATATGCAAGTATGAATAACTTAAATGATAACTTATTGGTTGCTAACTGGTAATAAGTAACTGCCCAGGCATATAGGGCTATTAAAGTAGTAATTACATGTAGCATTTAATAGTCTGTTTCAATAAGTGCTGTAGAGGCTGACATTAATAGGCCAGAGATACCGTGTTATGCATTTGATGTACTGTCGAGCAGACGACAATGGGCTCTTAACATAGTGGATGTACCAAGAGCAATATCCGAGGAGTCACCACAGAACCTTCGATACGATCGATTTACTACAACGGGAGACAAGGATCTTCCGCTTAGCCTAGTCTGATGCAGAGAGACCTCGGAATGTATGCTCTCCTTTAATGGAAGAAATAATTTTGCAGTGGTTTACCGATTCCCCATCGAAAAGTATGCGAGACGTTGCGGTTAAATTCGATGTTCCACACTCAGCTGTCTATAATGTTCTGCATACTGCAAAGTTGTACCCCTTCCACATCCAGAATATACAATTTTTAACCGAAGCTGACTATGCCTTTGTGCAGTTCATGTTCTGGATGCTTGACGTCACTATTCATTCTAATCCATAATTTTCGGTTACTATTTTATTTACTGAATATCCCAGCATTACGCAAGGAGGCAGTGTAAATAAACATAGCGCACACGTGGGGGCGACGAATTATCCTCACGTCAGGATTATCCATCGCCTCCAAGTGATCCTGAAAATCTCAATAAAAGATTAGTGCTATCGTGTGGTCAGAAATTCTCGGTGATAATCTCTTGAGGATATACTTGCTGCCTATAATACGTAATGGATAAATGTATTTAATTTTTCTGAAGTAGGTCCTCCTTGAATTACTGCAAGGTATGTCAACCAAGTGCAGACAGACATGTGGATCCTGCACAATTGTGTCTCCAGTACATTTTATCATTCAAGTGCGTAATCACCTCAATGTAAAATATCAAAGGAGATAGATTGGACGCTTAGCACCTGCTGCATGGTCTCCGCTTTCGCCGGATTGAAATCTGTGTAACTTTTTTCTATAGAGTCCCATTAAATCCATTGTTTATGCGATGCCTGTGGACTCAATGAGGGATCGCATACCGTAGATTTTTAAGGTTGCAGCAGACATAAAAAGCATATCTGTCATCTTCAAGAACGTTCGAGGATTATTCTTACATCACTATAGATTATTCAATGACGTCATCGTACATCGCTTCTGTCAACACTTGTAATAATTAATCAAATAAATTATTTTTGTAGTTCGTATTGTACTTTTGTTGTTCTAGAAAGGAGTCCAAACGTACGGGTGTTTTTTCAGATGTTCAACCTCTCAATGTGGTTTCCCTATGTTACATGGTAAGAGAATTTTCGTACACTCACGCACGCACACACACACACATACACACACACACACACACACATATATATATATATATATATATTCTCTGTCGAATCACAAATAACTTCAGATGCGACTACACGCTATATTGCTGTTCGTATTTATCCACCATGAATATCCGGTATGAACTGCATTTAGATAAGGATTCAATCAGGCTTCTGACGTCTGCCTTAATCTTAATAGGTGCTTGTTACATTAAACTGTTTATCTTAAGTCATAAAATAAAGAAGAAAAAGTGCATGTTCTTCATGTAATGCTTTGGAAGTTTGAGCTATTCAATAGTGAAAAGACGAAAGTTGAAAAAACAACCAGTGCATATGATGAAGAACTAGTTAATATTCCCTTGAGCTCTTTGAATTTTGTTTGAAAAATTCCAATGTGAAGATACGACATCAAAAGAATAACTGAAAGTATTAGGTCTTTTCGATCTTAGCAATGACCTTTTAAAGTCATTAATGTAGCAAAGTTCATCTCAAACAACAAGATATATAGCAGAAAATTGTTGAAACATTACAATCAAGTGTTTACCGCCACCTGGAAAAATTTGGAAAATTCAGTAATTTAGGAGTATGGGTATCTTACCATCTCAGGGAATGGAATGAAGAAGATCGCATGCAGTCGCCAACAGAAAGCTCTCAAGAGTAAAAATCAAGACCGGATTCTATAATTGGCAATAAAAAAAGTTACCTACAATAATATCGTGCTTAAAGGCAATGGCAGCACAACGTAAATGCAACAATAATAACTAAATTTCATAAGGAATATGTTTATCATTAGAATATCTCTTATATGGTATATGTTTATTTACCTTTAATTTCTTCAAATATACAATTGTCATTGATTTTAATATCAAGCAATCTTTCGATAAAAACTCAACACAATTTTCAATATCTGCCCAATTTACTTGCGATAAAGTTAAAATCTTTATTGAAAACTCAGACCATTTTTCGACATATTGGAAACATGTTTCGTAAAAATTCTGCCCTTCTTTGGTGCACTTTCTCGTTATACCCGGATTTGATTCATCTGAGTTTGACATTTTTTTATTATTAAAGGAATAATTTTTTTTTTCAAATCGTGATTTATATTGAAGGACAAAATCGTTTTAAATAAGACTAACTACTGTAGCTGAGATATGTTCACCTTCAATCTTTTAAATCGTTTGGTGGAAAATAGGTACCTGATTATGTTGAAAATACATTAAAATTTCCAAAAATTTTTAATTGATACAACATTCAAGAATTTTTGGACATTTGTCTAAATTTAAAATATATGAACGGAGAGGCTCAAATAATTGTAAAAAAAGTTCCTAAAGTTCGAGCGAGCCATATCTAGCATTTAAATATCCTAAATGTTTTTTTATTCTACATTTACGTAACAGTTTTGTACGGCATCTCTGAATTGAGAGATTAACAGATTAATTTTAAAATATCGAAAAAGGAGAACATTAAGGAGGACAATTTTCGAAGAAGGACAGAACCATCTACAAAAGAAGGACTTTCCTCCCTAAAGATGAAAGATTGGTCACCTTACTTAAGTATTCTCCTCAGGATATTCATTACACCTGAATAATTTTAAGAAAGTAATTTATAAGCATACTTTAATTAATATTTGATTTATGACTCAAGTACTGGATATTTCTATTAATTTGGATAATTGTTTTTAAGAAATTTGTCAATAAGTAGATTTTCCTTATATTTTTCTTAAGGGCAAATTAAAATAAAATAATTATTAAGTTTAGATGATATTTTCTACATTCATTTCCTTCCCTTTCTTTTCTTACTTCCCCACTTTGCTTTAATTTTTGTCTTAAAGTCTGTAAGACTTTTCTTGCATTCATATTACTTTTCTCTTACAGAAGACATTAATAAAATTCCAGCTAAACCAGAATTTGAAGAATTTTGATTTGTAATGGTGAAGTTTGTGTGAGGTTGTTACAATTCATTGTGTCTTATGTAAGGTTTCTTAGTTTTTTTTTTTTTTATTCGGTTCAGTTTAATAAACTTTTACTATTATCCTAAGATACAGAGTGGGAGTGTCTCTCAAACTTTATGTATATATATATATAAAGTTAGCAACAAAACACAATATTAAAACAGAAATTGCTAGTTAATTGCGATAGAAATAGCAACTGAAGGTTTTAGTACAAGACATTTGTCGGAAATTTTTGTTAATTATAACTTTCTTGAAATGTCATTTGCTAGTTTAATATTTGTTTGTCTTATTCAATAGCTCTTTGAGTGATCCAACACACAGACGGTAAACCCTCAAAAGTATTGTTGGCAAGTAACTTCCACAGTTCCGATATAACTACTGTCGGTATTTCGGTAAGCCCAAGAGGAATTCTCAGTTTAGAGAGAGATTGTGTCATTTCTATTATCAAGTCGCGAACACAACAAAAAATGTTCATGAACTGCTTGACTGGCTTGCATTTACACATCTTCAAGGTTACTTGTGTGTGTATGCTATCTACATCTGGATATTATTTTAAATCTAAACAACTGCAAAATTAAAGTGTATTAAACTTGAGAAATATGTAAAAGTTATTATATATAAAAGGACGTTCAATTGATGTTAGGGAATTAGAGTGATTAATCTCAGGATCACTCACCATTTCAGTGGGAGAGATACTACTATTTGAAGCCGTTAATAGCAATAGAAGAACCATGACCGTACAGAGCTTCAAGGAGGTAGTGATCGACTGACGATGACACAAATATGAGGGCAGAGCGATCGTCGAATAGGTGCTTACATCCCAGATTCGTTATTTTCAACGAACCGATGCTTGATCAGGGCCCTTGTGACTGCAATGACCATTTTTAAGAGATTCAGCGAATGGCGCTGAGGTCACGAAGGCTATTGCATAAACTGCCTCTCACCATTTCACACCGTCTGCAGCATTTGCAGTGGTGCGCCGCGTATTCGATCTGTAATTTTACAGACTGTAGTAAATCTTTTTGAACCTTGTGGTCATCTTCGAATTGAACCCCTATGATCAGTGAAGATGTGAATGGAGATGTTAGTACTCTCCAGTCACATCTTTCAGGACAGCGGTGGGATATTCACCTTATTATCGTTCTCCATACAGACCAACCACAAGAAGTTATGGGATATAATTTCATTTAATTTCATACTCGGATCCCTTTTTGGTTGTTATTCGTAGCACCTTTACTGAAAGACAGTACATGAACTAGACTCTACTCTCCTTAAAGTTATCAGTCTTTTCATGGACATTTGGATTTATATTTCAGATGAATAATGCCTGGTCGCACGAGAGATGCTTTTTTACTTCTTGTCTTCATGCTGTTCCAACACTTTCCTGCCAACACGCTACATCAAGATCCAATAGGCCACGTTTGTTGGGTAGATATCTAAAAACATTCCTGAATCTAAGTCGTCAAATGGACGAGTATGGCAAACAAATTTCCAAGAGAACATCCCCCAATTTTACAAGTCAATATGTTCATCAGGGCTAGAAGTGGGCCAATATGTTATAGATTTTATTTAATTCTTATCTTTTGTAATTGTAAGTCCTGAATGAAACATTTAAATTTTACGTTGCTTTTAATGCTTCGTTTTCAATACATATTCACATCTACCGATTTCGTCCCATTCGGATGACTTCTTAGTATATCCTTTTCATATTTTATAGTGAATAATTTTGAACGTTTTTCAAATAGAATAGGAATAAAACAAAACCAAGTAGTATACAAGCAGATAACATCAAACAAATAAGTATTATATTTCTCATTTTGTTCTTTGAGCAGAAACTAAATATTTGAAAAGCTAAACGAATAGCATAAATATAAGAAAAGTGAACCACATTTGTCAATCTTACTTACAAATTCATTTCGGTTGAATTACTCTATAGACTAATTAAAAAATAAAAAACTATTAAACAAAAAACCTGTTAAACAAAAAAATTTTGAAAAACAGATAGAAAAAAAATAAAATGTGAAAATGTTAAGTAATGAAAGATAAGATATGTATAACAGCTTCAGTAATAGTTACTAGAAATAAAATCTCATTTTCTCCTTTAAAAGTAAAAAACGCAAATTGTACAGTAAAATATCTGCTCCTGTTTAATAGAAAAGAAAAAAAATGTGCCTAAGTGATACTAAAAGCGGAAAAAAGGAGAGATAATATTGAAAGGAAAACCCGAAGAATATTTTTCGTACTGTACACTATACTTTATAGTTTTGAAAGGGAATTATTATATAGTTTTTCAGACAAAAAGTATAACTATATCTAGCATTAAATTTTATTTCTAACCAAACACACACACACACACACACACACACATATATATATATATATATATATATATATATATATATATATATATTGTTTATGTTTAGTTCTTGTAGTAAAATTTAAATATTATTATTAAATAAACTACAAAAATGTTTCACTGTATAAGTTTCATCACATTGTCATTTGTTTGAAAACATTGACATGATAAATTTCTTCTCTTAATGACTTTTAATGACTCAATATATTTTTTGTTTATATTTTTTTCTAGTTCAAAAAACGGTACTGAACTCATTTTCAGTAATAACAGTTTTTGTTCCTCGGAGAAAAGAAACTGAATTTATCCTATTAGATATATCTCGCATTTATCCAAATGTCAGTAAAATCGTTTTATTAGTAAATAATTACTTTCTTGTGATTTATATTCTTTACTTCATTAAATCCTTTCTTTAAATCATTTTTAATACTTAGAACTTTTTTATAAACAGATATTTCGTAATCGGTTAATTACTTTTGAAAAGAAAATCAATTTTTTTTAACTGTTATATACGTAATTTTTAAAAACTGCTTTTAATTAATCCTATTCACAGCAGTAGCACCAATTTTCAGTGTATCTGTGTTTATTATGATGTTAGAGTGTTACTCTGTATAAAAGTATTTGAGTAAAGCTTTGTAAATGATAGCATTTGTTGTTGTAATAAAAGCTCTGTAAGTGGTGGCATTTAGGCATTTTGAAACTTCTTAGTTGAAGGCGTATTTTTTCAAAGCGTCAAAAGATTTAATTATAATGCTCAACATAGTGTGTAAAGAAAGATAATCACTTATGAACGAATATGGGGTTAAAGTCTGATATAACTTTAACTTTTGGGTCGTATATTCGAAGATAATCCATAGCTTTCTTTTTTTGGAAGTTTAATTTCTAAAACTATAATATTTCTATCAATATTAATCTTAACTAAAACTTCGTTGCACATTCCCAAAATACGAACCAAAAGAATTTTGAATGTTTTACTGATAGTTCCTTCAAATTTATGTAAATTTTTTTCCCTTTCCTTTTCCCTCTTTTCATGGAAAGAAGTATTTCACATTTATAAATACAATAGAATTTGGAAAATTTACAGTATATTTCTTCACTCTTGTTAAAAGAGCAATTGAGATGCTATCTCAACTGATTGTGCACCAAAAATCTTTTATTCTTACCACATATTATTCTTGTAGTCTATGCTACAATTTTGCTGCAATTCCCAAGACATCTTTCACTTGATTTTTAGATATATTTTTAAAAATTGACTATTCTTTATTTTGTATTGATTAATTTCTGGAGATATCTTTTAGTTATTCTATCAGCAAAATATTTTTCACGTGTTACAACAATTGTGAAACTTTTGAAATAAGTTCCTTCTTCCTGAAATTTCAAGAACAACCGCAAATGTCAACTTTAAATTTGAATTTGCAATGAACCAGTTAAAATATTTTTCTATTTCAGTAAAATTAAAAGTAAAATCGGTTAAACTGTAAGGCTTAATCATTACGTTGAAAGCAAAACTGAGTTCAATGTTTCAGTGATTTAGTGATTGAGAATAATATTTATTACGACCATTTTACATTTATTAATTTAATATACAATATTAGTATTCATAACATTTAATTAAAAAAAATCCTTATATTCAATAGCAGAGCTCATAGCACTATAAAAAGATGAGCTAATACTTATTAAAATGAAACTAACTTGTATCTTATTTACATGAACAGTTTCATCAGTATGAAAAGCAAAATTCAAATATCTGTATCTGTAATAATTTAAATAATATTAACATTTTGTCAGTTAATAGAATAATTAACACATCATTTGCATCATTGCAAGAACTTAAATATATTAAATACATTACATGAAATAAACTCTAACATTTCCTACATAAGTGATATATAATGCCATCATATTGATTTGAAGTTATGTGAAGTAATACTCGCGATTTGCTTACATTTTGATATGCAGAATATTTAAACATAAATTTTGTAAAAGGAAAAAAATTATATGACGGAAAATCATTTGCAATATTTCCTAACAATGACTCTCCTTATATATATATTACTTCAAAAAAGATAATAAAAATGTTAATAATTTAAATAATACTAGATCCGTTTCATAAAACCTACATACGTCTGAGTATCAAAAATTACGGTAGAACATAAAAGAGTTTTTTTATGAAAAGGACAATTTTTTTAAAAAAATTCTCTAGAGGAGGATGTGTTGTGTCTTCATTGGTAACTCTCCACCAATCATCTACTCTGATGCATTCTGTCCGACATTCATTATAAGTTTGTCAATCTGCTCAGATTGATCTAAGGTCCACTTGTACATGTACAACTTCAAGAAGATTTCCATAGAAGATATTAAGACACCAACAAAATTAATTCTGGATTCCCCTCCCCAATTTAACAGTCCCCTAAACATTAAAAGACGAAAGAAATACTTTAAGGCTAGACTTTATAAAAACCATTAAGACATAATTCATAACAAATTAGTTTTGAATCGTGTTTGCATAAAATATTCATTATTATTATTACCATTGAAAATTTTTATATTTCAAAATCTGTAGAAATAATCCCGACAGAGGCTTGATAAGCAAATAAGTAAAATGCGTTTTGTATTAATATATCTTAAGGGGATGTAGTTCAATTTAGATAAAAATATTTGATTTAGTTGATTTTAATTTTTTTTCTCCTTATCTGATATGTAGCTATGGTATTTTATTTATCGGTAATTACCTAGGTATCTTAATTAAGATTTTCAAACTGTTAAAAATTTGCATATCCTTTTGCCTTTTAAAAATTTGTTTATATATCTTTCGCTTTCCCTTTAAGTAAAAGTTTGATTCAAATTTGTTTTACTTATATTTATTTAATTTTCAGTCTGCAAATTTAAGATTGAAAAACAATTACGTGAGCTACATTTGTATGCGAAATTTCCTTTCAATTGGGCGAGAAGAGGGTTAAAATTCAAGTAAAGAATATGAAGCTGGGTACCCCTCCCTACCAAGTCCATTACGGTTTGAACAAGACATAGTACTATACTGACATTGGAACATTAGAATCACTTACGTGTATGCAAAATTTCTGCTCAATCGAATGGTTGAAAGTAAGTTAAAGTTCAGATACGATTTCTGAACTGGAAAGATGTATTCTTTTCACATATATACATATGAACATAGAAAATTAAATAAAAGCTTGTATAGGAGAACTTTAATCATAAACTCACTTGAAAATAGGCCAATTTATATAACTGAGAGATTAATAGAGCTAGTATATTCAAAATTATATTATAAGATTTTGTTTGGATGTTTTGTACTTGTACCTTCGAATTATATATATATATATATATATATATGAAAACTATAGTCTTAAGAAGAAATTTAGAAATGATTTGAATTTTTGTAAGGCAAGCTTTATGAAGAAATAAAAGTTCTAATATATAAACGAATATTGATCAGCAATTAGTTAAATAAATACTTATGTTAAAAAAAATTATACAACCAAGCAAGTCTAGTGGTTATTGTCACAGACACGCAGCCGGCATTGATTTTATCGAGTCGTGGGTTTGATGTCACTAACGATCCACTGGCTAGCGAGGCTGATGTACATAAAATTTAGTAGAGGTCCCAAGCCCACTTGTTAGTGTTGAGGAAAAGTTAGGAGAGGAAAGTGCTTGATCACATAACGTCCTTGTCGCATACACTTGACCGAGGTCCGTCGCCAGTAGCTTCAGTATTTCTTCTCAGTGCTACGTTAATAAGCATTCAATTGGATAAAAAACTACTTTTTTAATTCTGAATGTAATAATAAATGTACTCATATACTACTTAATATGCAAGACATAACTTTATTTTCTTTAATTTAATTACTTAATAGTTAAAATATTTGGGGCACGTATGCAGACATGCAAATGCAAATGTCTTAAAAGATAAAAAATTATAATAACTTAATTTATTTAAGTATATTCAATATGGGATTCCGGAACTATGACTCTCCATTAAATGAGAGTTAATTTAATATGTTAAATAATAATATAAGAATACTCAGCGGTATGAAAAAAATAGCCTCCACATATTCAAATAATTTTAACTACAATATAACTGAAAATATTGGATTGAAGTATTTTAAAGGGAAGAGAGCAGAAGGAAATTCCCCTATTATAGTAATATTAAAAATAACTAAATTTAAGGAAAAAAAATTCAAAAATTTACTGGTCACACATTATCACCATTTTTTTTTTTTTTTTGTAATTTATTGTATTGTCTGAATTATTTTTTATTATTGCCCTTTTTAATATTTTTATTAGCTTTCCCTTCAAAACTCCATGTATAAAACAACGTGAAAAGTTTCAATACGGTAAGAATTGGGTATCCTAAATATTTAAACTTAGTAAGTAATATAAAAATAGAGTAATTATATAAAAATAGCGTAAATGCTGCTTTTGAAATAACGTTAAAATTATTTTCCAAAATAATATGGCAGTTATTTTCACCGCATATTTAAACTATTTTTGTACCGTCATTAGAAACTTCTAAAAACATGTAACACAGAATTCACATAAAAATATCGATGCTGAATTTTGAAATAAGGTGAAACATCTATTCATTTTACATGGTTAAGTCTGAAATTATCCATGACAACGCAATTACGACCTGAAACGGAAATCCTTTTCCTGAGAGACCTGATTATCGGAAGTCAATTTATACGATGTCAATTTATTCGATTTTTATTATCTATTGTTAAAATACTGAAGGATAATTAGCTCATTTTAACCGGAAAAATGCCTATTAAGATTTATGCTTTTACATTTAACGATGTAGGGACATATTAGATAATATTAAATGTTTTCGAAAATGTTAATTTACCAATTACTAATTATTTGTTTAACTATATACTATCATTGAACAAACTTTCATAATACATCAAATGATATTCTGAAATTCTATTTTTCTGAAATATTTTAAGTGATTATACTAATTATTTTCAGATTTCTTTTTCAATTCCACATTTGCTTACTAAACTGTTTGAAATATCTAAACCAGAGTCCAAATCGAAATTAATCCTTAGAATATAAAAAAATCATCAGTATTGTTCAATGTTATTACTATCAAAATCATTAGTGACTAAAATCTGAAAAATATTTTCATTAATTACTAGAAACAAGTCTTTAACTTGCAAAATTATTTTAGAAGAAAATATGACAGTTTTAGTCCTTTCAAAAACAAACTGAGCTTAGTATTCTCAATTTCAGGAGTCACAGTCTTCGTAATTCGAGCTTACGAAGATAATACATTGAATGCAATGCTTCCTCATGGGGGAGGAATCTAAACAGAATTTGAATTCAAATTAGATGTCTTGCACTTCAAACTTTCAACGAAACCCATAAGTAATTTTTATCCTTTAGTAAAAACAAAAGTTTTATAAAAGTACAGCTAAATATGAAGTGAAATAAAGTGAACAATTTTCTTTGAACAAACTAAAATTTTTTATCCAGAACAAAAAAAATTAATTTTCTAATTAAATTTTTAATGCCCGTTCTCGAGACAATTAATACGACATAAATACTTTGAGCTTATAACATTTACATTATACAAAATACAAATTTATTTCATAGTCAGTAGCATATGAAGAGTGTTTCAAAACTCACGGGCAAAAATTTAAGGCGTGACAGAAAATATCTAAACAAGAAAAGTTTTAGCAAATAATGGACAGGCGGAGAGCAAGTGTTGAACCTCTAGACGACGCTGGCGTGGAAAACATAAAGCGCGAATTTTATTACACATCCTCACTTTTACCTTGGATTTCAGGATTCCTGATTACTATACGTCGTCATGCCTTGTGAAATCCACTGCAGAAATGACAGCTATTAAAACAACTCTTGCTCTATGCATCCAATAACAGCAAATTTTAACAGTTCACTGCTTGCTCACCTATGCAATGTATGGTGAAAATAGGTGGTTTAGATGTTTTCTATTACCCATTACAATTTTGCCCAAGAGTTTCGAAACACCCTGTAAATTAAAATTACATTATACATAAAAGATGCGTGTATTGGCACTATTTATGCCTCTGTACATCCAAGGTCATCCATTCTCGTTTACATACAAATACAAATTCTTGTATTTTAGACTAATTGTAAAACATTAAACATAAAGTACATATTTCGAATTAATTTCCATTAAGCATGTATACAAAGTTTTCAAACTTGTTTTTAATTCTTATGCTATTATTAATGCGTAATATTAGGATATATAATGCATTATTTGCTGTTGAATGTGTTTCAATACAAGCAAACTGATATTTTAATTATCTACTTTCTATTTGAAATCAACATCAGAGTAGAATAAATGTATGATGAACATAGTAATTCTCATCATGATTAAAAAAAAGATATTTCAATATGGTATGTAATCTGTTCATCCAATGTTTACATACCAATCTGTGTAGGATTTAATTGCCTGATTGGAATTTATTGAGAAATATCCTCCATAATAAGGTAACTGTGCTTCATATAAATCTCGAATTACATCAAACAAGAAATATAACTTTTGATACACATCTTCATAATTTAAAAATACTCGTTTTTTAATTTTTTCTTAATAATCCTTCCACTATTGCTATTTCGTAATGTCATGGTACATAAACATAAGCAAACTGATGTTTTGACGTATAACATTACATTGTATCTTTCATCTGAACTTATTGTTAATTTCTATTGATGATCGCTATTTAAAAACATAATTAGCGATATTTCTTATTCTTTTAAAATTATAAATAATCGAGCTTCATTCAGTTAAAGTTTAATCAAATGGTAGAGTTGAACTTATAATTGATTTACATTATTTTTGTTTTAAAATTCGATTCATATGTGAGAAACATTTTCTATTGAAGTTCAATCTTTACGATTTTAGGAAGAATAAATAACATATCATCAATTATTTTCAGAAATCATATATTTATTAGGCTTCATTTCTGTAAGTAGTTCAATACTCCAACCATACTAAATTTTGAATGTTTCGAAGATTTCTTAAAATTTCCTAAATATTATTTAGAGAGTCCATTGTCTTCTGCTATTTACCTCAAAAAACAATTGAAGTAAATGTCTTTCTCTTGTACCCTTGTATAAATCGTAGAATGCTGATCCACGAATAGAAGAAAGAAAATTGATACTTTCGCATTTTTCACATTTCTCAGGAAGCAGCTTATTGTAGTATAGAATGTGTTTCGTCTTTTTCTATTCTCGAGATATTTTTTTTTTTCATTTATTTTTCGACACGGAACAGAATACAATGGTTTTCTATTTTCCTTTTCATTTGGCAAATATTTTCTTTCTATTTGTTGTAACGTCAAGGGGTGTGGATGAGATATCTTAAAAATAGAAATAAAAGTGCTCTTTTTTCGGTTGGAACAGAATTTTGGAGAAATTATCTAAACTATAATGAAACCAGAAACATTAATATTCTAATGAATACAAGCTAAAAAGTAAATGATAATTTTGAGTATTAAGGTTTTTGAACTCTTGATTTACTGTCACATTTTTAATGAATTAATCAAACAATTAATAACCAAAATTAAATTTGTGGTTATATACTTTTATAAGAAGATCAGTTTTAAGGTTTACTTGATATGACAAAGTATCTAATCAATAATAAAAATAAAATTTTTGTTTAACTTTTTATACATTTGTTAATCAAAAACTACTTATAAATATCTATTGTTCTTGACTTTGTGAGTAATCATTAATTCACAAGTTAAGCCTTTGGTAATAAAATAAGATATAAAAACTCGTCTTCCTTTTTTTTTACTTTACCATCTTCCAATCATTCAAAATGTAATTTATTACAAGTTCTTAATTGTAACTTTCGAAATAGTTTTGATTCTCAAATATTTAGATTCTAATAATTTTTGTTTTCTCTTCCATAACTACTATTTTAACTCTATTTTTCAATGATTTGTTATCATCAAATAATAATTTATAAAATAATTAACATTTCATTTATAAAGCTATTAAGTAACATTTGCAGAAATCATGCTGGAGGTCTTGAAATACTACTTGAAAAGTCACTGACATAACCAATATTAAATGCGAGACTCGGAATATGTATATATTTGTGTATGTCTAACATGGCTTTTTACTGTACAATTAAAAATTGAATTATATCTATTCATATACAAAAGGCGATTAATTAATGCTATGTTTTTGCTTCTGTAAATTAAACATCACATTTAATACATAGTATTAAATTACTTATACCGACAAAATTTGTTTTTTACAATGCGTACTTATCACTAAGCTTTTTTGTTTTCATTTCTGTTCCCATAAAGTAGCAGATACAATACAATTTAGTGTTGTAATAAAAAAAAGGTAAATTCAATGAAAATGTTTTATAAAAATGCACATTCCGAAACACTTTTATTTTGATATTTCTCACTTTTTACTTTGAAAATACACAGAATGTTAAATATTTTGAGACTTCACTACATTTTAACTATTTCCACTCCCAAAATTATTCTTGCACTTGTTTTTGAAGACTTTTAGAAAACAATTACTTACATTGTTTTCGTTAAAATCTTTAAAATTATTAAGTTATATTCGTCACCTATGTTGTGGTGGCATAGTATTCCTAACAAGCTAGATAAGGGGTCGGCAACCTGTGACTCGCGAGCAGCATGTGGCTTTTTAGATGTAAAGTTGCGGCTCTCAGGTTCCATACTAAAAATTTAATAATTTACTGTCAAAACCCCTAAAAAATAAGAAAAAATATTTTTAAGTACCTAATTTCTCAACTACTTCTATTTTCATAATCGTTAATTACAAATCACTACGCTTAACATGAACATAATGAGATACATTTGAACTATTGTTTTGGTCTTAGAGATGAGACTCCGTGACCATGTTTATATTTCAGCCAATCGCATTCCATTTCCGTCTCACTCAAACGGCCACCGACTAGAGTGTATGCAACGTGTCTAGACTCTAGATGTGTTGTCAGTCAGTCATCCTCGAATAGCGTGATAGACGTAACATTGTAAGTGTGTTAATTTAATCACTTGCGTTTTTTGCGTGTCTTTTCACCTGTTGTTTCAAGAAGAATACGATTTAAAAGCGAGTTATCTTCTCAAAGGTATGCACGCGTATAATATAATAAATCAGTAACAGAATTGGATTAGATATCATGTTAACGAAGTAATGATGGTAAATAAATTATTTGCCATTTTAAATAGCTAAGTAAAATTTTAAAAAATCATTTTTTCAGCTCCACCAACAGCAGGACAACTGGTAAAAAAAAAAAGAGGACTTGAAGAAAACCGAGAATTCAATCAGGATTGGAAGGAATCGTTTGCATTAATGTGCAACACAGATGGCCTTCCGACTTGGCTCATTAGCCCTGAAAAACTCATACACAATTAGAAGTCATATTTCGAGAGACACTTCACTACAAAACATACCTATTTTGCTTGTAAATATCCAACTAGTGACACACGGAAACAAGCTATTGAAGAAACTCCAAAAATAACATATCAAGTTCCATACTAAGTAGCTGGGTGCAATCTTTCAAAAATGTAAATCTGGAAAGATTTTCAGTATCATTAGAAGTTGCAAAAAAAGGAAAACCATTCTCAGATGATGATTACGTCAAAAATTGTTTTATACATGAATCTGCAGAACTGTTTCGAGATTTTAAATCATTAAGAAACATCAAAGATTTGCCACTATCTGCTAAATTGGTACGAGATAGAACTGTTAAAATGACTTCAAATGTAACACATATGCAATTGGAAGACATTCAACTGGCTTCTGCCTTAACACTTGCTATAGACGAGTCCTGCGACATAAATGACACGGCACAAGTTGCCCTTTTTGTCTGGTATATCTAGTCCAAAGATCCAAAAGAAGAACTGCTCTCAGGGCAAAACGTGAAGAAGATATAGAAAATGTAGTGAAAACATACCTGGAAGACAATGGAATCGATATAAATAAAATTGGTTCTATAGCAACTGATGGAGCCAGAAATATGACAGGAATACATAGAGGGGTAACATCAATTCTTCAGAAAAAAATAAACAACGAAATTCTAAATTTTCGTTACAAAATTCATCAAGAAGCGCTTTGTCCCCAAACATTTCCATAGTTGAGATCATGAACTTGGTAATTAAGATTATTTGCAACATCTTGGCCATCGCCAACTTAAAGATTTCCTTGAAGAAATAGATAGCCAGTTTTCTGACCTAATTCTGCGCAATAAAGTGTGATGACTTTCCAGAGGCAACGTATTGTAACGTTTTGCTTTGTGCTTGAGTGAAATAAAAACATTCCTCAATGAAAAAGAACATTGAACATCCCGAATATAAAGATAAATGGCTGCAAAAATTCAATTCCATGGTTGATACCACAATTAAAATAAATGAATTAAATCTAAGACTACAAGGGAAGGGCAACTCAAGCTACGCCTTGCTTGGTGAAGTAGTTTGTTTTGAAAAAAAATTACTTCTTTTTGTTAAAGACATAAGAAGCGGTAAATATAAGAATTTGAATCAATATCGCGATAAGACCGATGCAACTGTTGACACGAATTACTTCAGCATAGCTTTAAAAATATTAATTATGGATTCGCTGAGAGACTCGAGCAATTCGAAACAAACAAAAGTACTCTCGTGTTCATAGTAAAAGCTCTCAACACAAATACAAATGAGATCAACATTGAGCCGTTTGGAATGATGCTGGATCGCTTTCAAATGCAATTGCTGGATTTGTAAGCTAAAGTGACTTGACTTGTGGAGTGGCAAGTTCACAGATCTCAAGAGCAAGTTGGAAGAGTTTGAGGTCTAGAAATGCATGCATATAGCATGCCAAATGTTAGTCTTCTTATTTCATTAATATATTCAGACAGTTTTACTCACTTTTGATCAGAGCTTTATCACTCATATTAAACAATTATTCGACGTAAATAATAATTTATAGTTTAAAATAAAAATTTAATGAGAGAACAAAGCGTCGTATTAATAATCATAGGTGGAAACACGCCAATTGTGAAAACCTTCGAACATTTATTAGTATACTGATACGCTACCATGACTTTAAATTAATTTTAAGAGCAATTTTGGGTTATGCCAGTCATTGATACATTTTGATGGAATGTGTTGCCTCTCAAAGTCTTATTGCCTTCTTATTATTATACTCTTAATGAGTAGGCTATTCAATTATGTTTTTAAAAAAATGTCCACTTTTGGAATACATTCGTGAAAATAAAATAACAATTTGCTCAGCTCTTTCACTTGAGACTTGAACTGTGTTTTCCTATTAAAACCTGTATTAAATAAGTACGAAATATTAAATTCTAATTGTACATCCTGCTGGAAATATGTAAGTAAATCAATATAATGAATGAACACTGATGCTCACAGTGGTATTATGAGGATGAGGACATTTATTATTGCCTGTAGCTCCCATGATAGATTTTAGATTTCAACAAAGTAAGCTGGAAAAGCAATGTGGTCCATTACATGCAGTAGGACCTAGAAAACTTGGATCTTTTGATGGCTTTACACAATTTCCTTTTTAATTTAAGAAGCTTTGCGGTAACTTCCATCTTAACATTAATTTGTTATATCAGCATATAGTGAAAAAATCATTTTCTTTACAGAAATCTTCTAACTACTATAAATTTATGTAAGAAAAAATGGAAAGTTACAAATATTTTGTATAAGTTGACGGTTCCTACATTACACATATTATCACAAGTGAAAAATTGTATGGAAATTCCAATTAAAACATCTCAAAGCGCATTTCTATTTTCATAAAGTAGATGTCTTTATTTTCTGTAAATACTCGATTCTATTCATACTCGATTTCTACAATATAAGATTATTCTCTATTTATGTGTTTTTATTTATTTTATTTTCCTTTCGCCGGCTAACCCAAATTATCGATAGAATTTTCGACCTCATATTCGCGCCTGGTTCCAGTTAATACCACTTAACGAGGATTTACTGAATTTAATTCCACCAAGGGTTATAAGTACTGTTTCTTTTATGTATGGAAATGCAGTAATGTACAAATTCACCTTTTCATCCTTATAATATAACTGTATTTTGGTATTTGAAGGTACTTCACCGGTCTGCAACTGAAATACGAATATTGATCAAATAAACAAAATTCAAAGAAGGCTTTTACTAAAAATAAAATAAATTACCTTAAATACCGAGTCTAACAGGGTTATATATGATGATCCGCATTTTTATCTTAAATGTCAATTATGTACTCTTATAAATTATTTTCGCTGTATAATAAGTTCTAAATAGAACCATCTTCAGTCACTAAAGGGGCCGAGAAGCCTAAATATCTTGGCCACAGACTCGCGCCAGGTGCAATTCTTGTTGAATCGTGATTTCGAGTTCTGATGCCACTAAAAATCAGCTATGTGACGAGGTTGATTCACGTTAAATCTATCGAGGATCTAATTCCTTCCTTCATTGAAGTATGCTGTGGAAGTTTGGAGAAATAGGTGCTAGCTCAGATGTCGTCCTGGGCACTTGACAAAGGCTTAAACTTACTAGGTCAATCGTCAATAGCCCTTGTGTTGCTTTTAATTGAGACTTTAATGTAAAAATATCAATCAATCACAAAAGTTATTTTCATTAGACAATTTTACAGAGCATTATAGTTTTATATAATTTGCGTGTTTTAATAATTTATTAAAGTCATAAATTCAACATTTTTATACACTTAACAATCTAAATATAGTTTAATCTTTAAATAATCTTATAATACTTTGTAAAGTGTTTTGATACTTATTTTAATTTATTATATCTGCGGAAGCTCTTTAATATTCTATTCATTTTGATTTTCGATTAATATTTTAAGAACTATTTTAAACACATTTCAGTTTTTATTTAACTGCTTAGCAATTTAATACATAATTTCTAAAGATCTACAATAAATGAAGCAAAACATGTATGTGTATATATATATATTAGCAAATTTTTAGTAACAGGCATATTTTTTTTCTTTCTCTAGAATAATAATTACTTTGAGAAATATATTACGTGTTTCTTGTTCGGACTATAAATTTAAAATAAAAAAAAATTAAATCAAATTTATTCTATTTCCTAGAGGCATAATTACATGTATCTCAATTATTTGTTTTACATAAATAGATATTAATTTAGAATGTATATTCATTTGTGTGCAAAAATTTAGGTTAAACGATAAAAGAAAGAAATTACCAAAGATAAGGAAGTTCTTTATTATGAATGCATATGAAATGTAACAAAAGAATTAATAAAAAAATTAATACCGATTTATGTTCTACTTATAAATTACTAAAGCCTTTTATTTAATAATTTAGTTTTCGGATCATAAGGGCAACGTTATCATTAGAGGTTCTCTCTTATCTTTTATGATTTTTAAATAAAATTTAGGTATTTATTACTAAAAAATACAAATTTATCAAAAACTTTGAAGTGATTCCACAATTACCTTAAGTTATACATTTTTCTAAAAGATTTAATTTTCTGACATTAACACGTAAATAATTTATATCATGATACTCTAATTTAAGAATTATAAAGGGAAATTACATTAGAAATAACTATTCAAAGAGAATTTCTTTCCAAACATTATCGGGGCTAATAATAAAGTTTATTTCTTTGCATAATGACTAATTATACCTTCTTTGCATTAAATTTGTTAAAAGAATCTATTTTGAAAAATTCATTCTAAATTAAAACTGAAAGGTATGATTTGAATTAAAGGTTTAGAGAGTTTGTAAACAATGATTCATAGAAAAAACATCCTTGTTATGAGAATTTATTATTTACTTAATTGGATGGGAGTGAGAATTCTCTTACAATAAAAGGTTATTTATTAACATTACTCTGGTGACGAAATATATTTCTGATTAAAAAACTGTTGTTTATTTGCTTACTTAGAAAATAAATAGTAATATAAAAATTGTAAATATAAATCAAACACTTGGTAAAATAAAGAGCTTAACATGAACTAAAAGAAAATGAAATAAAAAAGAAAAGATACAAAAGAACATAACTAAATTTATGCAACCTTATTTTTCTTTGAGATATAGCCTTAATTATTATTTTATAGTTAAATATCGTAAAGTATTTTAACGTTATATTTATTTAATGGCTTTTTAGTGAATCATTTCTACAAATTTAATTCGAAATTATTACCATTTTGATAAAGCGTAAGGTAAAAAAAAAAATTTAAAGTTCTGAATTAAAAGACATCACCTCTAAGATTATTTAATTATTGCGATTAATTATTGCATCTAGTTTCAACTAAAATATTCACTAGAGCTGTTTTCTTGCATATTTCAGTAATAATACCTTACACTTTCCTAAAGATTAAATAAAAATTTTAGACAACTAAAACTTTTTTGAAATATCAATGCTTAATACATTATGCGTCTTATATGCGATCTATAATTATAGTATTTTCTTTAATAATAAGTTAATAAATGTAATTATAGTAAAATTATAATTAAATTAATCGTTCATAATATAAAATAATTTTAATAAACAGTACTCTTTACGAATGAATGATGTATCAAGAAGAATTCAAATTTACAAATTGGTTAAAGTATGGATGCTCAGATAAGAATGAAAATTATGACAAGTTACTGAAATGCATTTGCCTTTATATTGCAATCTAAGCGCAGTCGAGTAAAAGTATAATTTGGAAAGAAACTAAACATAACGAAAAAAAATTAACTTGTATCTTTTCAATTGATTTTATATTAATGTTATAACAAACTAATACCTTGTTATATCTCTACTCTGTTATAATACCTAATACAATAAATGTACCATGTAATAAAATCTAATGAATCTACCACATCGATTTAATGTTGAAAGATGTTTGAAATGAATTCCTTACCTTTATAATCATAAAGCTGTGTTTGAACCATGGTAACCTGAGGGAAGATAATTATTTGACATTTGTTTTCGACTGGCAATGAAGTCAATGTCGGCTGTCTTCAAATGCCCTCAAGTGGGATAGTTGCGTTTATTGCATGTTAAATTAAAATGGTCCTTAAAATTCTTAAAATCACATCACAGTTAAGATGTCAATTCTTATCTTGGACTTAAAAATTTAAGTACATTGTCAACAACTTTTCAAATGTTTGAAGCAAAAGAAATTTAATAATATTTAAGACCATATTAAAAAGAGAATAAATGTGAAAATTGACTACATTAATTGGCAAGCAGTAAAAATGCTTTAAAAGGATTTAGAGACTAGTAGCTTGAAATGTTCCATTAGTAACTTGACATTTGAAGGGAATTTATGTCATTTGTATTACGTTTTATTTTGATATTGTCGCGCTGAAACGACAAAGCATTGTTAGAGGTACTTATAAATATAAAACAGGCGTGAAACTTTTGGTAAAGATTATATTCAGAGTATTTAGCAGTTAAACCAATCTTATTAGCTTAATTTTTTAAAAAATATATCATTAAATTTCTGTGTTTTATTCAAATTTTGAAATTTATGTTTTATTGTTTCTCTTACTCATCGTCCGATCCCAAACTCCACTACTAACATTGATATAAAAAAATTAATTTCTCAAATCGTGTATCATATTTTTTAACACTTATGATCAATTTCATTTGTAATTCATTGAATTAAAGCGCTTTGTATATTTGATGCCAGAAAACACAAAATGTTTACTGATATTATACCAAATTAAAAATTCTCTAGCAATATTCTGCGGAATTTAAATTGCTGATACAAGAGTTTTCAAACAAAAAAATTATTTTTAGTAATCACACACATATATAGCTAATTTCTTACAAAACGATAGGAAACTTCTTACAATACTTTTTCCATTATTTCATTTTCATTTTAAAGATTTTAAAATGTAATGATCGTTTTATTGATTAAATGAAATATTAAAGGAAGAAAAAAATTATTTTCAGGTGTTTGGAACAAATGAGAATAGTGATTGAAATATTATAAAATCGAATGCTATTATAAAAAGAATATTTGATATCCACGTAGTTAAATCTTAAACGATGCAGTTATGTTTTCTGAGGTTACCAAATATAACCATTAAATTGATAATGTTATTCAAAAACCCTGTAAAATACTAGACTACCATTATGTAGATATAAATTACTATATCATAAATAAATATATAATTGAAAATTTATTCTTTACATGTATTCAAGCATATAGTAACCAATTCTAATAAACAGGTATATTATATTTCTATATTATTTTAGAACGAAAATTATATACCTTATCAATAAATAGTATGTTAAGTAATTACGTAACATAAAATAAATATAATATTACGGAAATAAATTGATTAATGTAATTAAACATTTTCCAAAATAAATTATATTTGTAAAGCAGAAATTTAAAATACTTAAAATGATCAAGTGAGTAATTGATTCCTTATATTCTTCGGTTCTGTCTTTTCAAACAGAAAATAAATATTTCTGATGCAAAGTATATCTCAACAAAAATAATAAATACAAACCACATTTGTCGAAATAGGAAGAAACATATTTTGTAAACAAACAAACTTAACAAATGCTTTGTTTGTTTTTATCAGTAGAGAATTCGAAAAAAAAAATGAGAAAAGAAAAACAGTGAAAAGGAAAGCATGGAAAGTATAAGAGCGGCAACCATTGATACCGAAAATAAAAATCAGCAACATTTGAAGGAAAAGTATCTTTTTCCTTTTGCTTTGAACGAAAAAGGAGGATAAGAAGTAGAAAAAAAGAACATAGGGTAAAAGAATGAAACCTGATGAAATTTTTCATTCCATGCAGTCTTTTTAAGACTCAAAAGTAAAGGTCTTAACCGTTATTTCTATTCGAAATGCTTTTATTTTTATGATCGCATTTCTTATGATGGAAGCTAGAAAAAGATTCCAAAGAATTACTTCAGGGTGAATTTGAATTGGTAAAATTTAAAATGTCTTAAGATATGATTTTTAAATGCTAAATGTTCAATAATGTACAATAAAACGGCTAAGAATAACATTTTTTTTTATTAATTTCCAATAAATCTGTTTCATATCAACAAAATGAACCAGAATACATTATCTGACTCTTACAGTATTTGTGCTACATTTACGCACTATTATTCCTTCTATATTAATGAAGGCCGAAAGCAGTCGAATGTTTCTCCATGGAAAGTGAAATAAATGTTGTAATTTTTTTAATTGAATACAAATCATTATTTAAAAAAAATGTTCATTTTTCCTTAAATAAGTACCAGTTTAATTTATAAACTCAACAAACATTGAGCAAAAACTTTACCATGCACTGTTATTAGAACACATTTTTCAAATATGTTATGTTTATAGAAAAATACCTCATACTAATTGATGGTTATTTCTAATGGCTCACAATAATTGTTAGTTTTTTTAGTATATCAATAGATATTCCAAAATGATTCACAAAGAGCCTATGTTGGAGAACAGATAGAGTCTCTAAGGCCAGATAGTATAACCATTATACGCTGTCATGGGTCAAATAGCACCCATACAAATTTGATATTGATCAAAAGGATAAGTGACAAGCATTTGTTGCGAAATCAAAATTTGATAACTGCCCCGAAGAGATATCGGCGTCATTTTCCGTCGAGTTGCATCGATAAGAGCTAGAGATCGAGAATCCTCATTAAACACTAGAGACAAAGCAACAATTAAAACAATGTGTTTCGAGATATTTTTTTCGGATACAAAAGGTGACATAGTCGCTGACATTTTTTTTAAAAAAAGCGAGAAGCGATCATTATTCAAAACTTCATTGAGTTACCTAATTCCTATTTCATATTAATAATACCCTATTTATCATATCATTTTTGTGGGCATCTTTTTAACCATCCTCCTACATGCTTAGCATAAATGTTGGAATAATTAGGGTATAGTATGAAAGATAGAAAACTTTTTACTGATACTTATTAGGCGAAGTCGAAGAGGATCTTTCTAAATGATTTTCTCTCTACAGCCTAAGTCACCGTCCTCTATACCTCTTTATCACATTATTTAGTTGACCGCTGTAGAAAATTAATGGCGTTACATAAAAAGGAAATTAAGTTTTGAAAGCTAATAAATTGTTCCAAAGTTAAAATCTAACACGAAAATAATTACAGATGATAACTGCATAATAAGTTCCCTGATATCGGCGAGCTAGTCCTTCAATAGAAAAACATGTTCGCTAGTGTCCTGTTCATCTTGGCCGTAGATTTAAATTTCGATATTTTATTGTTAAATATCTCTGTATCAAACATTTGCAAATATTATTTTTCAATTATTTTTAAATAATAATAGAGAAAAATAATTTAAAAATAAAAGATTTATTATTTAGAAATCTTGAATCCACTTAACTCGGTTGTATTGCTAGAATCTTTCTTTAATGAAACCCCAGCTCAGCAATGAGAAAACATTAAACAGTGTCAAACATGTAAAATTAAAATTCATAATTTACAATATTAAACATGCAAAATAAAGAAAATGTCAAAGATAAGTTACAATACAACTTTTTAGAATGAAAAATAATTTATAAATCACAGAACTTTCCTCATAAAACAAAATTAATGAAATGTTTTCAAGGTTTTAGGAAAAATGCATGAGAATACGTGCTATTAACAAGAAAATTATGCATTTTTTCAACAAAAAATTAGAAGGAATTTTTTCAAGGCTAAATGCAAACAAAGGAAGGCAAACAAATTTTAAAGAATACAGTTCTTCATTCTTGAATTCATTGTAATGTATGTATTCATTGATAAAAAAAAAGTCAATGATAGCAGTATTTTTTAACGTGGAAACACTGAGTAACTTCCTTAACATTTTCAAAGTAATGTATTTATTCAATTTCTAAGAACAATTATATTGGAATGCATAACACACACACACACACACACACATATATATATATATGTATGTATGTATGTATGTATGTATGCATGCGTCTTTGTTATTTCTTTCACATATTGGATTCATTTTTTAAGTACGGTTTTTAAATATGACAGTGCTACAGTCGCCTTTTCCTCTCTCTCCACAGATCCACAGAATATCTATATATATTGTCTATGCATTTATTAATCACTGACGCCGGCATGGAAGCATTTTTCCGTGTTTACGTTCGTTTCTGCGCTTTGAAAATTCCTCACACGTTTATAAATACAGCTGAATGTGAAATGCGCGATATGCGGTTCTTTTTCTGCATGCAAACGACGAAGCTGTCGATTTTATCAGAAGATTATTGAAGTATATCGAGAAAAATACTATTAGAGACAGAATGGTACGAAAATAAGTGCGATAACTTAAAAAAATCATACTTTGTTTATGAAGTGAGTTATCATCTGCCATTATTGTAGACTTAATGTAGAAAATTGTAGCAAAAGCTCGTGAAAACAGACACTTGACGATTTCATCTTTATGAGTGAGTTTAAGCAAGTTTCAAGGAGGTTTATTTTTCTTTTAGAAATGTGGCAGAGCATTTGAATTATCGGAAGTTGTGCCCACGATGTGAAATGAATGAGCTGACATATTGGCACAAATCAATTGAGTAGGTAGGATGTTGACTTTCCGTGAGCAGTACGATGATAAAATTGATCAGGAGTTTAGACAAACGGTCATTAGCGATGAAACGCGAGTGAACCATATGATACCGGAATCAAGAAAGTAATCTGTAGAATGGAAGCAATCGACATCAGCTGAAAAAGAGAAGGTGAAATAAACCATTTTATTTCTCAAAAACATATGGACTGAGTTGGATTATTTACTACGGGGTGACACTATAAATTCTGAGACTTATTGTGACTCCTTAACTAAAACTGCATAGAACAATCCAAAAATAAATACATGACATCCTCAGTAGAAAGGATTGTTTTGCAGCATAACAATGCCCGTCCAAACAAGTCTTGTATTTCCAAATCGATATCACACCGCATCATATCCCTGGGAGTAACGAAAGCGCTGCAAACGAAATGCTTCGCTTAGTAAAATCAAAGAGAGGTAACAGAGTATAGAAATGCGGAACATTTTTCTAAATATCCAATAGTTTCTAAAGTAAATAACATAAAAAGTAATTAATTACTCTGCTCTTTAAATGATTTTTAATTAGACAGGAGATTTAAAAAGCCTTTCAATGAGCAAATAAGCAAATGTTACTTTATATCTTTTTTTTCGCTCATCTAATAGTAATATAGATTAGTTCATATTCTGCGTCAAACACTAATACTCTCGAAATTTTCTTGAAATTTGGCATGATAATATTTTGAGAGTTGAAAGCTCTGCGATTCCTATAAATATATTTTTGACTTTTAAAAATATTCCTACATAAAGAGATATCTGTGAAATTAACGATGGAAAATACAACTTCATAGTGAACATTTCTTTTATGTTCATGGTTTGCTTGTTTTTGTAAAAAAAATAATAATAAATCGTATTTTGTTTCCTACTTGAAATGTAGCCTTTTGTACTAGAATAATTATGCCAAATAAGCTTTTGCAGTATCCTCCTCAGTATAGCCTTTACATGGCACCCAGTGATTACCACTCATTCCTTCATTTGAAAAAGCATTTAGGTGTTGCAGGGGTTAGTCCCTTAATCAGTAAATTTCTAGGAAAAAGGAATACAGAAGTTGGTTATATGATACGCATCTCAAAAATAAAGGTTATTATGTTAAATGGTAGCTTAAGATACGGATTTTCTTATAAAAATAAAACAGCAGAACAAATAAAACTTGTTTATCAATATCAAAATGGTACTTACTTAAAAACACACTGATATTCTCTCTTAATATATTAGCTTGTAGCGGCATGAGGCCGTCATATTAGAGGTGTAATCGGTGGGTCAATGATAAAAAATTATATCCATAGTTAATAATCATGGGGTTTAATAGAGTTGGTGTAAGAGGCCCGTTTTAAATTCCCTGTTATTTCAAAACATATACATAATGAATAAAATTAAGAGAGTGAAATTCAGCGAAGAAATAATAAGTGTGAACCCAAAGGACATTTTTACTACTTAACCAGTTTTAAAATTACAGGGAGCGTAGCTCTGTAGAGTAACATTGAATCCAATCGAATCAAATGAAATTTCTTTCGTTTGTTAAATTTATTATTTTCTAACAATGAAACCAATTATATACGAATGAGCTAAGAGTTTTAATATTCACTTTCAAGTTCATGATATTAGTAATATAAACTTGTTTAATATCTAAAGTAAACTTCATGACATTTTTTTTTTTGCTTGATACGTAATCAATGATCATTTATTGTGTCTTAAAATTGAGATTAATAGCATGAGTGATGAAAAAAGATATTTATGTATCTCTAAGAAATATGTAATTCAAAGCTTTTGAGCAGTGAAAGCTCCTTCGCATATATGTAGTTGAAAGTAAATCCGAACTTCTAAGAGTACTGTTAATTTAATTTATTTCTCTGATTAGAATATCACATTTTCCTCTTTCCGTTAATTTGAAATAGACTATATTGCTCTAGATTTATTATCTCAAAAATGTAATATTATATTTGAATTTAATATTACACTTCATTCCAAATGTACATTTGTTTATTTCTTACGTAGATCTGGCTTATAATTGTTATTAAGCTTACAAATTTATCAAACAAGATATTTAATCTATTTTAAGCGATTGTATATTCCTAGAATTAGATGAAAATTAATTCCCTTTACAGTTTAAATAAAAAAGAATTTATGACCCAGAAAATCATAACAAATTAAAACTTTCGCATTTGAAAAATCTTGAACAAAGCAAACTTTCTAAAACAAATTTGTTTGATTTCAAAATATTTCATAAACACACTGTTTAAGTTAGATATAAGTTTTATTTTAAAGTTCAGAAAAACTAATAATAGCCCAACAAAATGAGCTGTAAAATATATATTGAACAATATTTGTAATAATTGCAAGATATTCTCCGAATTCACTACTATGAAGTCAATGGTAGATATTTATGTTACAAAAATTTATTGTACTTATGTTATTAAATTTATGTTAAAGATAATAGCATAGAATATGGTATGCTTAAGATGTTTTCATCAAATGATGGTAATAATTTTAATATTCCGTACAACATGTATTTAATCCATCCTTTTTCCTTATTGATTAATTAAAAGAAAAAATACAGTACATGAAATGAAGGTGCTATAATTTTTAAAATCTGATGAAAAATTCTCTGTATCTTTTTATCGAAAATGGAGATAAAATTGTAACTCTACATAAATTTATAAAATTCTAAAATTAATGTAGTTACCATATGTATTAGTAAATAAGTTTTCTTTATAGTAAATTTAAAAATGTTCAATAATTATTATCCGGAAATAACTAAAATTCTAAAACGCAAAGCCTATTTTTGCGCTTCATTTTATTGATGGATTATCTTTCCTTTTTCACATTTTCGTTTTAATTAGCATCTTAAATTACTGAAAAATGTGCTATTATTTAATTTTTATATTACCAAATTAAATAGGATAAATTCAAATTTTTAATAGAAATAAATTTTGCAAGAAGCGTTACCTTCATTGAATAACTTAAAAATCTTCAAAAGAAATTACGATAACAAATTTCAAAAAAATTGAAACATTCTATTATTTAAATTGAATAATTATTTATATATATAAAGTATCTTCTAAACTATAAGACTAATATGTTTTTTCATCTCAACTCGAAAAAATATTTAGAATAAAAATAACTGATTCTTGAAAAAACAAATTGAACATTAATATTGACTTTCATTTCAAATCAGTAGTATTTTGATTTTGTGAATCAGAATATTATTTTCTTATTTGTTTTGGAAACAAACCGTGGAAAGAATAATATTAAATCAATTTTAAGATTAAATCATCAACCTCTACTCTTTTTTCGTCATGGCATCAAACTTTATAAATTTCATAAGTAAATCGATGAAATTTTCTCCTATAACAATCATTATTTGGCCAAGAGAAAGCTAACAAAATTTAAGTAAAATAAATTTTCTTAAGCGTATAATAATTGATTACTTAAAATTAATATACAATATACAAAAGATATTATCCGTCCCATTCTCACATGACATTCACTCATTTTCTGTATATATCTTCTTAACAGGAAAATATCACCTATCTATTTTGACTCACGTAGTTCTTCCAGATATTACGAAACGTTTCCATCCATTTAATTTATAACGGGAGTTTTCTAATAATTTCTAAGAAAGTGTACATAAAGTTCTTATGAGGAATGAAAACGTTAAAATCCTCAAGAAATGGCTGTCTTAGTAAAATATCTTGTTTCATAAACATGTAATATCATTTGCCATTGGTTGATTCAAAAGGATCCATTTCGTTATTATATATATCCTCAAGCTAATTGAGGGTGTGTATATTTTAGGAAAATATTGTATAGGGAAAAGATTCTATTCAAAGCCAAATAATACTTTTTCTCGTTTAAAAGCATTTCTATTTTTTTTATTCATGTGAGAACAATTTTATTTGTTTATTTTTTCCCATTTATTTCATGTTTGCTTATATTATATAAGAGATTAGATCACAGAAAGATGAACTTTAAAGTCAAAGACACTATCTTACATTACTTTACTATCATCAAATAAAATGGCATTAACATTTCTACCTTAAGTAGCATTCTTGATTGTAAGTTTGTAAGGATACTGCAAAAACATCTCAAAAGAAAGTCTTTATCTTTCTTAGATTCATATTAAATATTTTATAAAAATTTATTTTTATCTGAGTATCTGTCATAGAAAATAAAAAATTAATATTTTATGCATGATGCAGCTTTTCAAAAATAATTTAAAATTTTATACTTCGCTAGTTTAAACAGATTTTAAAATATATAATGCTTTTAAAGTATCGTTCTGTTTGATAATAAACTATATGAAGTTTTTTTGAAGGAAAACTTTACTCTGAAAATATATCTTGCTTGTTAATTTCTCTAAGCTAGTTGTCAATCCTTTTTCAATTACACTTTTGATTGAGAACTGGCAGAAGAAAGTGTTTAAATAACATATGCTGCAAAACTAAATCATAAGAATGTACAAGTAAAGAAGTCTAAGTAACGTTCCGTATAAATTCCCTTTTGACTGCAATAAATCTAATATCTGATTTTAAGAAAAAAAAAGAAAATTCATATAAATCAAAAGTTATATGAAACAATTTAAATCTTTCTTCTACCAAAAAAGGCAAACTTCCACAAATAAATATGACCTTGTAAGTTCTTGTTATCTTCTAGAAACTGAATAAAAATCAAATTTAGGAATATCTGTAATATTACCTCATATACATTTCTTTATATAAATAAATAATTGTACATCGCACAATTCAATGAACAATTCTAAATAGCTTACTTAAATACCACTTTAGCAGTTATTTCTTCTTTGGCAAAAGATTTTAAAGTTTCTGAAAAACAACAAAAAAATAAAATAGATATAAAATAGTAAATGGTGTTTGTATTCGATTATTTAATTCAAACGTAAATTTATTTGAAATTTATAATTTCATATTAAAATTGTTTATGAATGTATACAATAAGTGCAAATTTTATTGAATTTCCTACAATGTTGTATTTAAAATCATTACACAACTTTAAATTTGTGTTTACTTAAAAGTATATTTTAACTTAAATCGTGTGTATGTTCAAATTCTTCTTTGTTCAATTTTACTTAAAAAAATATACCTCAATACGTGAGATGGTCCGAAAGCAAATTTCGTTGTTTTTCACACTGAAACTTTATTGCATTATTAACATGGTTTAATTACAAAAATAAACCATGTAATCATGAATAATACATCTTGTAATAATTTTCGAAAAGTTGCAAATGATATTCAGACATTTGTTGTAGCGTGCAAGCAGTTTGAAGAAATCAATTAGGTGTCCTAAGATGCAAGAATTATCCCATTGTCTGCTTCATTTCAGCAATTTTTTGTATTGGCCCGAGTCCGATCAATACGCAGTGTTAACCAACTTCTGACACATTCACTAACACCGTGTCCTGTATCTTAGCATCGTTTTTTCCATTCGTGGATATAGACGCCCATTTCGACCTTCATCCTTCACACTAGGCCTTGCTTCACTGAACAAGCAACAACAGTGTCCAACCATTTGACGAGACATGACTAGTTCACCATGCGCGGTCTGTAGGCATTCATGGATGACGGATACAATAATCCCACGTTTCCATTTATACCGGATAACAACAAGCACTTTCACTGCCGACCGCGCTTTCAGTACACATCAGATGAAATCGTAATTTAAACTCGAATAACCATGAGCACGCTGGTATGTTACTACTATTTTTTCTTCGCCACTCTCCTCATGCGTCATTCATCCTCCGTTGATGATACTTCTATAGTTGAACCAGCAACAGGTGTGGATTCTTTGGCATTTTTTTTTTTGTTTCACCTGGTGTAACATTTGCTCCTTCAAAAAAAAACTTACTTTAGGAACATCCTTTGAATTATTTAAATGCCAAAACAGTGATAAATTCTTGTTTTTTTCTATATTTACATGCACATACAGTTGGCGTTTTATTACATTTGTATTCAATTAAGGAATTTCGAAATAATTCTTTATATATATATATATATATATGTGTGTGTGTGTGTGCGTGCGTGCGTGCGTACCAGAAAATAATGTAAATAAATAAAGTAAGTTAAATACTGCCTCATTCTTAAATATTGGACACTTTTTTCCAATTACATTGCCTCCATTTTCATTAATTCTTTTCTTTTTTCTTGAGATTTGCTATGCTTCGGGTAGTTTTGCATCTAACTAGATTATAAAATTCCCTTAATGTTTTGAATTAAAAATATTTGACATTTGTAATTATGTAAATTTATGGCTTTTTCTCTTCATTATTATATTATTATATTTTATGTGTTTTAATTTAGAATAAGATTTTAATTTTATTGATTTGGTTATTTTGATAATTTACTGATTTTTTTAAATTAATTGTCTGGTATTATATATATATATATATATATATATATATATATATATATATTATGTATCCTGATCGATTTAATTATAAAATAAGAAACATTCTCGCTTGTTTATATACATACGATACAAATTACAGCTGAGAAAAATAATTTTGCAATTTTATTGTTCAGTCTTTCATTACATCTTAAGATCTGCTTTTCAAAATTGAGTTAAAATTATTTTACAAAACCTTATAACACATGCCATCTGAGGCTTTAAAAATCATTCACAGACACTTTGTGGTGTTACTCTGAATTAAATCTAATTTGGAAATCAAAATCAGTTATTAAATATTATATATTTTTTTTAAATTTCTAGTATTAAAATAATATTGGAAATCACAATTAAAGGGACTTTCAATCCTAATATGTATGCTCTTAAAGAATATGATTATCAAAACTCATTTTATCTGATGATAATGTACTTCAATTTTGTATTCTTCTTGTTAGTCTGTGATAATATCTATTAGCTGTTTCGAGATATTTCACTTCCGTTTGATTATATTATATGCCAACAGGAAAGGCTACTCTTGAATGGATGATTAATATCTGCGTTCATCAGATGTAACTACAATCTGCAATTTTTACGATTTATTTCTGATAACAAAATTCTTCAAAAACGCATTCAAAATCTTAATAATCATAAGCATATGTTTCAAATATATTATTACCTAATTAAAAGATACTTTATTGATTTTTTTGTCGAATAAGAAAATGGATTAATTATTTTCTAATAAATTAATACCACATCAATAAAATTAATATATAATAATGAAAATAGAATTTTCTATATTACAACTTTATGAGTAATTGTGAAAATATAGATATGATAGAAAATTATTCTATCAACGCGAATAACTTCTTGGATACCTTGATAATCGTTATAACGTGAATTATATGAGAGGATGATTTCAATAAGTGAGGTAATTTGGAGAAATGTATCTTATTCCAATTGATTACATTTATCCATTTTTGTACACCTTTAAACTTAGATCTTAATATCTTATTTATTTCTTAAGATCTATTAAAATTTGTCTCAGTATATTTTTGGCTCATTAAAACTAAACAAGTAAGGATAATACAATCTTTTTTTATCTATTCATTTTCATTAATTATCTGAAGTATTGTAAATAACTAAAATTAAAAAACTATCAAATTAATTTAATTAATTTGTTCTGTTTAAAAGATTTTCAAATATGATAGAAGAAGAATTGTTAAGAGAAAATGGTATAAGTACTTCGAAAAATTCTTAAAAAGGAAGATTAAACTAATTTTTTTTCAGGAGTTAAATTTTGAGTCTGGACATTTTCGTATGGATCGTAAGCCGTCATGGAATTAATCAAAGATCGCTTACAAAAAATGTATTTAGATTTCACTGATAATTATAATAATACTTATTATTACCATTATTATTTTAAAACTGCTATTAAATAACTCATATTTACAGCACTCGTACTAGAAATCATATGATATGCAGATATAGAGAACTTTTGGAATCAATCCTCTATGTTCTAAGCAAAATAAGACTTGGTTTGATATATACTCTTTGTAATAATTGCGGAACATTATCCATTGAAAATTACTTTGAATTTTGATAAATTTTTTATATATATTTTTTAAAAATTTTATTACCTCAAATATTATTAATTTCAACTTATAATATATTATTTTACGATGAAATGGATACGTATATAGTTCTTTTTAATATACAGTACATTATCTTTTCAAAGATATATAAACTAATAATCTTGATTTTTGTTCTTCAGTTAATTCTGTATTTCTTTCCAATATATTTTGACTTTAGTAATGGATTATTAGAATATTTCATTGGATATTCTACTTTCCATTAAAGAAATATGAATACTTTTTTTTATATATGAATACTTTTAAAATGTTAACGGATTTTATTCTGTTGTGTTTTATTTTAGATTATTTCATGTGAGAAAAATATTCATCTTTTTTGCATTTAGATTTCCTTATTAAAATGGAAAATATTATTATGTGAAGTTAATTGCATAATATAACTGTGCACATAAGAAAAATTGATTATATTTACAATGTAATTTTTTCTAACTCATTGAACAACTATTTCGTTCTATGGTATTTTATATTTAACAAATGTAAATACAATACACACCAAATATTTATTAGTCATAAACATCGTTAAAGAATCCCATGTGTTATTTTTTTCTTCAGAAACATATATAATTCATTCAAACGAAAAACAAGAAAATTATAATAACTATTTACATTAGAAACATAGAAAATAATGCTTTTATGTAAGAATGTTCGTTCGAAGAAAAAAAAAAAGATGAGTTAGAAAAAGGATTGTGTTTAAACAAAAGCTCATTAGACTTATTCTTAAAAATTTAACATTGTTGTTGAGATAAGATCAGTATGTAAAGATTTATTTTATTTTTTAATTCAGCAACAGCAATAGTTACATTTATCTTAAGACATATTTAATTTAATAATTTATCGTTTATTTTAGTTTTGAAACTTGAATAGAATATTGTTGTCCACTTTGATATTTCCATTAATTTCAACATTTAATTTCTAAATTTAATTTTTATCGCATAATCAGCTGCTTTCTTTCTTTTTGTTCTCTTAACTTCGCATCGTGTTTGTATTTTAAATCTTTTATCTCTTGATTATGATCTAAGATTGAACATTGAACTGAGATTTGGGTAATTGTATTTTTGAGTGGAATAAATTAACGTTGAAGAACTTGTCACTGTCATTGCATCTATGATGCAACTAAAGACCCCCTATGTAACCGGGGGTGGTGCACGTTAAATCTGTTGAGGTAGAAGTCTTCCCATTGATGTGGTGTGGAAGTAAGGAGAGGGGAGAGAGTGGCATTTCAAGTGTCGTCCTCATCACTTGATCGAAGTTCACAATTACGAGGTCCATCGGCAAATAGTCCTCAGTGCGACGTTAATAAAACTAACCAAACCAATCATTACGTCTATTTTAGGCAGATAAGGGATATTTTGTTTCTCTAGAATTATATATAGATGAAAGTGCAACGCTTCTGCTATAACTGTGAAAATCAGACGTAATTATGCCAAAATTTTGTTTTTTAAAGTCCTGATAAAAATGCATATTATTAAACAACGTACGGAATAATAATGAAAAATACGAGTTAATTCTCATAAATTTATTTTATCTTAATCATTAAAATCTTGGTTTAAATAATACTTCAAGCTCTTGGTTTATTTATGAAAGATTTTAGCAAATTAAATTCACAGTTATTTTATACTGTTTAAGGGTAATAGATGAAAATTAACAAATATGTTACTGAAATATTCAATCAATTATATTCTATTTACTATTAAACTATTTATAAATAATAATTTTGATCATTTATGTAATTCTCTCTCTCTCTCTCTCTCCCTCTCTTTTTATATATATATATATGTGTGTGTGTGTGTGTATTATTAATTCTAGACTTCATTTTTGTTTGGACCCATTTGTATTATTATTTTCTACATTTCACTTATGTTTATATTCAATATCTTTTATTTCATTGATATGTATTTTGCATAAAATAATAACATTGTCATATCACACACCAACACCATCTATTTATATTTAGCTTATATTTAAATCAATTGTATTTTCATTATTAAATATCGCTTTGTATGTTTCAGTATGTATAATGTTCAATTTTTGTCTCTTTTATTAATACATATTCTGTGTAAAATAACTATTTCTTACTATGCTACTCCCAGGATATCTACCCAGTATTTATGTAACGATTTAGCAACTTCCTTTTTTGTTTGGAACTAGAACTGGGTTTGGTGGGAGATGCCTTTAATACTGATACGCCGCACTATTGTTACTATGAGTGTATTTGTTTGTCGCACAGAATCTACAGGCTGGCGTTAAAATAAATTAAATTACAAAGTTTGTTTAGTCACTTGCATCGATTAATCTTTCAGTTTCACATTTTATTCAATTTTTTTTGCTTACCAAATCATATATTTAAACACTTATTAAAATTACTCTGTTTAATTAACAATTTCTTGTTAGATTGTTTTCATTCATTTTATAAATAAGTGAATTTCTGACTATTAATATCTAGTATCAAACAACAAAAGGATAACTCTTAAATAGTTTTATGTAAGAATAATAAGTGACAAAACACTTTCTAAAACATTATGCCTTTAATTCTAATAAAAACTGTTAAATGTAATTCTCTCTAAATGCTTGAAGGTGTAGTTAGATTCGGGAATACAGCATTTCACTTGACACAGATCAGTATGTTGCAGATAATCTGGGACAATTTTAATATTTAAAACATCAATATTTGTTTGTCATTTAAGTTAGTGTTATACCCCCGTAAGTACCCATAAAAACTTCCAAGTCAAATTTTGTGAAGTTCATTCATTTACACTACAATTTAGTCTCCTTTAAATAATGCTATTGATTGCAATTTTTTCCAGAAAGAGGATAGTTGTAAAAGTTAAAGGTGTAACATTTGCTGTTTTGGTTTTGATGACTTTGTGTTGAAAAGATTTTATGGCTGTGAAATTCGAGCTAATTAAATTATTTCATAAGAAACGTTTCAATGACTAGGAATTAATTTTGCAATATTTTTAAGTAGGCTCGTTGGATTGTGGCAACTTGGTTAATTTGGTGAAGTTTGTCCCTTGATTTGAAATGGCAACAGTATTTCATACTCGTATTTTATTTTGTTACAAACTGCACTTTATAAAAACTTTATGGCTAAGAAGTTATAACCTATTAGTGTACTTCATTAAAGAAATTCATACACTATCAATCAATTCCGTAACATCTTTGAATATATACAATGCACTTTGTCAAATCTGTCAACAAAGATGCAACAATGTTTCTCTACTCTCATATCTTTAATCTTGTTACAAAGAAAAACAAGTTAAGGGTTTTTTCTGTTTTATTGTATGTTTCAAACAAAAATAATGCTTCAAAGAGAATTAGGATTTTCAGAATCCTATACTATGTACTCATGAATGGTGAAATTTGTAAGCAGAAATATTTTCTTCAAAGTATAATTTTTACTTTCAAATGAAAAAAACGCAGCTGAAGCAAACTATGTCTATAATTTTCCCACGGGTATATCAGTTATCATAATTTAAAAAAAGAAATTTATATTATTGAAACTAAAACTTCAACAGAGTCTTAAAATTTCTTCTTAAACTGTTAAACTTCAAATTAAGAAAATTACTCCATTTGAGTGATAATTATATTAATTCATTTAATTGAAGACTTTATTAAGTAAATTTTAAGCAAATTATTGATATTTTTTCCCATTATTTTTATGAAAACTTTTTAAACGTTTTTGATGCAATATGGCCAAAGAAGAGAAACAAGAAAATTATCAGATACAAATTATATTTTAAAAAATCTTTCAAATTTTATTTAATTTAGATAATTATTTCTAATTCTGTATTTATAGCTCTATTTAATTATATGCTATATCAGGAATCTACAAAATATATATTTCAGAAATTTCCTTTAATAATTTCCTGCCAGGATTTAAAAAATTGCTGTTTGTGTGACTTAATTTTGCATATCCTACTAGGTTGATTCAAAAAGTACTTATATTTAAAGAGAAATGGCATCAATAATGTAAATCGTTGTTACCATTCAGTGTTGCTATCTGTTAAAGGGAACCAAAACAAATTTATTGATTGATAAGTTGATTGTTTTAAGTTCGCTTTCATTTGATAATCATTTGCTGCTAAATCAAAATTTGATTGAGTTTTCATCTTGGATGAGAAATGAATTCATCATTATTCACCGTAAATCAAGCAAAATTCAAAAACTTGAATAGCTCCCCTTAAATATTTTCAAAATTAAGCGAAGATTGTCTAATCCACAGGAAAAAGTTATGACAAAAAAAAATTTGATATTCATCTTGATCACAAATACGAGTAACTGAGATTTAGATACCTGTCTAGTGAGTAATGATGCTTGCTAAACACAAACCATTTTCGATGCTACGAGGCATTGGAATGTTACAAAAGATTTATTAAACGAACCTCGTATGTCATCTCAATTGAGTATGAGACTCATTATCTTAGGAAATTTTAATAAAGAATTGTCTTGTTTAATTTATAAATGATACACATGTTTTCACTAACTTATGGATCTAAAACCACATTACTTATATGAAAAAACATTGTTGATCCAACAATTGCTTGATGGTTTTTTTTAGGGGGGGATATGATTGTATTTATTGAAATAATCAAGTAATGAAATTATAACGCATAACTTTGTAAAAAAAATTAAGATACGTTTTTTCTGCATTTTAAAATGAAATTATGTCTCCAATTTTAATGCATTTTAAGACTTCAAGCAAACTTTCCAACTTATTATTTTATTTTTCATTTTTATGGATAATCATCAAAGCGTAATTTGTTATTTTAATTGTTAATCAATTGCGTGTATACTTATATATAACTTATAAAAATGTATAATAAGTAATATATTTTGATTCCTTAACAATGCAGTAAAACTGAAATAAATAAAATTTCTGACAAATTGGAAATTTAATTTAAAAAATAAATCATTCGAATTGAATAAATAAATTTTTTATGTACTTCTGAGGGTATGTTGGTGTACACTATACTTTTGGCAATAATTAAGAGAAACTTCATATTGATTGTTACGAAACAGTTTAAAACAAAAAAAAATGGGATAAAATGCTAATTACTTTGTTTAGAATCTACCAAAATGTTACCGTATTCGAAGTATTGAAAGAGAAATATATAATATTTTGAATCTGCTGTATCATCATATATCACAATACATGAAATAAATTTTTTTTAATTGAACACATATTAATCAATCTATAATTTTTAATGTGAACCGTTTCGTTTTGAAAAGTCCTTTAGATTAGTTGAGTATAAATTGATTTTCAAAAAAAAAAAAAAAAAAAACACGTATTGAACGCTGACATTTAATTCTGTCCAAAATATTTTATACCACTCTTTAACATTTTCATGTCTGTGAATGTATTATTACAGTGTCAGTTTACTAAGAATGAAAAATCAAATGATTAATTTTGCAAAATTTTGCAATTCTACTGTCTGAATTGAAACGATAAAAAAGTTAAAATATGGTTAAAAACTACATATTATATTTGCACCAGGGGTTAATATTTAAAACTACCAAAGTTACTTTAAGTATAAAAATAAGTCAAAAGAAACGAAATAATTTTTGTATAATACAAAGTATTCGAAATATTTTTTTTCGAATGTGTATAAATAGTTCTGTAAAATAATTTTGTATTCTGTTAGACTTTTTGAAACGAAATGTTAGTTAAATTACTTTAAGATAAATCTAAATTATAAAAAAAACTCAAATTTTTGAAACGTTTTTTTACTATCGAATCTGAATCTAAAATAAATATTCAAGAATTACATGTAGTTAGTATTTTATTTAATGCCAACACATGTACAATAATCATTTTGTGAGATCTCAGAAGGGAATTTGATGATAATATCCAAATATTTAATTAAATGATGATAATGTGGCTATGTGTTTCCTTAACGTACATGATAATCACCTGTCAAAATCGAAGAAACTATAGTAAAATACGAGAGAAAAAATTTACTGAAGAAAGACAACTTTAGTACAAAAGCTATTTTTCGTGTACAGCAAAATGTAACCAAATGTATGTAGTGAAAAATTCAAAAGGAGTGGAAAATTTCTAAATATGCACTTACGGTAAAAATCAATACATACCCTTTTTCTACTTCTAGCTCAGTCTGAATTTCCTGTTTCTTAACGAAAACTCGATATTTTTCATTTTCTTTCATTTTGCTATTTAATTCCATATTTTTCCCCCATGACTTCTGGTGACACACAATTCTAAAAATATTATCAAAAGAAAGGGAATATTTTCTTAACTTGATAGGAGGGTTTAAAAATTAATTTCTTTTCTTAGTAAGTCATACCTTCTCAAATATGAAAAGTTTTCTAGTGGTATAAATTATCATATTTTCAAAATTTAACCTTACACTACAAAACATTTGATAGAATCTAACGTCTTAAGTTAATTCTGCTTGAAGTTATAGCTGAAAATTTTCATAATAAAAACTCGTGTTTTAATAATTTTAGTTATATTATTTTCTATAGTTCAATAATATCACACTTTAAACATAAGACTCCACTTTGCGAAAACTATGAATTTAACATAATATTAGAGTTTTTTACAAAGTACTCTATCAAAATGTATACAAAAAGACCTGCGACTTACTAAAAGTTAAATAGTTAAAATGTGAAGAAAATAGAAAATTATATATTTTGATAATCTCACACACAATTTCTGTGCTTAAGTAAAGTAAATTAAATTAAAAAAGTAAATTTATGCTGCAAATTATGGCCTCGGTAACAGAGTGGTTATGGCTGCGAGCTCGAGATCGGTTTTGTTTCCGTTGAGTGTTAGGTTCGAGCCTATAAACACGAGATGAGTGCGCGTTAAATCTACCAAGGTTCCAAGTCCATCCGTTGGCATGATGCGGAAGTCTGAAGGGGAGGTACCAGCTCAAATGTTCTTCTCGTCACTTGATCGTGATTAAAAATTACGACCCTTTGCCGAAATTTCAAAGTCTCATTCTGCTACTAAGTGAACATTAATAACCTTTCAATCAAGCTAGGACATTGGGCTATTCACAATTTTTTCATCACTAACTTCGAGGACTTTATATCAGTTTGTTATATCATAAGATAACAATTTTTTCCCAGCCAAAATTAAACATGAATACTTAAATTAGATGAAGAAAAAGATATAATGAAAGGGTGTATAGGTAATGAAATAGATTGAAACAGAAGGGATGGGAGATAGAGGATAACGACTTGCTGACAAGGTTTGGTAATTTGGATTAAAGCACTTCTATTAGTTTTGTGAATTGAAACGGATTTTATAATTTAAATATTAAAACAAAAATCAGGTATTTGCGAAGTTATTAAATTAAACAAATTAATTGCTAAGCTAAAAAAAATTATTAGTTGACCCTAAATTAAATTTTTTTAAAATTCCTGACTCGAAAGAGGGCAATTTTAGCTTATTCATTACTTAATATTAATAATTATTTTGTTTGTTCTCACGTGTCTTTAGTTGAAATCAGTATTTATTACTTGGTGTCTTTAATTATGATCGGGGCAAGAGCAGAATAACGAAGGAAGTCGTTACAAAGCTGCAAATTATGTAATAAGTTAATTATTTTTGAATTATAATCATTTCAATAACAGTATGTTTCCGAATTTATACATTAGAGAAAAAAAATCTATTGATCCTTGTCATGTTAAACCACATCAATGTATTAAAAAGGCTTATGATAATGAGGCAAGTAGAATCGGGGATACAAAACTTACATTTTCAAAATCAGATCTCCTTTCAACCTTGAATGTTCGGCTAAAATAATGAAATTATCTGATTGTGAGGGTTTCTCAAAGATCTTCTTTTGTTATGGAAATAAGAAATGATTCCCCAGAATTTCTTTTCTCTAAAATAGTTTGCATTTCTTTCTGCAAATGATGAATTATTTTATGTGTAATCAAATAACCGACAAATATTTTTGTTACCTCAGAAACCTCATAGAAGTTAGAAATATTAAAATACATTCCATAGTGACTCCATCATTCTTATGTTGAAACAAAGCAAGTTATCGGAAAACCATCCGGTTTTTTTTTAATCCAGAAATATATTGACGTACACAGCAAATCTCCGATCACAGCAAATCTCCTGATCCACTTTTCCCAAACAAGCTTTGGAACGGATTTTAGATTGGTTAATTCAGAAAACCTGAATTGTTCCACTATGTTTTTTGATATTTGTATAATGCTGCTCTACCTACTAGCAACTGCTGTTTTTTTTTTTTAAGAAATAATTACCGTGGGAACAACAGAACCTAGAAAAAAATAAACATCACTCAATTTTAAACAATGTCTTATGTTTTAATATCTTTTACAGACAATTAATTTTATTAATAATTCATCTATATAATTTTTAACGTAGTTAAGATTATAATGGCTTATGAAAAGGTGATAAATATTTTTTTGTTAGGTTTCTATATACTCATGCAAGTGTTACATATTTCAGACGTCTGTTGAGTAGGCGCGTGCCGTGATGATTCTCTTATTGAGATGTAAGGGCTGAATCGTGCTTAGAGAATTTTACAAAGGCAGCAAATTTATACATAAATACTTGTTCAGGGAATTACAAATTCCGAAGGAAAGTGAATTCTTATGAGGAAATGCAAAAAATAACTTTGTACCTTATGGGTAAAAACTAAACTCATTTTTTCTATAACTGACAGAAAAGTATTAAAGTTATTGTATCAGTAGTTCTAAAATCAATTGTATGATCTGGATACCCATCACGCTGGATGGCATTACAAACAATGGCAAAATCAAATCCATAAGAGTAATAATAGGTTTCGGAAACTTTGTTTAGTAAACGTATGTGTTCTTGTATCTTTGAAACATCGTAAAAGAAATAACAGGCCATGTCACTTGTGAAATGACTCACATTTCTAGAGCATTTCATGAAGTTCCAGATTTAATATTGAATCCCTCTGTACCTGTAAATACCCTGAAGTCACTTAATTTGAAACCAATAGATTATTTATGAGACATATTGAAACAGGAAATTCAAAAATAAGGAAATCTCACAAGATTAATTGAAGTTGATTATATTAAAGAAATGGTCTTATGTGTAGAAAAATCATTCCATTAGAATGCTTCAAAATTAATAAATTCTAAACCAAAAATGGCATATGCACCTACTTAATTAATAATGAGCCTACTCTAAATTCATAAAACACTGAAATTGAGTACTTTTATTCTAACATTTAACTTCAAATTTCATTTAGCATACTCAGACGTCTTTTAGGAAGTTTCTTGCATTTTGTACTCATGATTTCATTTTTGTCGTGTTTCATAAATTTCTCTATTTTCATTTTAAAGTAACCAAATAATCAGGAGGTAAAGGATAAATAAAATAAATACTGTTTATTTGAAAGTAAATGTAATTTAACAGCTTTATTTTAATATCATGCTAGACTACATGAACGATGACATTTTTGATTAGTTAATTATAGCAGTGTTTTAATATCGGATATCTATTCTTCTCCATCATGGATTCATAGGAAGATTTTATTTTCAAACGAAAATTCCTCCTCCCCGATTAATATTTATTTTTAAGAGATTCTTAACGCTATTCTATATCTATAAAAGTTTCCAGAGATATTGAATATGGAAAAAAACAGGAAAAATTGCATAACATTGAACAATGTATTATTACATATTAATACAATTGTAGCACTAGTTACAAAATATCCGTTTCCGAAAAGTGAAAAAACACCAAATAATGAGCCAAGATTTGTTTGCTAATTAAGTATAGTGATAAATAAATTGTAAGAAACTTATAAAATGCTCCCCTTACTATATTTAATTTGTTAAAATGATTTTCTGTCTGGTAAATATTTTTCTGCATTCACATATACAAGGGTAGGGGTTCAAAATACCAGTCTTTGAAATAGGAGTTGGGAATGGGACAACTAACTGTAGTATCATATATTGATGATTTTTTTTTCTCTTTCTAAGTATATTAATATGACGCTTTTATCATTTCATATATTTATATGCATAACTTTTCCAGCCGATAGATCCTATTCGTATTCTTTGGATAAAAATTCACAGGAAGCACCTCATTCTTTTCATTGTTGATTGGTCTCACCAGAAACTACAAATAGAGATCTGAGGCCTGGAATCATCAATGTTTAATCCATGTCTCATCCATGGTGAGAAATTGATGTAAAATGACAACGATGACTCTACAAAGCAGCAATTAAACTTTAAACTGGTCGCCAATAGCTGACAAATCAATTTCAGCCAATAAATCAAAGTATCATTAATTTTATCTTCGTTAATCAGATGCCTTAAGAAACTAGTAACACTAATTTGTATCAGTAACGTTATGTAATGAAAAACATTTGTACTTCTTGACCCTCCCCCCCCCCTCGTACATGGCATTCAAAGAGTGAGTTATTTATATAATTCATTTTTCATTTTTGCGGGAAAAACTATTTCCCTAAAATGCGAATAAATTTGAATAAATCAAAAAGATTATTTTATTAGTTTCCTTGGAGAGCTATTCAGTATATATATATATATATATATATATATATATATATATATATATATATATATATATAT
>BMAW01086557.1:945655-962576 GCA_019974015.1 Nephila pilipes
CAACAATTGTTTGCATCCTTTTACATTTTATTACCAATCAAACAATGATTTAAATCTTTTTTCAATTTATATGGTGATGATGTGTTATATTTTTTCATTTTGAGTATGTGATATACATACTCAAAATGAAAAAATATAACACATCATCACCATATAAATTGAAAAAAGATTTAAATCATTGTTTGATTGGTAATAAAATGTAAAAGGATGCAAACAATTGGTTGGTAATAAGTTGTATGGTAAAGGAGTATAACGGTCCAGAGAGTGAGTAAAAATGTAAGCTGTGTAAATGTAAATAAATAGATTCTTCACGGCTAGACCACTAACAAGCCGACTTTGTGGACCTATTGTTGTGTGGTGGATTTGAAATTGGATCACGATTCGCAAAGATGTTTAATATATTTGTGATGTATATAAGTATTTAAGAAATTTATTGGATAATCATGATCCAAACAGTTGTTGAAGAATTTTTTAATGTTATTAAATTTGTCTATTTTATGTGTGGTTAATTTGTTATTACGTAATAAAAAGCCCAATAAAATATTCCTATAAATGGATCTGTGTAGATTACTGTTCCAAAAAGGTATTTTAATCACATTGAATTTGAATCTCTCTCTTTTATCAAAAATATTACTAATAAGTCTATTGTCAACTATTTGCAAATCGAGATCTAAAAATTCTACTGTATTTGAATTAAGATTAGTTTTTAATAATTTGAGGTAATTAGGGTAAAATGAAATATTTGGTTTGAAATCCTCAGTTTTACCTAAAATAATTAGATCATCTTTGTAACGAAAAAGAAAGTAAGAATCATTATCAATCTGTTTTAATTCATAAAAATGTAAATAAAAATTGGCCAGACAATTACTAGCTGGACCTCCCTGAGGGAGACCCTGAATTTGTTTATAGAGACTCTGACCAAAAATTATAAAATTCTCTTGTAATACAAGTTTAACGAGAGTATTGAATTTTTCCTGTTTTATTGTTTGATTTAAATGATATTTATTGTATAAAATTGCAAGAACCTTAATTAAATCTTGAATATCTATTGAGTTAAAAAGGTCTTCAAAATCATATCCATGTATAGAGAATACCTCTTGTTCCTTCATGTTTTTGACAATTTCAAAACTATTTTTAATAATAGCGGTATTTTCAATATTTTCAATAGATTTTTGAAGAATGGATTGAAGAAGTTTGCCAGATTTAGTGATATAGGTGTTATATCCATTCGTAATACTTCGAAATTTTACCGGATTTTTGTGAAATTTTGGCGTTAAGAAAATGTAAGGAAATTTAATGTTTGTAAGGTGTAAACCCACCTTTTTATTGAATGCCAAAAGACGATTATTTATTTCTCTGTTACTATATTTGGATAACTGGAAAGTATTATTATTCATTACATGTTCACTCAATAATTTATGATAGTAAAATTTGCAAATAATTGCATAATTTGCAGGAACCTTATCTATATAAACGATAACAAAATCCTTCTGCAAATCATCTATATCATGTTTTAGATCTTTAATTGTAATTTCCCTATCCACTTTAAAATTCAAATATAGAATTTTCTTCAAAACACATGACCTAAATTCATCAAATGCCTCAATTGGCAAACCATATTTAATTGCAACCTTAAGAATAAAATTGTCAATATCATTAGTAATTTGTTTTCTCACTACAAAGTTACTATTAGTAATCATGAGCCTGAATCCAGTTCCTTTATTCATGAAACCTCTCAATAAATCGCTTTTAACGATGTTCATGTTTCCCGTAACAACATGTTGATGGAATGAATCAACATATTGTTTGTAATCTTTGCATTTACACACTTGTGGTGTTTGTGACTCTGAAATATTATTGTAATTAAAAATAGATCTACCTAGTTTTTTATTGTACTTAAAAGCTCTTTTTATCCTGATATTTTTAATTGGAAATAGAGCCATGTGTTTTTGAAACACACCAGAAAAATTAATTTTATTAAATGATTTATTCATAAATAGAAAGGTGCAATATTCTGTAATATATTTTTCATCAATATTCATATCAATTTTCATTTTATGGCAAAGATATCTACATATATCTCCAATGATATGAAATCCTTGAGAATCCGGAACAACTTCATTATTCAAAATATTCATGACAATCTTTACCTCTCTTTTATTAAGTCCGAACATAAAGTGCTTAATATGTCCTATGAGATAGTTCTTTTCAAATTCTAATCCAAGTTGAAACATTTTTTCTTTAATAGTTGACAAGTCTCTTATTTTTCGATTTCTACGTTTTCCTCTAGAAGTTCTAGTTAATTTATAAGGATTATTAATCCTGTAGAATCCTTCTTGGTAATAAAATACTTGGTTATTTTGCTTATTTGCGTTTAATACATTTTTATTGTTCCATATTGCATTTAGTCCATAAGGGTAAACAGTACCATAAAAACCAATATAAAAATTCTCAAACCATAATCTTTCTTTTGTGTTGGGTACAATTTTAATAATATATATTTTAATAGTATTAAATTCATGTGAATTAAAATGTTTAATTTCTATCCGACCAATATTTTTACGACTATTATAGTGTTTTGCATCAGATCTATGCTGATTAATTCTAATATTTATAGTTCCCGAAGTTTGCCCAACATAATTAAACTGGCACATACCACAAGTCATCATATAAATACAATTAAAAGTTTTACAAAATAAAAAGTTTGAATCCCTATCATACTGCTCTTCAGCCATCATGACGCATGTCTTGCATCTCTTATCAGAGCACCTCTTAAACTTTAAGTTTAAATGATCAGAATACCTAAAACGTTGAGATTTGGGTATGTTATTGGAAATTAAGTCGCTTTGGTGAAAATCCTTAATACGTGAACAGAATGATCTTTTATCTGAAGTATAAGCTGAATTAATATATTCAGAGTTCCAAAAAATACGGGTTTTATATTTCCTATTATATACCAAATGAGATCCCAGAGGATACTCAGAACTTTTATAAAAATTACAACAAGTAACAGTTTTTGCATTTTCTGAAAAATTTATAGTTTTTTTATATGCTGAATCGAAACGTTTGGGACCACAAAAATGACTCTCCTCATTCATATTCAAAATATTATAAAAAGAGTGCACATCAATCATCTATAAAAAATAGCAAAATTTGCAAAATAATATATATATATATATATATATATATATATATATATAAGTAATGTTGATTTTATAAGGTTTTATATGTTAGTTAAATTATATTTATTATGATAAAAAATATTTCCCTTTCATTTGCCTCCAATTACAAATATTTTCAAAGACACGCATTTCTTTTGTTCAGAGATGAAAAAGTTTGAATTGCTTTTGTCATCAGACCTTTGTCAAAATTGCGGTATTCGTAATTATAACCTTTGTATTTTCCTAGTAATGATGTATTAAAATATTTTGGGAAAGAGATATTTTTAAAAAAATTACTTAGCTTATTTTATAAAATTAATTTGATATTTAAGAACTAGTTTCGGTAGGAAGAATTTTAAAACCACGAAATGGGAAAAGATAGCTACTTAATGATCAATTTATGCATTTTATTTATTTTTATTATGCATTATGTAATACGAAATGTATTTATAAAATAATAATTTCCTAAATATTTAAAAAGCAATATCTTCTTCATCCTATGCTATCTGTTTTGAAAAAACATTATGACGTTTGTGGTATGTATAATTCCACAGCCTGAGAAAAAAGGTTAAATCAAACAAAACTAAATCAAGTAAAAATCTTCTAAATATCAATGGCTAGTCAGTGGGTATAGTACTAGCATATGACAAAAGTCCAGTAAAAATATAAAGAAAGCGTGTACGATAATCGGTATATAAAATATAACTGTGAGTTTTGAATCTCCATGCAGTATTCATTTAAGTTACGTTAGTGGTATACCAATTAAAATCCTTACTTTATCGAGATTCTGAATTATAATACACGTTAACCATAACTCACTTTTTAGATCATGGCAAACATTAATTTCTTAAAATTGTTAAGAATTTAAACGTTTATTCAAATACAAGGATTTAGAAAGAAGAATAGTTCAGGTAAAAAACATGACTTTTTAATTCTCATTTAAGGGAATGGTATAGAAATAAATTAGATGAATCGTCTTTTTCAACTAAGATTAAAGAATAAATGGTATATTAGCATCATTACTGATAAATTTATGTTGATGTCTTAAAACTAATTCTTGACCTCCAATTGAGTGAAAATTCCATGATACCTTCGTTTACAATTCCAATAAGGGAAGATCAGTTGTAAATTTCAGGAGATTATTTAAACGTCACCTCGTTTTCGGATGATTAAAGAAAAGAATTAAATTAACATTTTAAGACTACACAGTAAATTTATATCCATGATCGTACAGTTATACAAATGAGAATGAGAAAACAATTAAGAGTTGTGATTAGAGCGCTAGAACAAATACAGACACATTAGGTCTGATTAAATATTAGTTTCTTGGATCTATGAAACTGGCTTATTTTACTAGAGTATTACTGAATATGTTTAAAATTCACGTATCTTTCAGATGGGGGAAAGAGATTTAGGTTCCAACAGACTGAAGGTAGAGTCTGCGAATATGGAATTCATTTTCTAGTTTACATTAAGGGCTTAAGCAAAATAATTTCAATTAATCGTACTCCTTCCCTTCATAACAATTAGTAAGAGCTCTAAAATGTTTTACAGTACTTTCTCATTGGGAAAATGCCACACTGATTAAGTGCCAAAGTGATGAAACTATGACGATCGCTCTTCATTATATAATTCAATTGCCATCTTTCCTTTGAATAAAAATGAATACGAAATTCCAACTGAAGCTACATGTGAACGAAAAAAAATACTTTTTTTATCAATGAAGTATAGATAAGGTCGCTTTCCCTCGAATCTCCCTTAATGCGTCTATTCTAAACTAGTACCAATTCACTTGTTCTGATTCAGTCACTTCATTGAAACAATTTATCGGTTCTTATCTTAATACTTTCGCAAAAATTTGCTTCAGTCTAAAAAGTAATTAGAATGCTTCAATCCAAGTTATAAATATCTATCTGTGAGTCGTTGTCTTTTTCCTTCCTTCTTTCATTTCCTTCAAATTTATTTCATTTATATATCAATATCTCTAATTCACTTCTATCCATATCTAATTTACCTAATCACGATTCCTTTTATTTTGGAAGAAACTGTAAGTTTGTGCAGTTTAATTTATTGTAATGTTTCCGAGATTAATGGTGAGAAAATTACGAACAGCTCAGTCAGCGCCACAAAGCCAATATCAGTGGAATTAAAATCATAATTATTAAACATAAAATGTGTAATTATCTTCCAAATCGAGAGCAGTACAATTTATACGGGGAACTTACGTATAATATTTTGTATAATATTTTTTGTAAATGCTTATTTGCAAGAAAAAGACATGTATTCAAACCTTATATAATTTACTGATCTAAATTTAATAAGATTTTTATGAAATTTTGCATATTAATAATAACGCCTATTTTCTTATAAAACGCAATAATTCTAAAGGAAATGTTTTTCTGAATGTTGCTTGCAACTCTAAATGAGTTATAATCCTCAAGATGCTTATTATTTAAATTAATTAGAATATTTCGCATATGGAAGCATAATTATTAGGTATTTAGATCCACATAAATAAAAATAATTTTATGTCTCTCTCTCTCTCTCTCTCTTTTGGAGATTAATAATAACTATTTACGAATCTTTCAAATAAATACCCTCATTATTACTAATATCTACTTTTCTAAAAAAATTTGTATCAGAATTAATGCAGACTTTAAACTGATTAAAAGCTTTTAATAAAAGGCTATAATTAACTGCTAATTTAATAGTAAATAATAGATATCTAAGCTAATGTGTTTCTTTACATAAAAGCTACTTTCTGAAATGTTTAATAGAAAATATTCTCATGATTCATGATAGCTCTTAATTTTTCTATTTTCAATAATTTTCAAATAAACTGTAATCACATGTTGATACTCCTTACAAACTTTACACATGCAAAAAACACCATTTCTTAAATTGTAGTTAGTACTGCAAATATTACGACCCATTTTTATGATGTTTAAATGTTATTTTATATATTGAGACTTGGAATACAAAATAGAGACAATTTTTTTCATATTTTCTAAGAATATTATTAAAATTAATTTTATAAAATATTTCTTATAAATTTAATAGTACAGCATTCTGCTCTTTATAGCTCTAAATTATGAATCCTTTATACTGTATTTATGGAAAAAAATATTTGTTCATATTATTAATTAAGGCAATACACATACTCTCAAAATAAGTATTATGTAAGAAATAGTCTCTAAATAAATATATTGTTGTTTTCAATACAAAATAAAACGGACCACAATTGTGGATCCAGGGCAACGTGTTCTGACTGTCAAGATGTCGCGCAAAAATAAAATGTAACATATCAGAATAGGAAATCCATACTAAATTATTAAAAGTACTTATTTTGTTACTTTATTTCAAAGTTGTTTATTTTGTGCAAAGGTACATATTTTAACTATTTATCTATCTCTAAGGTTTTATTTCTTAATTTCATTATAATGAATTATATTCTTTCAAATTTAAAAAAAAATAATAAAGAAGTTGAACCATATTTATTTTTCAATTTATTTTATTTAAAATATTGCAAACTAATAATAATATTAAGAATATGGCAAACTAATATTATTATTAAAAATATTATAAACTAGTGAATTTTCAGATATTTATATCGAAAATTGAAGATAGTAAAATTTATAGTGATATTCAAGATCAAAGTGATAACTTTAGCTATATGATTCAGCTAATGCCATTTTGGGCATGTTCGTTAAGTCTTAGTATTTCCAGGAGCATAGTTTATACTTATATATTGTAAAATAATAGGCATGAAAATAATTTATCTTATATTCATGAAACCCTTGGATAAAGTTTTCAGAAATTTTGTTGGCTGGCTGATTATCCTTTGAATTTTATTTAAATTAATTAAATGTTAAAAATTATATACCAGAATAGAAATATTTGTCGTTTTTCTTTGGATTTTTTACACTTTAATTTTTTATTGTCCATTTTATTATTTTTTTATTCTTCCTCCCTTATTTTTTGGTCTACTGTTTTTGCCATCATCCAGAGTAACTTAATTTCCTTCTGGTATTTTTGTAATTTGCTTATAATATTCTTTATCTTAGAATATTTTTTTTTTATTTATTCAATAGTTTCTAAGAAATTAGGTAGACAAAAGTAAACTAAAAATATTCATTTATAAGTTTCATTTATATCCTCTTCATTTTATTTTTTGTATGAAGCTTATTTTTCGTGAATTTTAAATATAATTTATTGCTCAATACATCTTGTTTAAGTGTAGAAACTGCTTTAAAACTTGAAACAAAGTTCAGTAAAAAAAGCTAGATTCCCTTAAGAATTAAATAAAAGTGAAAAAAGAAAGTATGACTTATGTAAAAGAAGAAAAAACTGCATACTTTTCAACAAAGAAGCTTAATAAAAATAAATACATTGTATAAACTACTTTTTCCTGAATTCGCCCGAAATTTATATTTTAGTATTCTTTGTAATTAATCTTGTAGCTTAAATTTACTGATTATATAATATATTTATAAAAAAATTTGTTTTATGCCTAGAAAATTTATACTGATTTTACTACCCTTTTTGAAAAAATGAGACTAGTTATTTACACACATCTGCTGTACATTTGTTCAACGTTCCGCTTTCATGTGCAAAATAATCTTATGCTAAGCGAAGCAATAACATATACCGTAATAAATTGAGAGTAGACACCTTCAACAACAAAAATTTCTCCATGTTTTAGACACATTTCTTAATTTCTTTTACAGTTTCTTAGGAGAAAAATAGTTTGATACTGCTTACTGCGATAAACACTCTAGAAGAAAAATAGATAAACAAAACAAAAAGAAAAACAAATATGCAGATCCAAAAAATTCTAAATATATTTGTACAATGTATAGACAAATAAAAGGATAAACATTTTATACAACAATATAAAATGAAGCTCTTGTACGGTAAAATTTTCAAGAATATATTTTATTATAGGAGTACTCCTCGCATGTGTGTGTGTGGACTTGTTTTTATTGATAAAATATTGTTATAATAGTCCTTATAGAACATTACTAACCATGAGTATTTTGAACTATTATTAAAATTAAAATTTCATAATATAATGCTAGGTTTTTGAGTGTTGTTATGACACATAGCTCCTACAGACTCTTACTAACCAAGGGAATTTTGAAATACTATTAGAATTTAACAATATAATACTAGTTTTATGTATATGTGTGCATTTATGACCAGTTAAAATACCGGAAAAAGAAATGGGTTAATAATTTTAATAACTCCAATAACAGTTATTATCTACATATAGATTGCTTAGGATTAATAATTCTTATAATTACGTGAGAAAAATTTAATCCCAAAATAATTTTTCTTATATACCTTCATTTAAAACGTTCTTTCGAATAAATATTTAATTTCTGAACAAATTGTTGCCTAATTTAGATTTATAAGATGTTTAGTATTTTGACAACTTTTTTAAACTGCTTTTGGTGTGAAATCAAAGCTGAATCTATTAACATTGTACTAATACTTTTCAATATTTTAATTCGATTTGAATATGAAAACAAATTTGACATAATTTTTCTCAAAAATATATTTTATTCACAGAAATAAAAAAAAATACATTATTTGTTTTTGTTAATGATGAAATCACATTTTAAAAGATAACTTTTTAATAAAATGAAAACTATACTCTAAAATATTACAACTCAAATATTTCGCTGTTTATAAAATGTGTTCCCATAAAAATGTGAATAAATATATATAATTTTAGTATTTACTGATAACTGAATAAAATATATATTTAAATCTTCAAATTTATTCAATACTTTATGAGTTACGCTGCTAAGTGCATTGATTGTTTTTGCAGCGTATTTTTGAGTGTCATTTTTTTAAACTATGAATTTTATTTTTCTTTTACATGTACTTCTTATGAAAAAAAAAAAACACACACTACATGAATAACACTTAATATAAATCTTTTACTTATTTGAGAAATATAAATTTCCTAAATTGCTCCCTGTCATTAAATTAATCATACATAAAATCGGTTAACTTCAAATAATACAGGACATAATATTTCGAGATTTTTTTAACTATTTTAAATTTGTAAAAAATTTAGGTTCTTCAGATATTTTTTATCATGATGTTTCATTATTTGGTAAAAAAAATCATATTTGATATATACTTAAAGGTTTTATATTTATTGGTTGTTTTGAGTTAGTTTTTCTCTTTTATAATGCATTTTAATTAATCATATACATTTTTTTCAGGCATATTGGAAATTCATTTGTTTTTTGGTATATCCAATAAGAAATGAATAATGTAAATGTATACCATACCAGAAACATTTAATGCGAAATAAGTTTCTATGAGCAATATCAATTTCCTAAATGGTTATTGAAATTTTCATACATATGTGGTGCTTCGGGAGAATTAATTAGCTAATTAGTGTTTAATAAATGTAAAATTCATCGATCGCCGCCTAAAAATTTTCTTTTTTATTTGAGGGAAAAGGGAAAGTGTGTTCCTAATTGCAGTTACACATATGACAATTGGAAATCGTCTAACATTTTCCACTTTTTCGACATCACTTCATGATACAATGCGCAGCGAGCTGGGCGCTATGTTTGGATTTATATGAATAGGGTTCGTCCCTCGTCTTTTGGATTTTTTTCACTGATATTTGTTTCTTCAATAAAATTATAAAACAAAAATTTAGAACAACTTTTTTTATATATATATTATTGTACATTGTGTAATAATTTGAAGATTATGAAGTTAATATTGATTAGCCTTTATTCGTACAATTATTCAAATAATAAGCAATTTGTATCAAGAAATCTATTAAACAAATTATTTTTATTTCTTTTTTTTCCGCTAACTATTTTCTATGCAAATACGTGAAAAATGGTTACTATCAAGAAATGATGTAATCTGAACTGTGATTGAGAAGCAGACACTCTTGAAAAAAATAATTCCTGAACCATTTCACTCATAGATAATGATTCAGGAATAAGTTTTTAAATGGTATTAAATTGAGTATCAATCAATTTCTGACATAACACTAGACGGTTATTTTGACCGTAAAACAGCTTTAAGAAGCGATTAAAAGCAGATTTAAAACACTTACTTCGGCTATGAAATTTCTTGACGTTTATTATGTTTTTAAGCTCGATAAATACATAACAATTTGTTTTTCAATATTGTATGACAAGTATATAAATTAATATCCTACTATTGATATACCATCATTTATTTACAGGGTATTTCTTTTTTTTTTATTTCATTCACATATGCGCATATATGCAGGGTCGTTGTAGGTGATGCATGTCATTAACATTTTTTTAAGCATTGACATTTGCACGTAACTGACAGCTATTTTTTTTATATCTCGTTCAAAAGGACAGAGATAAGGAGTGTTTAATTATTTTCATCAACACGCCAAACATTGTAGAGATAGTGATGTATAACACATGGATCAATAAGTCCCGAGACTGTGCGGTCATTTTTTTGCGATTTCCTCCTTCAAACGCACCAGCAAGTCAATATAATAATCACTGTTGATCGATTTACCTTTTTCGAGGTAGTCAATGAAAATCACGCCATGCGTATCCCAAAAAACTGACGCCATGACTTTGCCAGCTGACTGCTGCGTTTTCGGACGGCTTTCGCCAGCTGTGCGCCACTCAGATGACTGCCGCTTCGACTCTGGAGTGTAGTGATGTATCCATGTTTCGTCCATGGTCACGTAACGACGCAAGAAATCTTTTTTGTTGCGAGTAAATAGCGATAAACAGCTTTCTGAATCATCGACTCGTTGCTCCATCGAAAGCAATCGCGGCACCCACTTGGAAAACCTTTTTCATGCTCAATTTTTCATGAAGGATAGTAAATACACTTCCATATGATATCTGTGTCATCTCAGCAATCTCACGGAGCTTCACTTTACGATCTTTCATTATAATTTTTGTCACTTCACTCACATTTTCCGGTGTAACGGCTTCCACAGGTCTACCCGAGTGTTCCGCGTCATTTGTGTCGGTACGACCACGTTTAAACTTGGCAAACCACCGACAAATCTTTGCTTTTGATGGACAAGAGTCCGGGTAACATTTTTCAATCCATTGTTTTGCTTGCACGGTGTTTTTGCCCATTAAATACAATGTTTTATCCGAACACGAAACTCGGTTTTTTCCATTTTTTAAACAAACTACAAAACGACTTTACTCCATCCTCGATAACTCAGCTGTTTCTGGTCCGATCGACTTAAAATTTTGACACGTTTCAAGCAAAAGTTAGTACTCTAGAAAGATCTGGTTACTGGTTTACTACGAGCGCCATCTCTGGGTTAGTCTCGGAACTTATTCATCGATGTGTTATAATGTTTCAGATTTCAAAATTTCTTCTGAAACGAAGTTCCTGAACATACCTCTGATTGTTTAGAAGAAATGTATGACTAAAATGCTGCATAACATAATTTGGACTCTTCGGTAATATTCGTGCTTCAAAAGGAATTCAATAACAAATTCCTGATGAAATATATTACATCTTGGAAATATGATTTGTGAACTTATGGAAGGAAAAAAAGATGGATTACATGTTATATCCCACGCTTAAAGCCAGCCTGTCGATGACGTTTTTTTTTTTGTAAAGGGGTGAATATGAGATGTCATATGATTCCCTCAGGGCAGAGCAGATCAAACGAATCTCTAAACTTAGCGGACGTTAGCAAGTTGATATTCAAGAAAGTTGTGAATTGTGGGGTGATTGAGTGCTAACTGTAATCTGCACTGTATTGAAGGAGCAAACGAAGTTGTTATTCTTATTAAAAAGTGTGTCTGATATCATATGAATTTAAGTGGAAATAACTAAATAATTAGCTAAGTATGTTACAGTAAGACATGAGAGTTTGTAACAAACTAAGTGATATGATTTATGAGTTTTAAAGTAATAATAAGTTATATTGTAAAGAGTGAAAAAGAAAAGTAGTTTAGCAAAAAGATGAAAAATAAAGAGAATCTTAAGTAACTGTTAGAGAAATAGAGAAAGTTCAAAGTTTATTTTTGTTTTGTGTTGAATGATGATGATGATTTTTAATATCCATATGCTAAGAAAAATATTAGAGGAAAAGAAAATTTGTTTGGTGTTTTCTATTTTTCTAATCCATATTTATAATCAAAAATGAAAAATTGAAGTGGCTCTTCGTCAAATGAAATTGAATTCAAGGTACATAGTCTTGAAAAAATTGGATGCATTTATTGCTCTAGTTAACACAAAAGGAACAATGGGCTATTCTAGAATGAACTTTGGTGAAAGCAGTTGGATGCTCCAGTATTCGGTGAAACATTCTCAAAGCCTTTCTAAGGAAATCTACAGTTCCTGTGATGTAAGGATAAACAAATAAATTTGACTTGTGTCTTGGATAGGACTAATTTTCCCTTCAAGTGGACGAGAGTGTGCAGCTTGGTGAATATTCTCTTAGTAAACTAACTAATGGAGCAATTTCTTTTTGAGGGAAGGAAAGACACAACAGTCAATGGTTGTACAATTCAAAACGTTACGAACACTTTGTTGGCAAAACTAGCTTTTAATTTTGGTACAATGTGTCTAAATCGAAAAAAGCTGCAACTGATTTCCAAAGATACTATTCCCAAGTGAGAACTATCAAAAGTTCTAGTAAACTACCAAAAATAAAACCTGTGATTGTTTACCGGAAAAAACAAAATAAAAAATGGCTGAGCACTGAGCACTATGCATAAATGTGTTAAGATGGATGAAAATCCTAAAAAGTTTGGAGAGAAATGGTAAATTTTATTACTTCACTAAGTGTTGTGAAGATTTTCTTGATCAAATGCGATGCGATAGTATACGATGCGATTAGTTTCAAGAAGCTGTTTTTTACATTTCTCACAGTATTCTAGATATAGCCTTTATAAATCCTTGAATTTTATTTAAAAACTTTGACTTATTACAAATTTCTCATAGATCCATTATTTGAAACTACTTATTGATAAACTGAGATAGTCACGTTTTTTAAAGAAAAGATCTATATTCAAGTAACCTGTAATAACGAACTGTAATAAAGATATTTTAATTAATGCTATGCAAAAAATTTCTTAAAATATAATCTAAAAAATTAAAAAAAATTAATTGACTGATAGATGATAATTCAAAATAGTTACGAAGTTTTATTCTATTTATCCTTCATATTTTGGTAACAATGGAGTCTATTAATTGAAGAACTGAGAAAAACTATTAAATAGACAATAACACCGTATAGTGTTTATAGTGTTTCGCGTTTGTTATTATCATTTTCTGTTGTAAACTTTTGCCGTTATTAAACGAAAAAGTTATGAATTTAAAAATTAAATTGGATAATGCTTTGATCATTCATATGTATTAAAGCGTTAAGCACAATTCGTAGAACAGAAAAAAGAAAAGTAAATATTGGTGAACTTGTTTAAAGTAACTTGTTAATAATCATCTGTTGAAGGTGAAACTTTGCTTTTATGCAAAACATTTTAGTTGGTGCCTTCATGAGCAAAACACCGGATCAACTTGGAACCCGAGTAAACCAGCAATTCAGACTAGTTTCGTGCAATTTCATGCTCAAAGAAACGCTGTTAACGGACGATGGTACAAATACTTTTAATTCATATTTTTTCAAAAAGAAGAATGTTTGATTTCTAACAATTACAAATCTTGGAATCTGAATATGCCAATTTTATGGACTCCAGACTGTGATAGAGGTTTTAAATCGCACAAAAATGTTAATCAATGACTAGTACCAGCTCCATCAAGAATCACAACCGTTCACCATGATCTATATCTGGTTATGGTAGAGCGACACGAGGTGAAATTGTGCCAGAACTGGATTTAACTCTCACAGCCACAAAAGGATTACGAGTTTCCAGACAAACATTTCACAGGAGACTCATTCTTCTTAGATCCTATAAGATATAATGTTATTAATAAACGGACTATTGCATTCCCTTTGCTTGCATTCTCTTCACATCTACGCAAGAGGGCGCTCGCTTGAACTGGAGTTTGAGACAGTGAACCAACATGATGCTCAGTGACTAATATCGTTTTCAATAGAACACAGATTCGCATTAGCTAACAATATGACTAGAAAGCGTTATTTCTTTACACCCTTGAAAAGACGTCGTTTTCCGTTAAGGAAAGTCATGTTGTGTTCGAGGATCATCCTAGACGGTCGAACCATATCTCCATATCTTCATCTCTGTATCCTCCATACAGATATGATTTTTTGAGCCTTATGTTCTCCTACGTCAAGGTGTGGTTTGTTTTGACTTGATATTTATTGATGATAACTCGCTTTGACACCATACCTGCCTACTCGAAAATTTCCTTTAAAAGGAAAATATCCAATGCATGTCGTGGCCTATTCACCCATCTTACTTAAATCCTACCGAAAATGTGGGATATGCTAGAAATACGACTTGAAATCTTTCCTAATTCTTCAAGTTCCGTTTCAGAACTGGGAAAAATTCTTTGTGTCGTTTGGAAATTTTTGTGAACACAACTAATCCACAAAAACATAGCAAGAATTGAAAATCTTTGTGCAACATGCCTGAAGGTCAGAGGTGATTACACGTCGTATTAAACTGCAGCAGCATCTTTTTTATTTATTTGTTTTTCGTTAATGTGAGAAGTTCTTTTATATGACCAGTTTTCTTTCAAACTGTTTCTTTGGATACTAAAAGTGACTATTATCATCCTTCCTTTACAATTTTTTTTCTTATTTTATAACTGTTTTATACCCTCTAATCATGTTTGTCTCACCATCCTGACTTAGATTTTCTTCATTATCTATCTTAACGTGATATAAATAAACCTAAGCAATCGCAGGATATTTGTTAATTGTGGAGCAAGTGATCTTCAGAAAAGTAGACATAATACGTTTCCTTATAATTTTTTAAACTTTTTTAATTAAAAATATATTCCTGTTGTATGTCCTTGAAGTTCTTTGAACTTGAACTTTCAGAAAAGAAACTTTTCTTACATTTTAAATTGAAATAAAACTATTTTGAGAACTTTTTGCTAGAGTCTTAGGTTTATCATCGAAAATCTTATAAAATTAATAATGAAATCGAATCTATTACGCATTACTTACTGTGTTTCTTTTATTTAATATGTAAGCAAATCCCAGTAGTAGAAAATTAAATATAGAACAACATAGAAAACTTTTGACAGTATCTGAACTATGAGTATTTCAGGGATTTCTTTGAAGCTAACAATTTTGCCCTTAATTTCTTTCGCACATTTATTGCATAAATTTTGCATGTATTCCAAACAAGCAAGGTTTTAGGGAGATAAATAGAAACATGATGTCTCTCATTTTTTTTCTTGCGAGATCAGCTTGCTTGAAAATTGTTGCGTTTAGAAACTTCAAAATTACTCCCAGTTCATCAATACTGGTGTTGTCAAATTCACCTTTAACTGGATCACAGATATATTTCTTCATTTTGCAATTATGCTGTAAAAATTATCTCTGAAATCTATCTGTAAAAATTAGTTTCCATACATTTTTTTTGGAATAGATTCCATACTTCAGTTCAAAAATAAATTTTTTCTGTAAGGTCTCAGTACACGAAATTTTACTCTGTTATTACCTGGAGCTCTAACATATTGATAGGTTTTAAGCGTATGACCATTTAAATCGAATTTTCTCGTAGTGGTATTTGACTGAATTGCTTGCAGTTTCTAGCTCCGAGATATCTTATCATCTGAAGAAACTTTTGAGTCTGAAGAGGGGAAACTTGTACAGACGAAATATTCTTCACAGTCATCATCTCCTCTAAAATCATTTCCAACTTCATTTAGAATTTTTTGCAGCTATTCTGCATAACACGATTCAAAAAAATGAATATATCTCCTCAGATCTAGCTCCAGAGCCAGATGTACCACTGCCGAAAATTTTAACAATGAAAAGGAGGAGCGATGCCAAAGAATGCTCTCAAGAGTAGGGTAAAATATCAATCGGATACATATAACAAGAAAGGAAAGTTGTTGTGACTTCAGGGGACAATGCTCAAAGGTCACGAACTAGGAAATTTGAGAAAGAATCTATTCCGTTAGACTAACCATGTAATAGGGGTGATAGGAGGATAATGTGGTGTGGTAGGGTACAAAAATATGAAGGAAAAAGCTTAGATCTGCTGGAATAAATGGGCAAGAAATGGTATTAAGTATCATTAAATGCATATCTCTTTTTATGGAGAAACTTCTTTTGTTAGTACTTGGATATACCGTTCCCAGTAAAAATTTGATTCATACTAAAAGTAACTTTGTTATATTTTACTATCACAACAATTTTTTAAGAAATAATGCAACAGATAATTCCTAATATTATTGTTGATTTCTCTATTTCGTAAACGAGTTTTTACAGATTTAGTAATTACACATTTGCCTTCCTTATTGACTAATTCATTTTTAGGTATCTAACCTGTAGTTCTATCATGTGGAATTTCTAATTATTTGAATTTATATTGAATTATACTTTATTAAAAAAATTATTCTGAGTTCTTGAACTTCAAGAGGCATTAGTGTAGATTTCAAAAGTAAGAATTTATATTTATTCTTAGAAATATGTAAAAAATGGGTATCTTTAATTATACCAGAAAAATAACGATGTATTCAAAACGAGTGTACAACAAATTTGGTACTAAGCTTATGTCGTTTTGTGTTATTACACACATTGTAATTACATTTTTGCATTTTTATATTATATTATTATTATGTTTTTTTTTCTATCATTATATTATTATTAT
>BMAW01086557.1:969888-980995 GCA_019974015.1 Nephila pilipes
ATATATATATATATATATGTACATACACACACACACACGTGTGGGTGTAAATTTCTGGCTTATTGATGAACATTGCTACTCAGCTTACAGAGACTCTTAATCTGAGTATGCTTTGCATTCCTTAAAGGAAATCATTGATATTCTGAGTATTTAAGGTAAATTATACCCTATTATAACGCAGTATCCTTGGACATTTGACGTAATAATAGAAACTAACACATCTTTTGTCGTACATTACTAGCATCGAAATTCATGATTTTAATTTTTAGGACACTGTTATCTTTCTTAATCCAATTGTAATTTCTTCAGTTAATATGCTATTGTTTATTCCTCCCTTGTATACTCCATTAATATAAAATTTCCATTATTTATAAAAATGAGACTTTTTAATAGAAAGATTTGTATCATTTAATAAATACTTACTTAATTAATAAATATATGGTATTTTAAGAATCAGAGGACTATATTAATGATATTGAAAAGACTCGTGAGTCGTAGAATGATTCACATTAGAAGGTGACTTTTATAATTGTAAATACGTGAAAAAAGAATTTAAAAGCACCATGTAAATTTTATATAACAACAGTTTTCTAAGTATGTATTGAAAAAATTTTCTTACTCCCTTTTTGAAATTCAATTCGAGTGAACCAGGTGAATTATTCACTAGAGGTAGATAAAAGTACGCTCCAAAATATCTTGAAACAGCACTAAGCCCAATGAGTCAAACGCAAAAACGAATATAACTGCTGAACGGAATGTATTGTTACGAATGTTTTCTAAAATTAAAGTAAACATGCATTATGCAAAGCTGTTAACTGAAATTCCAAAAGCATGTTTGTATTAAGTAAACTAGAATTGCAAATTCATGTGTATAATAAAGGAGAATTGATATGTTAACGGTAATTTAAGAAATTGGACATACCTCTAACATCAACATGAACACAAAGGAATTGAATCAAATTTGAATATCAGTATCATAAACATTTATTGCTGCGCTTCAGATACGCAGAGTGTTTGATTATTTAAAACATTCTATTTTCTCTTGACTTTCTACAGTCAGACAGTATAAACTTCGCATTACACTTTTAGCTATTCGAGAAAGAAGTCCTAAATTTTGGATATTTTGTAAATAAAATTAAATGATCTTTGATAAGGATGATCAATTTTGTTTTGTTTCAAAACAATTTTTTTTTGTTTCAAATATTAAGAAGAATAAGAATGTGATATATATGGAATATATTTGTGGAAAATTATTACAAATTTTTGCTATTTGGTTAGGCATGAACGTTCAAAGGTATCAAAATATGGCATATTTCGTTAAAATATTTATGCAAGAAAAATACTTCAGCTTGCAAATATCTTTGTTTAAAAAGAGTTTAATTTAAATAAAATAAAATGAGCGAATCATGACTTTAAATTCTGTTTCTCAAAGCATGTGAGATTTTATGATGAAAACGATGAGAATGTTGCTAGATCGTTCTAGAGCTGTGTTATTAACATCTCAACTAGAAGAACACGTGGGTTGTTATTGACACCCTTGTCATTTTGAGATACGATCGAGTGACGAGGATGGGGCTTAAATCTGCAAACAACTTTCCTAACTTCCACAACAAGCCAAGATGATGACTTTGAGCCAAAAAGGTTCGATTCAGAGTGCATCAGTCCCTTAACACGACAACTTTTTCAAATAAGTATTTCTGACATCAAACCTTAAAAAATCCTGTTAAACATGCGTAACCTATGGTCAATAGAAATGAATTAATTAAGAGTTCATATCATCAAAAAATAATGCAATTTTAGATGGATAAATAGGAAGGAAAATAAGAAAGGTGAGATTAAAATTAAATAAAAAAGGAAAATGATTGCTCAAAATGAATTTTTTTATAAAAAAATTAAGTATTGATAGTGGTTACAAACTGAAATTGTAATTATGGGGAAAACTAATGAATAATAGTGTTTAATGAAAACATAAAAAAAAAAATTAAATTATAGATTTTATAAATTTCTGCTAAATACTACAGAATAGATCCATCTTATAACTATTAGAATACAAAGGATACGACACACTGATTTCAAATAAAATATTATCTAATCAACAGCTATAAAACCGAGAAAAACTTAAAAATGTAACAGTGAGTGAATTCAGATTCTTTAAAATCTTCTATTAAGCAAATGCCTTTATTTGAAGAAGAGAAGAAGAAAAAAAAAACGCTTCGAAATTAACTAATTTACAAATTCAATACATCGAACCATATCGTTATTATCACAAATTTCTGTTTTAAAAATATTTAGTATTGAGCTTCGTAAAAGCTAAATACTAAAATAATGTTTTGAATTTTTCGTAACTGGGAAATGAAATTATAATACTTATGATTTATGTATGTGTATGAATTAAAATAGGGCCTCATATAGATAAGATGTATAAATTCAAACAGCACATACACACACGTACACACAGACAGACAGAGAGTTTCACATATGATCACCCTTTTGCTCAGTATATATATATATATATATATATATATACACAGACATTTTGATTTCGAAATATGTTAAGCCTACGAAGTTTCTACTTTCCTTCTCAAATATAGATTATTTTATCAGTTTAAATGCGAAAACGTGCATCCGAATGAGCAAAAAGTAATGATGGTTTCTAATTAATTGTTAATTTTTTTAATAATTTAAAAATATCTTGCGTGAATTTTAATTATTCGCTTAAAAGTTTCAGTCTAAAAATATTTTTAAATAAACACTCGTTACTTTTTGCTTTTCAGGATACATATTTTTGCAATAAAATGTATAAAATAGTCTAGAATTTAGGAGGAAAGTAAAATTTTTCTATATAATTAAAATTATGTTCACGAAACCAAAATGGTTGATAGCCGGCTGCCATAAATGATTTTACTAGAGTATAACCTTATTTTATAATATATACGAATATAAAAGTTTTGTTTAAATACTCCCCTCATCAAGGGTAAAATTGCCAATCTTTAAATAGATGACATACTGAGTGCAGGAATGCAGTTGAATAAATTCAATTTTACTTGTAGGTTCCAATAGGAATATGGTTTGAAATATGGTGATTAGCATACATATTTTTATCTGAAGCTTGATCGGGAAAATAAAATGTTGAAAAAATATACTATTTAGATTCATTGAATAAAGTATGAAGAATAAAAATTATTAAAATTTTTCTAGGTATACAGAAAGGAAGTCCGAATATTTGTGTTTATCATTCAAAATTACGAGGCTCGTTGGCAATAGTCTTCGCTTTGCTCCTAAGCGCGATGTTAGTAATAGGTTAATTAAATGTTTGTACAGCGCATTATTCTGTTTAAATAACTATGATTTTGGTTTGTTTTTTACTAGCCAATACATTCAAAAGTAGATTCCACTTCAGTTTTTCCTTCCGAAAGTAATCAAGTTGTAAGTGAGTTAGAAGGTTTGAAAAAAATAAGTCTAATACATGTAACTGATAACGTTGAGTTTGAGTAAAACAAAGTAATTATGAATTGAAGTGCTAACAAAGTAGAGGAGTGTATTAGAGAAAGCACACAAATTTAACTAAACAGCTACCTAAAGCGCAAGTTGTTTATTCTGTTGTTCAATCTTAAGCAAAAGCAGTTTTTATGTGCAAGGAATTACTTTCATACAGAAAAATATACAAATAAACAACACTCCTGTAATGAAATGCATATTTGTATAATTTAATAGAATATCGCAAAAATTCTAAAATTGCCTCAATTTACGTCCAATAGTACAGTTTTTTTTTTTTTTTTTTAATTCTTCAGTTGTATTTTTTAGCTGTAAGAAAAGTTTATAAGAAAACTATATGAATAAAAATGAACAGATTGGAGAATGAAAAGTGGTACTTTTTTTTTCTATCAAAGTCAGAGTTGATTGATGTATTGTTAAAAAACATTCACTGAACCTAATTGTCAGCGTAAATTTAAAACAGAACTCGGGTATTAATTTTTCTAAATAACTGTTTTAAATGACAACTAAACTCTTAATTAATATATTTGTATTACATAAATCATCCTAAGAAATCTGGACCATTAAATGAAGAATATAATGGTTAATGACTTACACACACACACAAACAAGCATGAAGTATGGTTTGTGGAAGTTGTCACACATTTTATGATAATTACAGTAATAACTTTTAAATGAAAAGTTATAGAATTAATTAATGTAAAATGAGCAGCTATACTGAACGATTTATATAGAGAATTGTACTATACAATCAGTCATAACGAATTCATTTTAAATATGAATTAAAATAAATTTTGAAATTAAATAATGCGTAGAGAAAACCACTGAAAAGCAATTTTTTTTTGTAGATTGGATTAAATACACATTGGAATTATGCAAAATTTAATCAAGAATACCTCCTGCAAGATTACAGCTTTTACTTTGATTTTTTCACTAAGGTATTCTGTCAATGTGCACCATATGGAATGGAGATTTAAACGTTTCGGCTTATGTTTATGAGTGATAATTTAACTGATATTTTGTTATTTGTAACACTTCTGATTAATTTCATGTACACATTTGGCAATTAAGGTTTTCAAAACCTTTTTTAGTTATATTGTACATATATAAAGGAAAAAAATTTAGATGAATGTACTAATAACCTTATGCCCGTTTTTATACTTAATTTACATCTTTAAATTTTGAAAATAAGTTATTTAAAACAATTAAAGGTATATAATAAATGAGATACATAATTCAAACTAACAAAACAAAACAGAAATATCACTAACACAAACTATTCATTAACACAATCGTTTGGAAAAGAACACTTGAATTATTACGTCGCTTTCCATGCGGTATCAAATACAATAAAATTTGTCTTAAAGTCCTTTTTCAGCAATAACACTAAAAGTAACAGAAGAAATTGATTGAATGAAATGAGAAAAACTCATATTACATTAAAATAAGAATTTCTTTTTCATTCACAGAATATTACTTCAAGATGGCAAATAACTATTCGAAATCTATTCAACAAATGCTCACTATTAAATGAAAATGAGTTTTTTAACTATCATATATACTCGTAAACTGTATAATTCTAATTTTTTCTCTAAATTTTTATTTTATTTTGGAGTTTTAATTGGATATAAAGCAGTAGAACACATATATAATTTTTGAGATTAAAACATCCAGATACTTAATAGCTCATTTTTTTAAAAAAAGCATTGGAACAGAAGGGAAATACAATATTCTTTTTAAAGTTAAGAAAAATAAACACATATATGGGATTCATTTAAAAATTGATTTAATTTTTTTTTAAATTTAATATGCATTACACATATTTAGTTTTTATTTAATAACATTGACTCAACATTATCATAGAATGAGTCATATAGTAACTATTCTAAGCACATTTACCGAAAATATTCTCATAAAATGTTTGATTATATCATAAAGCAAAATCCTAAATAGTATTTTAAATATAAATCTTATTTCAAAAACTGTTACTTTTTCCTCATACAAAAACCATTAATATTTGTGAAATACTAAACACAAACGATAAGAAAGTCTAAAAATATGTTTCACTCTAATGATTACAAAATTCAGCAACCCACAAAATGAATTCAACACAATTCTCATTCTCAAAAAATCCCATTACGATTTTATCTTTGAACGCAAAGTAAACAAACAAGTTTTAGATTTAAAAGTTTCTTTGTGCATGCGTTGAGATCTAATGTCACCTGCCATAACCAAACTCGCAACAAATCTGAAGAAGCATACACATGAAATTCTCTCACAAACGTAAGTAAATAGAAATATGACATGCTTTTGATCGAAAATGCATATCGTTTTGCAAAGAATAAAATATCTTTCCTTTGGAATATTTTCCAAAACACATTCGCAATTAGCTTTAAGGTATTGATTTTATTTTAAAGGAAACTTTTGAAACATTTCAAGTGAAAGGGAAAGTATCCTGTTTATGAAACTGTAGAATTTAACTTCTCGAAGTCTTTGAAGCTTTCGATCTTTTTTTTTTTTTCTCAAATCTTTATTACACTTGCTCAAAATTATTGAAAATTCCCCACTCCAAATAAATTGGACCAAAACGTCTTCAGATATTTGAACTGATTGAATGCGATGGAAACTCGAAAGCAAATATTTCTTAGAAATGCTTTTTTGCGAATCGATATGGGGAGGAAAAGGGAATTTAGAAGATCAAATATGTAGCAGTTGACAAAATATTTGTTTCAGTTTGTATCTGCCTATATATTAAGTATACAAACATTTTTATACATGTTCGAGCATTTATTTCATATATATATTTAAAATAAATAGAGGCAGGAAAAATTTTCTAAAGATTGGTCTGAATAGATCAAAGAGCTATAAATAGGAAATGTTTCAAGAAATTGATTCGAAAATACGTATCCCACAAAAATAGGTGTAAGAGTGCATTTTTGAATCTAAAAAGGTTCTGCTATTAATCTATCTAATGTATATCTTTGAGAAAAATTTAGAAAGTTAATCTAAATAACATATTTAAATCATTACTTAGAAAACGACTTTTCAAATTTTTTTTGGAGTATCGAATGTTTCCCTCAAAATTTGAAATCGGAAAAAATGACTGAGGTTCTGTATTTCAAATTAAATTACATTGTAACTTTTTTGAATGATTTCAAAACATGTTTGAATGAAATTCAAAATTTTAATGTAATTTTGCGATGTTAAATATTAAAATTCACTTGTGATCTAGTTATGATGTTAAAATTGGCGTATAAAACTTTCTTCCTTAATCAACAAATAGAATTCTGGATAATCTAGAAAGGAAAACTATAGAATTTCAGCAAAATAATACAAAATTACAATAATGTAGGCATATAAGGTATTCTAATTAATTTATCACTAAAAGTTTCAAAATTTACTGAATCAAAATCTATTAAATAAGTACAAAATTATATAGAAATATTTATAAAAAGTTCCAAATGAAGAAATATGAATGAAATTAACAATTATATAGAACTGAGCAAAATTATTCTGTCTTCAACCGAAAGACGAAACGAATCTTAAAAAATGCAAAAGATTGTAATATATTTTCAACAAATTTGACTAAATTTCCAGTTTATTAGATAAAAGTTTCATAAAATATATTTACTTATAATATTCAAAAAGTTATCATTTCAAAAACATATTATATTGATGACAGATTCAAAACTAAAACGTAATGTTACTTTAAATATATATATAATTTTTATTTTTCTGTAATTCTCAGCAAACCCATGGGAAAATTTTCGTACGCTTGCAGTTAAAATGATCAAACACGTATCTTTATAAGTATTTCATACTCTCGCTAACTTTCCTATGTTTCAAATTAAAATTTTTGTAGCCCAGATTTTAACAACAATTTTAAAATTAATCTAAAGTAAGAAGTAAATTAATATTAATAAAATATTTAGGAATTATACTTTTCCAGAGATTCTTTCAGAATAACAATGTTACTTGCGATTAAATGATAAGAGATGAGAGAGAGTTTTTGTTTACAAAATAATAGTTGTTTGGATTATTCAAATAGATCTTTTTAATCAGCTATAAGATATTTATTGTCTAATTATATAAAAATATTTAATCCGATTTATCAAAGAATATTCCTCAATACAAAGTAAGATATAATATGTAAGAAGAATGAAATAATGAATATTTGAACTAAAAAAAAATTTTAAAAAAAGTCCAGATAACATAGTTCGAACTCTGTTCGAACTTAAAATTTAATACCATACAGTTTATCAAAGAAGCCATTTATTTGGGCCCCTTAAACAATTGAAATCTGTAGCCTTACATATGTTTTATTTATCATTTGAAGCTTCAAGTTTATATTAAAAGAATTGATACTAAAATAAAGTTGTTTTCTTAATATATTCGATCCTTAATTCATAAAATTCATAGCAAAAAATAAGAAAAAGACTACACAGGTAAAGTTGTACATGCAATAAATTAAGGTAACTGATATCATGAACTTAACGCTAAAAATGATTATATATGATTCAGTAATTTATGATTCAGATAAGATTATTTATAATTGGAGACAAAATTTTAAATTGATTGAATAGATTATCATAAGTATGTGATTCCTTGAGAAGCATGGCATTCATGCTAATTTTTGTTGTGTATGGACATGACTCACATTACAGCTTCGATAAGAGATTGAAAGTTATATATATATATATCTTTTTGTGTAGGTAGCATTAGTGTTCTGAAATCTGATTGTCAGGCATAAATTGGCGACTGTAAAATTTTGATTAAATCCATCAGACATCTCTCAGACGTCTTTACACATGTAAAAGTTATCGAAAAGCCGGAAAAAGGGACAAAAAACGCATGTTACCATGCATGTTTAATATATCCACATTGTTTTGTCTACGCTTTTGACATCATTACAAACATGTGAAATATGCAAGGGGAGCGGCATAAGAAGTATGCAGTTCTGCGATCCAGGTTCATAAGTAATTCATCCTAACAGCAAAGATGCACCATAGATGATAAAATAGCAAATGAGCTGCATGGTGCCACAACGGAAAATGTTTATAGAAATTTTCGGTAAAAAGGTTTAAACGTCCGACCTATTCTATATTTCCCCACAGGCAGGAAAGAGTTGTAACGTTGTATGCAATGCTTTTAACGTCATTCATAGTGAACTGAGTAGGAATTGTTATGTTTGGCCCTCAGATGAGAGTAGAATCATTCTTTAATTTGATAGTAAATGTCAATTTGTATGGAGAGATAGTGGTAGTGAATATCAACTCCAAAGTATATATAAAAATAATCATCGATAAGGTTCTCGTTATGTAACTACATCATAGTGAACGGCCTCATTTCTCTTCATATGATGCGGGTTGAACGCTGATAGATACATTAATGAAGGTTTTGCCTTTTCTCTTCTGCTTTTAGAAATACATTCCATTTATTGTCAACTAAGAGACGTGTCTTCGCATGGAGAGGTTTGGGAAAAAGAATATTCAAGGCATCGTCTGGCCTCCACGTTCCTCGGTTTTAAATCTGATAAAAATTGTATGGATTGGTTTATACCAACGTCTTTCTAGAAGACACTAGCCTCCAAACAACGAAGACATAAATAACATAATGCAAAACAAACCAGAATAGATTAGCTTCTAAATTCTAAATTTAAGATATTGCCCTATGCTGTATTTATATTTGGTGTAAATACCTTGCTTAGAAACAATAAATTAGTTTTTAAAATTTTATTTTTGCCGTGTATAATTATCTGAGCTTTAGAAAACTGCGACATTTTCAATCCACAGATAAAAAAAAATATTTTTTCAGTTTAATTAATCAAAAAATATAACTAATACTTATTATGATTTGAGTTTGACTTCCAAGATTTCTTGTGATAGATAACAATAATAGGAAAGTGATTTTTATTAGAATCATGAATATGAATAATTCTGGAAAGCAATTAAGATGAATTAATTACAATTGATAATTTATTAATCACTAGCCATTTGTCATTTCAGATATATATTTTGGGATATTTATTGTTATTATTTTTTAAACCCTAGGAAAAAATAAATATTTTTGCATATTTTTTATCTTTCTCCGACATAAGGCATGTATTAAAAATAAAAAAAGGAGTTTCGATATAAAAGTATTGTTCAGAACTCTCAATTTCAAATGTAAAAAAACTACGGATATTACGATAAAATTTCGCCGATTTTTCTTCCTCATTGCTCTCTTTTTTTACATCTTTTTATTTTTAACCACTCTTTTGAAGGCAAAAAGGAGAGAATTTTTTCTTTCAAACAGTTTAGGATTTTATTTCCAGGTTTCATGGTTGCAGCTCTTACACATCTCTTACATTTCTTGCTTTCAAATGGTAAGTATACTCTTTTTTTTCAAACTCGTGTTTGAAAGCCTGAATAAAAAAGCATATGTGAAGTTTGTTGAATTTTTAGCAATGCTTACCCGCAACTTTGTTGCATCTGACTTTCTCGATTGGGGTTTGAATTTCTTTTGTATTCATAGAGAGTACCTTAGCTCAGACATGTTTATTTTTCGTTGAATACATACAACTACCAGTGAGGGACAAATTAAATATTAGCAAGACTTAAGTACTAAATTTGTTCAAGTACAATCTTTTAATTTGCATTGTTTTTAAATACATTATTATGTTTAGTAAAGTATATCAAAACTACTTAATTTGATGTTATATTATTATAGTATAATATATGATGATTATTCAGTTAAATAACATAATTATATATTGTTCTAGTTAATAATACTTTTGAAATATAATACTTGTTATTAATTTTAATATTCTTCCCATTACATTTTTTCCGGTTTCCGAATATTTGATATATTTTATTTCCGATTTTGATATCATGTTCATAGAATATTTAATTTGACCATAATTTCTTTTTCAAAATGAATGATGAATTTGTATTATTTCCTCTTTTGAAGATATTTAATTTGGAATATAACCTCATTTGATTTTTCGTTTCTTTGAGTCGATAATTATATGATGTTACTTGTATTAGCTTCAAATAAATTCCGAAAGAATAATAGAGAGCAAAAAATAATTGGAGTAAATGAAGCCTTTTTCTGTCACCTAAAATTAATGAGTGTAAAATATAACGGAAACATTTAGATCTGTTTATTATTAACGGTTCAAATATGGAAGTGTATCGATGATAATATCTAATTTCTTGAGTAGCATTAGTTAAATTACACTCATCTTTTTGAGCGATATTGTTAATAAGCACGTTAATAAGGCTATTTAGTAAAGACTATTACCTTTAATTCAGGCTATTGAGAAAAATTGAAGGTTGAGTTTTTGAATTGCAATCGTATGTCCTAAGATTGGATAAATAAAGTTCAATCTTAGGACGAGGATTAAGTAAAATAGGGGGGGGGGGATCAGAACATCAAAAATAATTAGAATCAGCTAACACTTTCATTGAGAACGAACCCCTCCCCGTATATATATATATATATATATGTGTGTGTGTGTGTGTGTGTGTGTGTGTGTGTGTGTGTGTGTGTGTGTGTGTGTGTGTGTGTGTGTGCGTGGATGAATATCTTCCCTCTAACTCAAAAAAGAAGTGGAGAATAGCAATACAACTGG
>BMAW01086557.1:981292-1062190 GCA_019974015.1 Nephila pilipes
TTTGTGTGTGTGTGTGTGTGTGTGTGTGTGTGTGTGTGTGTGTGTGATGAATATCTTCCCCTAACTCAAAAAGTGGAGAGATTACCACAGTGATGATTCCTTTTTCCCCAATATGTGGTGGTCGTAAATTAGTTATGCGCTCTAATCGAATCTGGAGTGAAGTGGTTTTCTCCCTTTCCCACAGACACAGAGTAGGATAAAATAAACTAGAAGGGAAGACTAAGCAGTGAACACTGATAAAGAAGAAAAGACGGATAACCACACTTAGTTAGTCGACGGAAGGAGGGAGATGGTGCATTCCCTTGCCGTGGGTTAATATTTTTTGGTCCAAGAGAAAGGTGTGAATATCTTTCATTGAAAATAAATCTGTAATATTTTTAATAAACATCAGCTAAATTAATTAATTGTTAAAATAGGTGTTTCTATTTAAAAGTGAAAAACTGTATCCACAAACATTTTGGGTGATCGAGCCGCAATGTAAGTTTAAAAGAAAAACTAGTGATGTTTACACTGGGAAGTTTACTCTCACAGCGATAAGTAAAACACAACAAATTTTGGGCGAAAACTGTGTTTGGATTTTGTGAATTTTATATCAAAGTTATTACTACAAAAGCTTGTTGACTAATATGGAATGTGTGTGTCCCCATGTGGATAACAAATACTGTGTGTGCGAGAAAAAATGTGAAAAGACAGGGCTAAAAATACATATTATTTTATAAGAACTGGAACCGCTTATGGAGAAACAGAATAGAACATCCAACTGCTTGAATCGATCATCAAAGACGCGATTAGATTTTAAAATTGACTCTAATTCATTTAAAATCTTATCACATTTAACATATTTGAATGATAAACTCCAGACTGCTTCATTCGCATTCGTAAAAATAATGCCCAAAATAATTTATCACTCAGAAAGGGGTACCTATAACTGGAAAAGATTACGAAAGTTAAAGGGCTTTGATTTCTTCAACCTCCTACAATGAATACTCTAACTTATTTAATTTCTTTGCAGAAGAAATTTATTATAAGACACTAACAACGGCAAGTAGTTTTTTTTTTAAATTTACATTTTGAAAATTATATGTAAAAGAAAGCTAAATACTTAATTTTTTTAGACTTTCTGATTTAAAGGTGCTAGAAAAAAAATTCCAACTGAGGACACGGAGGATATAAAAGTAAATAATTCCATAGAAGTTAATTCTAAACATTAACAGATCCAATATAATTTTCAAACTGGAGAAACCTTTTTTATCTTTGACGGGAGTAAAAATTGTTCTATTGATAAATCGATCAAAGATTGCCAGGAAATGACCAAAATGTTATTTCTTAATAATTTGGGAATGTTGATATTCGGGAAGAGATTGTTGATGTACTTCGCTAAACTTCTTATTCAGGAAAAATCCGTAATAAATTCATGCTGTAAATTAAACCATATATTAATGGAGAAACTTCACTAAAAATTTAATTCAGCTATCTTACGTTCTATACTGAACAAATGATTCTTAATCAGAAAAGACTTTTTTTCAAAGTATATCTTTCTAATGAAAGATCCAGCCGTCATCACATCGGATATTCCTCCCTTAATTTGCTTCTTTAGGAAGTTCCAGACTTCATTGGCAACAAAAGTAATTTATATGGGTTAAAAGATTAATGGAAATTAAGAGAAAAATTTAAAATTTAAAAGAAAAAAATAGGATAGAGCAAACACATAATTATTGAAGATTCGATGATAAAAGACTAATGTTTAGCATGATGAAATAAACGTTAGGGACTTCAAAACTAACTGTAGGATAAATGAAAATAAAGTTAATCCAATATAAACGAATAAAATTTTAGGAAAAATAGTATTTCAAACTGTTGACACCAGAAGTGCCATCTATATTTTATTGCAATTCCATAGTGAGTTCCACGAGTAGCTGTTGAATGTGATGAGATAATCTCGGTTCTCGTAATGAGGCAAATAAAATTATAATTATAGTACTCTATTTTGGAGGTTTTTTTGTGTTAAGTAATAAATATAAATCAACTGAGTTGTTGACAGGCCAATTGTTGGATTGTCATCAGGAAAACCGAGCTGTGAGTATCATCTTCTAAAGATACGCCTCGAGAAACAAAACTTGTGAATTACTCTCATTTGATGGTGGATTATCTTCCTTTGGAGATTAGTAAATTTAATTGTTACATTTATTAAAGTAATTTTAAAATGTTTAAAATTGCTAAAACGATAATAGACGAATTGCTCAAGAACTAAATTTAGACATTTCAGAGGTGAAACAGAATATTAGGTTCAACTAATATAATTAAAAACAGTGACAGTTTCATTTTTAGAAAGGGCATTTATCTCCAAAAGTATTTCAGAGAAGTTTAAATTCTTCTAAATTTACTAGTGGAAAAAACAATAAATGTTATTACATACATTAAAAATAACGAACTAGTGATTATTCAAAGGTTAATACCGTTGAGTAAAAAAAATTCGAGCATTCTTTTTAAATTTGTTCAGAAAATTTTAGGAGAACACAACGTCAGATGAATGAAACATGCATGCAATTCGTGTCTAGATTAACTATGATTTGGGATTTTTATTTAAAATTGAGAAAAGTGAAATTTTAAAATAGTTAGTGGTATCTGATAAAATATTTCAAACACTTGATAAAGAGGTTATGTGTTTTATAAATATAAGGCTATCTCTCATTCTTAGTTCAAACCAATAGAATTCACTAAACGGGTTGACTTATATTATTCTTCAAAGGGAAAATCTATGGTTAATGATACTAGGTTGTGTGATAAAAATAGTAATACCAGAAATATGTAGAAAGTTTTTTTAACTAATACAATAATACGAAATGTATTTTAGCATGCGATGAGTCATCACTTGCATAAATGCTCCATTCATAAAAGCATGTCGGGGAGCGAAAGATTTGATCTGGAGAAATCTAAACATTTTTCTCTGAACTGTTAGGGGAATCATAAAAGTGATTGATTGCAGAAATAAATTCTCTTGCGGTATTTGTAAGAACTACGTGAATTTTCATCATCCTCACGAACAAAAAATAAATAGATGTTATCACAGGAAATGAGCAATGAAAATAAAGACATTCAATCGACCTGGGACGCATCAGCTCTAGCATTCGATCTTTACATAATTTTTTTCAAACAACATGTAATCTTGCAAATTAAATAAAAACGGTGCTACTCCATACTTTTTTATGTGTGTTTTGGATTAAAGATAAATCATTTAATTATCACGAATACTAATGTCTGTTGGACGTAGCAACAAATTCAAATTTTATGAGCAAAAGTTTAATTGACAAACTTTATTTAAAAGGATGAAACACTAATATTTCTGTATCAGGAATAAATAATTTGACGTTGAATATAAAATCACAGTTAGGGCAAATATTTTAAATAAAGACAAGAGTTTTTATTTAAATTTAAGCTTTTTTGGTAGTTTCAAAAAATTATTGAATTTATTTCATCCAAAACTCTTGAGATTAATATTTCATCTTTCATCAAATTAGCTGATGACAAAACCAGGTTAAAGTCTTCAGGACAAAAATAAAAAAAATTACAAAATAGTGTTTTTGGCAAAATTTTAAGTGATAATCATCTAGCTGAGGGAGAAGTTAACATATCTTGTGGGATAATTTGGGTTTTAAAGGGCATTAGAGGAATTTCAGGAAATCAAAAACGTAGAGAGTGAAAGCCTGAGATTTCTGAGATTACAGAAGCAGAAATTTGTGAAGTGTATTTTCTCAAAAAGTATTCTAGAACTGAAACCGGAAAGTTTATATTGTAAAAGTGCTACCAAATGAAGACTCGTCGTGTCTCGGTGAATTGAAGAAAAATGCTACCAAATGTTTTATTCACTGTGGAATTGCCTACGTAAAAAGCTTAAATTCTTTGAAATTTATAAAACTTTTATGCAAAAGTATTTAAATATGGATCACATGGAAGATGTGATAGAATCTGAAGAATCAGATGCATAACATTATATTCCTCATCATTTTACCTATGTTGTAGACATTAAAAATGTATCGTACGATACTGATCGTTCCTAACCAAAGATATTTATTGAGAATATTATTCAAGACGGATGTGCGTGATCCAGGAAATGTGTGTAGTTAGATTATGCATCGTAACGTATGGCACAACTATCGCTCCTTTTTTTGGCAATAAAAGCAGTGCAGCAGTTAGCCAAAGACAAAGGAATGGACTACCCATTAGCATCATCTGTATTATTACGAGACATTTACATAGGCGATGTCTTATCAGGTGCAAATAGTCTAAGTAAAACTAAATGTATGCAACAACAGCTCATATCGTTGTTAGATATAGAACGCATGAAACTTCTCAAAAGATAAGATTCATTAATATGTTCCTTTTATTAGGTAGATTTGTAGAATATAATTATTTATTTACTAATGGCTCTAAGACTTAAGGCATACTTTAGAAACCACAATCACATTGTTTGGGGTTTAATCTGATTATAAAACAAAAAGAAATGTATAGTTAATAAGTTGTGCTATCTCTAATAGCACGAGAGAGAGAATATTTGATCCCTTTTATTCGTTAGGTCCAACAGTCATATGAGCTGAAGGTGTTTTTGCAAAATTTAGGGTAGTTAAAATTAGATTTGTGTGACACTCTCCTATTGAAGGAAAATAACGAGTGACAAAGTCTTATTAATTCCTTGTATGCTGTAAACTTGATAAGTGTTCGGAGATGAATTCTCAGTGAACTCAGTGAGTGAAATTGATAATAAAACTTCTTGTCCATAGTTAAATTATTATTCAATTTGCGAAAAAAATAATAATAACGCAAAAGAGTCAATGCCAACGCAAGAAACCATGGAGAAATCAAAACTTACTAAAAAACACGAAGAACCTTCGAAAACGAATCCTGTGCAGATGTATACCCAACGGTGGCGGGGAGGTGAAATTATTTCTGTCTCTTTCCGAACTACAGCATTGAAGATTAAATACGGCCAAAGAGGCAGACAAAACGGAGCGCAATTCAAGAGGGAAAGTTGAGGAGATAGCCGTACTTGTTCTTCGATTGAAGGAAGGTAAAGCCGCATTCGCCGAAATTGTTTCAGAGCTGTTGTGCTCTGAAAAAGTGATCAATATCCCCTCGTTATACATACGCCTTTTCTATTTGCTAATAAGCTTCCATAAAATTTAATAAATGTTAAAAGGTGTGATTAAAAAAAAATACACCTCTCTTTATAGTTCTGGATAGAGGCACGCTGGTTAACCGCATGTTTTAATGCTTAAATCTTCTCTATCATTAATTGCTATATCAAACAAAAGCACATGCCTAATATTATATATATATATATATATGAAAGGAAATCTTTGTTTACAGGATTATTGACATTTTGCTTTAATATATTCTGAAACACGGAAGCAGAAGCATTAGAATATATAATAGCCAAAATAGACTTTCATTAGTAACCGCAAACGAGGCGTTTGGAAGGACAGCAGAAGCAGAAGTGGGACATGGTCAGTGAAACGGTAGGTTTTATAGTGACCGCACGTGATTTGTGCTTAGAAAGTTCTTTTTTTAAGAGTTAAATTTGTAGCTATTGGTGAGGGTGGAGATTGGCGGGGAAGAACTTTTGAGCATTTAAAATTAAGTCAAAATAAAATAATAAAGCGGATTCATCCCGTATGTATTTATGAATAAATTATAAGATAAAAAATACATATATTAGCTTTACAATAATGTATACATACAAAGGTTAAAAAGTTTAACACAAATATCTACAACAAATATGGTTTTGTGCAAAACAAGTAAAATTTTGTGCGCTTGAAATTTAATAAAATATTACAAGAAAATCGTATTTTTCAATAAAATGTAAAATCATTCATTTATATTTTTATTTTATGCTTAGCCTCTTAAGATGGATTATTTCTCAGAATTCAAGCATTTTAAATTCTTTCAAATTTTTACTGCTGAAAACTCTGGGAAGAAAGCAAAAGCTTCATCAAAGCATAAAAATTTCTATTCTCGAACGTTTCAATGTAACTTAAGTACCATAATCAGCACCAGTAAGCATTTAAAAATGCTTATATATTTAACATTTTTGAAATTTATTGCAGGAAATTTGGAATTTTCAATTTAGTTTCAAAACTATTCCATCTAATTAGTATAAAGATTAAATCACTCTGTAATTTTTAAAAATGTTTTTAAGCAATTTGTACAAAAATTGGAAGATATTTAAACACTGGATTGCAAAATAATTGAAAACAAAGAAAAGAACGAATATAAAAATTTTTTAAAAAGGTAGATGAAAATACGGTGTTGGAAATTTTATTCTAGTTATTCTGAAATTCTTCCTCGTTATAATTTTCGTCTTTTTAAACATTCATTGAAATTTTTAAACATTTCTTTACTCATGAAGCTTTATTACTTATTTTAGCGAGCCTTGTATCTTAAAACAAATTTATTTATGAACATAATCACAGAATATGACAGTTTCCTAAATGGGACATATCAAAGTTTAACATTTTGTCGAATTTTAGGTAGGACGTAATTCACTAGTTCATTTTAACTTTATTCATTCCCATGTCCCATTAGAAATGAAACTAGTCTTTATTTGTGAAGTGTATAACTAACATTCTTTTTTTCACAAATCAGAAAGTTTTGAAACTGTGTGTTACATAATTGAGAAGCACTGAAATTTTCTCCTCCTCTAACTTTATATATATATATGAAGAGAAACAGTGTGAATGTTTTCATAATTAAAGAAGTTGCTCTTAAAATTTATAATAACTTGGTTATTATCCCATTTTTATAGCCAAATGAATTAAATATTTCCCTTAATTTAAAGTAAACCTAATTTATAAATGAAAATACAGGGTTATTTAAAATGAATCATCCTTTTTAAAAATTCCATTTAAAAATAAACAATACAGAATCATAAGTAATACTAGAATGTGAAGTAAGTCTTATATTATGAACAATGAAGATCTTTGAAAGTTCTTTGTGAATCTATTTCACGAAAACTGCTAGGTAGCACGAAAGCTACCTAGCAGTTTGATTGGTCGCAGTGGACCAGGTGACTTGATGTTACCCAGCTGGCTATCTAAGTCACCTGATATGACCTGATATTGCCTTATTCTCTTGAGTGTCTGTAAAAAGTAAGGTGTATAAGCCACTATTGCCTACAAATTTATGTGAACTTAAACAACGGTTTCCTACTTCTGTACAATCAATTGCCACTGACATTTTATAACATGTTTGTAGGAATTCACTTATAAAATTGGCATTAAATGGACAACTAAAGGAAGTTATAACGAATATTCAGAAATATAAACTTCCATATTTTCCTTTTGCATTCATAAATTATTTATCGTTCTGTGCTGTTTATTTAAAAAAATATGGAACATTGAAATCGGGTAATTCATTTTGTATAACCCTGTACATCAAAATACCATGATATATTGATTATTACCACATTAAATGTGGTAAAATGATTTACCAAAAAAATTAATATATCAATGTTTTGTTTAATGTGCTTTTGAGAATTAACATTAAAAAATCGAAGTGAATAACTAAACACATAATAGAAATCTATTTTAGAGATTTGCAACATCATTTTAAAATTCTGGAACCATTTTCAAATGTGATATTTTCCTATGAATAAAACATTTAATAGTTCTGAAAATGATTAAAAAACCGCCTTTTTTTGATTGTCAGTAATTGAGGCAAATGTAATCGACCTAAATATGTATATGCAACATTTGTACGATAGGTTAAATAAGATTTTGAGTTTCTGAGGCAATTAATTTGAACAACGGAGAACAAAGAAAATAGCTCTTTTGTTGTAAATCAAACCTCTATGCAGCACTCTTGTCTTAACATTAAAAATGAGCTGTAGTTGATTTTTATTTCCAAGTAAAAAAGATAAATGATAATTTAGTATCTCCATGGAACTTTAAATTTGAGAATCATTGTTAGCTTGATTCTGTAACGAAAGATTAAGTTATTGTTACTTTACTTACATTGAACAATCCAAAGGAAAGAAAACTTTAAAATAGAATGAAATAAAAATAATCGTCTCTCTTTCTCTCTCTTGGTGACTAGTAGAGAACTTAAATATAATACTGCATCAAAACAGATTAATGCATCAGATCGATACAATGGCTAGCTTAGTAAAACTATTTTTAAGTGTTTCTACAGATAAGTTAAACGTCATAAAAATTTAGCATTTAACCGAACGGAAGTTTTTAATATGTAATTTTGTATTCTTAAAACGTTTAATGGAATTTGATAAAATCAAATGTATCATATAGGTTTCTGGTAGTTAAATATAAACATGAGTAAATTCATTTAAAATTAGGTTTTAGAAATAAATTTATTTATAATTTTAGCGAAAAAATTCCTAAATGCACACACACATACTAATACTTTTTTAAAAAAAATTCTATGGTAAGGAGGAAGTATTTAACAGATCGTAAAGGATATTTTTATTAACACACCTTCACACATAAGTATCAAAAATATCCGCAATATTGCTTATTTATGAAGTGTAAGTTGAGGGGGATATATATTTATTTCCAATTTTTCTAACTGATTGCTTAAGATTTCATTATTCAAAATGTATAAGTACTATTACACGAGTTTTTAAAATGCTCATCTTAAAAGTAAACACTGAAAGTAATTAAGATCCTTCAATATCCCTACTGAAAGTGTAATGTACTCACAAGAAACTCATTCTTGGTGAAACTTGATCATATAAAAAAAGATTCCTGATTTAACTATTTCGTTTCACACTATTTCATTTATTGTTTTCTTCGAGATTAATTCTTTGTAAGACTTAATTTATGTTAGATTGAGGTATTGCACCATATGGTGTATTATCCAAAGACATTGAGTGTTTCTCATTATTTTCTTTCTATTGCTAATTTGCTGATCTGTCACGAAGTTGACAAGTTATAACCGAATTCTTAAAGCTGGAAATAAAATAGTAATAAAAATTAGTTATATTAAATCTTGTTTAAGTTATAAATTCATTTCACTTTTAAATTCATTTCATGTATTTTAAAGGTGTCTATAACATACGGATGATATTTCAATATTAATGTCAATGGGTATGAGCTGTTGCAGGAAATTTAACACTAATAAAAGTACAGCGTCATCCACAAATAGTTGAGCAGAAATTCGCCTCACTGCACTTGTTAATCCTGAGCCTGCTAATGAGACATTATCTTTTCTACATACTCTTGAACGTGCATCGTAATTAAACCGTTATCTCTTTGGAAAAATACGCTTTTAGTTTGGCATTTTCAACATGCTGTCACTAATTACATAATTCTGTGCAAAACAACACTTTAATGCCACAGTGAGATATGCTCACACGTGTTAACAACGAAGTAAATGGGAAAAGATGGAGGAAAAAATATTCTGTAATAAGCGGAAGTACGATGAAAGCCGGTTCTTTCCGATGTTTCTTTTTTCTTTTTTCTAAACAGTAATTTAACATAGTGAGGAAAACTCGTCTATCTGAAAAGTTTCAGCTTCATATAGGATGATTAAATACGAGAATTCAGTGGAATAGAAGGAATAAGTCACACAAAAGTTGTTATATAAGAAAATGCGATTAGTTTACTCCAGAAAAGAGTCGAGTTATCTGTGAGACGAAAGGCAATTTTTTAAAACTATTCTCATTAAAATCGTGATATAATCATCTTTTTGCATTTGTTTTTTCCCTAATTAATTTTGATCGAGGAAGATTACAGGAACAAAGTGGCATTAGAAATCTTCTATATTATATTTAAAATTAGAAGGGTTTTTGCAGGTGACCGAAAATAATTTAAAAAAATCTTCATCACATTTTCGTTACTGGAAGTGACTTTATTTCGAAAAAACAATAATTGCCTTTGTAATGATCAGGTAACGTGACAAATTTCTAATTATATACATAGGAATTGTTTGAAATAAGCATCTGAAATTTGCAGAGAAATATTAATGACGATAGAAGTCGTTCTTATTTTTTAATTTATCTAAGGAATATTTTTAACAAGATAATTATTAATTCTTATAATATTTTTCGTATTTCCTTCTGCCATATTTATTAAAACGTTAATTATCATGGAAAGTTTTCAGTTGTACTTATTTTTAAATATTTAATTAATTATGCCGGTTTAAAGGCAAAAAAAATTAATTTCTTATCAGGACTAACTCCATGGGTTTATTTCAGTTATTATTATCATACACGAAAGTTTTTCTATTTTAAAACAAACGAAATGCTCTAATAATAAGAAATGCTCATTTCATTATGTCATAGATAATATATGTCATCCTTGCTTTCGGAGGAAAATAATTTTATATGTTCAGAGTAAAATTTTGTTAAAACTTTTATAAATTTAATAATTTTATACATTCTATGTAAAATATTGTTGGATTTTAATATTTTTTTTATTTTTTAAAAAAACATTCATTATAACTTTTCTAATACTGTTTTATAAAATATTGTTAAAACTTTTATGCTAAATTCTGTAAACATGTTTCCTTAACTTCGTAAGCAATTTATCTTATTTTAATATATTTTTCTCAAATTCTCTGGAAGCTATCAAAACTTGCATTATGTCACTTAATGTAATAATTTCGGAATAAACTAACTTTCCTAACATGTTTCTAACAAATTTCGTTATCTTCATTTAAATGTTTTTCTCCCTACCATATCAAAATATTTACATTAAAGGTTTCCAACTGAAACGCATCGTGTATTACTAAAAATTAATTATTTAATATATTTTGCAATTTCTGGTAATGTTGAGTATATTGTCACGATCAAAATTCCATTTCTTTCCCTTCTGATAACACTATCTGATTCATTTTTTCCCTTTTGAAATATGTGTCCTTTGACTTACTTTACTTTTCTTTAGTTAGTTGAACTGGATTGAAAAATGTTACCAATAGGGTCTATTGGTAATGATATTATTCAGTTTGTAACGATAGACTATTTATGTTCATCTATTAGTTACCTTGGGAACGTCTTATAATTCAATTTTAACAAAATTAAAGCCTTACCCCCAACCAAATGAAAAAAAGTAATTTAAGTAAAGAAGTGTAATGATGTGATAGCGAATAAAAGGGTACATATATGATATTGAAGTTAATAAAAAAAGTACCAGCAATGAGAAGACATTGAATTTTATTCGAAATATGTGCATGTGTGAGCATAATTTGATTTTAAAAGCAGACAGATCCGCTACTGCTTGGTTGATGTTGACCAAATTTTGGATTAATACTTCGTCTCATACAGGAGCATCTGAAAGATTGATATTTCATATTTTAGTAAAGGTTGTTGATAACCGTGTCGAGGGACATAATGAACTTGTAGAGAATATTTCCCTAAAAAAACGTAAGTAAATAATTTCCATGTAGAATACTTGGACTATTTTATATAATTGGAATTATCTGTGCTTAGATTTAGTGTTGCAATTTAAAAATGATGGAAGAAAGTAGAAATTGAAAAAAACGCCACAAATTCTAATTTATAAATCTGCAAAAAATAAGGTAAAAAATAATTTGATTAAAATACTGTCTAAATATATAAAATAAAAAAAAATAATGAGAGTCACTTCAAATGCTCTATGATCGGTTACACTTCTGTTAGTCATTTTAAGTATCTATAATAAAGGGATTATGGGACTTTTTTAAAACATTAACATTTGAATATCATCAACTACCACTTTTTATTTAATACTGCTTAATTATGTCATCTTTTTGAAAATAAATTCAATCCTCTCTACATTATATCAATGCAAAAGGAATTATGTTGGTGATCGTAATTTGACACTACATCCTGTAGGCACTACTACCTTTATCACACTCACCTATCTCCTGCTCAACCTCGCGTGAAAAAACTGATCCTCGGTTATTTTACTGTAGCAATATATAAGAAAAATAATGAAAGGAATTTTGAGTGCATTATAATATGAAGTTGATATGATTTTCCCGACTTGAAGAAAACAGATGATTCATTTGAATTGAAATTCATATTAATTTGAAAATCAGTTAATCAGAGAAGGAATCGCATTTCAAAATATAATTTAATAATAAGTAGCGAAAAATACTTTTGACGAAGATATCATTTAAAGTTTCTAAAAGCACAATATATCAAAAGAAGAAATTATGTATTTCAAACCTTAGGAAAATAAAAAAAATTCTTGTTGATGCTTATATTAAGAAAACAAAATGAAAATATAATTTTGTGAATTTAGTATACTTCACAGTTTTTATGTTTATCTCTTACACTGAAATTTTATTTTTAATCCCTCATTATATTCTATATGTAATTATTGCAAATATATTTGTATCGGAATAAATAAATATTTATTTCGATATAATACCCTACCCTTCATTCTTATTTGGGCATTTCCATATTCTTCAGACGTATGTGTGCATGTCATAATGGCATTCGAATTCATTCAGAAAGTAATTTCTAACTTAAAATAAATTAGTGCACAATTTTTACGTAAATGTGCTGTTATACTACGCTTACATAAATAAATGAATAAAATACATTTCACTTTTATGTTTATATTATAAAAATATTTGTGGTTCAACACATTTATGAAAAACTTCTTCAAATTTTTCCTCGTGGAATATTTAATTATATTTCAACAATCAAACAAAAAGATACCCACCACTCCAACAGATAATTCAGAATATCTTAGGAATATCCAGTCATGAACAGTTTTTGGTTTGGATAAGATTACTTATCATTAGATTATAAAAATCTCCTCACGAAATATTTATTATTCTCGACATTTTAATTAATAGTATGGTGAAATAATTTTATTTTCTTTCCGCTGGAAGTATTGCCATAGTTGTTCTTTTTACAAAACTGGATTCTACTCTCAATTTCCTGAAAATATCATTCCATCTCGCTGCTTAGAAGTTAGAATAAAATATATGAATTCGTTCTTCTTCATCATTCGAACCAACTCTGCAAAGCTAATGATTTAATTATTACTCAGCAATGTAGTTTTTGATCTAAATGCTCTATAGTACTCCAGTTACTGAGTGTAATGCAATTAGTTTGCTCCGGTTCCACAATGTATCTTGGCACGTGTATACGTTTCCTTATCGCAGTCAGTCATTGGTAAAATTTGATATGATTGCTTAGTTTCCTAGCTCATGGGACTTGGATATTTGTCCCGTCTAATAAAAATATTGTATAGCTGTTACTTTCTTAATTTACCTCCACTTAAAAAGAAAAACGTTATTTTTCCCCTCAAGCCGATCCAGAATGATGTGCCTCGTCTTCAAGATCAAACTTTTTGTCTTGATCATTATGACATTCCACAAATTGACTCGACTCAGGAAACAACATATGCGAATGGCACTGCTACAATAATACAAGATAAGAGATTTTATGTTGTTATTTCTTACCTACAGCACAATGTATCTAAGCTTAAGCTCTGTCGTAGACAGGAAAATTAAAGTCCATGCGTCCCAGAATGCCACTCTTCTGCTTACGAAAAAGTGGTAGTATCCAGATAGCTTAGCTTCTGTTCAAACTATTGGCGATTTTATCTAAATTCAAATAGATTATTTCACCAAATATTTAAGTATAAGCATCCTTTTAAGTACTATTATTTGCATAAATATATTTTATTACAAGTTCAGTCCCATTTTATGCATAAACCCTTTACTACAGGCAAACAAAAAGGTAAATTAAATTTTATGACCAGCAATAAACACTTAATTTAGAATTTTCATCTTATATGAGGATAGTTTAAAGATTTAATTGAAATACAGGACACTAATAAAATACATTTTGGTATTTGATTATTTCGAGCTTTTCTCTACACTTTTGGTAACTTTTCGTTTTCATTTTAAAAATATTTCTTTCCTTTCAAAGGCTAGTGGATATAAAAGAAAGGGTCAAATACAAAACCCAATCGAGAAAATTATGCATATTTTGCTCCATTCGTTTTCCCATTTGTTCGGCAGCAAGTTTCGGGAAAAAAAATCTCAAACATTACTTATGATTGATCAGGAACGATGAAAAATATATATTCTCAATGGTAGAAAAAAGAATTCTCTTTTCGTAGCTTTATCGATTTTATTACAAATTATCAAAGAAATTATTGTATGTGAGTACAATCTAATATTTTCTTTCATTTAGATTTGAAGATGAGAAAAATTTGTTCTTAAATAGATTAGAAGAACGCTACATAAAGAACAAACAGAAGCGCGTTTCATTTTGATAGACTGTAATGTTTTTTTATTTAGATGTCTTGAATTTTCGAGATGTATTATTTGTGTTTGAAATTTGGAAAAAATGTGGCCAATTGGATCCGTATGATAACAGTTTGTCAATTTAGAAGTTGATTTCAAGAAATATCTATTTGTGTAATAGAATGACATGGTTAGCACAAATGAAATCGAACTTTTATTATCTCTGCAGCATGTACGTACTTAGATGCCTTTTTCATTCGATTTTGATTGTTTTACAAGTGTAAAATCCATCGTCAATAACTCTTTCATTAGCTCAAGTGTGAAAGAGAGCTATACAATAAATATAATTGTTTGTGTTGAAGGTAAAACTAATAAATAATACGATAGCAAATTTCAAAATACATCTAATTAAATTAAAGAAATTAATATTTCATTTTCTTTTAGTTTGCCGATTGAAGACTTTTGTAGACTTTATTCATAGGTACACTGGTGTTCAAAATTAAGACAATTTTCCGATTTGGTCGATTACCTCTAGAACTACTGGACGGATTTTAAGGAACTTTGGTGTGTTCATAGGGTTGATACATTGCAAGAAAAAACACTCATTCAATAGTCATTAATACACACGCATGATTGTGCGTAACACTAATCGGAATCCAAGTAATGGAACAGCAGTTGCAGAATAGAATAAAAAAATGAGTTAATAAGGGGAATGCTTCCTTCTTACACATTGATAGAGCTCACAACGTGATTTTATGCTGGAAATTAAGGAGTTTATGAGTTCCTGTGGCAATTGGTCTTCCTCGTTCAGCAACACTGTTTTCAAGTCTTGGATGGTTCTCGGAAGGGGCGTGAGAATTGCCATTGCCATATCCAGAGAGCCCCAGGTATGTTCTACAGGATTGCAGTCTGAAGATCTGGTTGGCCAATACATCCGGTGAATATCCTTACTTTCCAGAAATTCGTCGACCAGCTAAGCTCTATGTGACTTCGCGTTGTCATCCATTAAAAGAAAATCAGGACCAATTGGACCCCTGAAAAGGCGAACACAGGGCTCCAAAACATCTTCCCTGTACCTTTCAAGAGTCGCAGTGCCTCTTTCAAAGTTATGATGGTGTGTGTAGCCATCCAAAATGATACCTGTTCAGACCATCAAGCCTCCGCTCCGTAAGGGTCGATTTCTTGGACATAGGAGGGCAAGTAGTGTGTCCATGGTTCTCTCCATATGAAAGTACGGCGAAAATCACCGGTTAGGCTGAATCAATGGTTGACCGCTCTCATCAGTGAAGAGAACGATCACCCATTGATTCATGCTCCAATCTGTATTATCTTTGCATCAAATTTTGTGGACTCTCATGTTCGTAGAACTGAGCGGGACGCAAACAACGTCTACTTGCAAATAGCACTCTCTTTTGAAATCTTCTGGAAACAATCACCCTTGAAATTAGGGTTATTGTGGCTGCATACAACTTATGAAAGAAACGAGAAGCTGTAGCATCCATGTTACGCCTAGCTGTAATTGATAGATGGAGATCTTCTCTGGGCATCTAGGCTCTTGGACGACCTTGCTCAGGCTTTCTCTCGACGGATCCGGTATCTTTAAACTGTTTTCGTAAGTTGGACACGACAATTGGCTCTAAATCGAATTTTCTGCAAATGTGTATTTGAGACTGGATTCGCCCAATCATTCCATTATCTAAATATTGGTCATTACTCACTTTTACTGTTTGAATTTTAAATTAAGCAATTACTCCAAAAAAAACACCAAGAAATTCCTCGAAATGCTCTAGTGAATGAAAAGCGAATTTTGGCATGCTCTCTCTTATGAATCCTGTTTTTCGACTAGTTCTGCCGCCATACACGTATACGCTTACATGTTCGATGTACCAGATTTGCATCTTTATTTGGAAACAGTATTTTAAATTTTCGTTCAATTCTTTTCATGAAATTCGACAAAATATGCAAATTCTCTTAATTTTGAACACCAGTGTAATACTGCAGTATAATTTATGGAGTGGTATTAATCTGTAAGGAAACTTGAATTCCTGTGTATCGGATTGTTAAATAATTTTTCTCTTACGCTTTTAATATTGAACCATTAATTTAAGATGTGATGGAAACTTCAATGGCTCCAAAACGTTTCTGAATCGCAGAATTCTTTTTGAACTAAGGGTCTTACGTAGTAAGCTCTGACTAATCAATTATAACCCTCAGTCAAATTCTGACAATTCATAAATAAGAGATAAAAATAAAATAATTAAATAAAATGATAGAAAAAATTACAATAGGAGTAAAATCAGCAACTGAGTAAACTTCATGATAGGACAAAATTATTCATTTATTATTTTTTTAATAACATTAAATTAATGGGGTGAATTGGCCTACTTATTCTATCAGAGTTTTGCACATATATGTGAATTTTATAAAATGGATTTGAAATCCAATATAATTTATTCTTAGACAGAGATATTCTTCACTTACCGAAATCTATAATTCGGTCAGCATCGTTCTTCCAAATTTGTGGAGACATCACGGCGCACACATATGGAACTACTGGAAAAACAGAATTCATATGGCTGTAATGCGAATTCATACGAATGCTATGAAGTAAACATACATTATATAATTCATCATATTTAAATTGATTGATGTTCTTATTTTAATAGGAACAAGAATTTAAAAATAATTAATTTTTTATGTATATTACTCAAGCTTTTTATGTTTAATTTATTCTGAATTAATAAGAATTAAAAATTATTTTAAATTTACAAAACTTGAAACACATTATGGAACTTTAAGGTCTTTTAACTATAATTATCACTCTAATGAACAAGATCATTAAAAAAACTTTTAATACGAAAACTTTCTTAATTTTTCATTCAAAAAAAGCTTTTAATATATTACTCTGACACTCTACTTTACTACAGCTGCAAAACCTCTTAAGTTTAGCGGATGTATGATGTCGAGACTGAAGATAAATTTATAATTAGAAAATTTTCTTATCATTATATGCCTCCCAAAGAAAATGCAACAATTGCATGTCATATTTGTGAAGTAATTTATTAAAGATGTAAATTTTTAAAAAAAAAGTTGGAAAAGGGTGTATTTTGAAGAAGTAAAGGGGTATGGGATGAGGGGTTTGAAGTGTGTGGGGGGGATTTTAATTCAAAGAAAACATGTCGAGGAACATAAATTAACTGCAACGTTTTGAAATTATCTTAAGGAACAGGAGAGAACTAGTTTCTTACTAAAAGACAGTAACTATTCAGGTATAAGTTTCCCATCTGCCTATATCTGACCAACGACACTTAACATGGGTAATATTGTACCATGGTCAAATGATAATGTTTATACCGTTTTGATATTGAATGCAGATTGTTATTAAAAAAAGCTATTGAAAAGATCACTTTATAAGCTGATTGACAAAAAATATTTCCATTCTCAAATTTTCCCGTATATATCTTTCAAATCGTATGAATACCATAAAGAAAATATGTGTGACAACTTTAATAAGCTACTGTTTTACCATACATTTTAAAATTATTTTAAAATAATCCTGAAAGAAATTTTCCATTTTTATAATTACAAATATAGTTTCTTCCTTTTTGCGAATATAAATTGATTAAATAGACCATCATTTATTAACATCTAAATAGTTTTGCATGTAACATTATAATTTAATATGAATTAATTGAAACCGAAATTGCTTATAGGATATTTGAATTACACAGCTAATTTTTTTTCAAAATTAATCATTGTTTTATTTCTAAACTAATACTAAAAAAGTATTCTTTTTTTAATTTTAAAATAGGAGGATAAAGTTGTAATAGCAATAGGAAGCATAAATAGAACGGGGATCGATACACTGTCAGTAAGAATGTTGACTCTGATGTAAATGATACTGTAAATGTAAAGTGGAAAAACACTTAAAAAACTTAACGAATATTTAATTGATAATGAACAAATGTAGGAGAAAACATTGCCTGGATATCGTATAGTAGTTTTAGATATATTGATTAGTGCTTTCCCCCTTTTATTGGGTCATCATGTCTCAAAAATAAATTGAAATTTGTTGAAGATTCCAAAGTTGGTATCTCTTCAAATCTCACTTTATATAGTGAACATTGCCCTTTCTCTTGAATTCACTGCTAAAAAGAATAAACTAAGCAATGGAGTAAATACTAGAGTGGTGTATGCGCTTCGACTCATTGTAAAAATATATACAGTTGAACAAAAATTGCTTGAAATTTAAGTATGCCCTTTATGTTAAGCATGTAATTTAGAGAAAAAGAAAAAAAAAATCTTCATGCTTCTGTAGCTGTGGCTAAATGTTTAATGAACCTGGCGTGCCGCTTTCTCCTTCACGACTTCAACAGACTCAAAACTTGTTTCTTTTAATGCAGTTACTATCTTATTAGGAAACAGATAGAAGAAGCATGACGCAAGATCCGTCGAATAATTCGGATAGTCTAATATTGGATACTGTAATTGGCTAGAAGCCTCTTGACAATGTGGATACCTCTTCCGCATTGTCAAGAAGTTGACAATGATATTGACATTGATAATGTGCAAATACTTATCCTTCAGCAATTTGGGACATTTTTCTCCTTATTCTTTCACTGAATTCAGCAAGAACGTGTAGGTGGTAATGTTGATATTCAGGAACCTAGTGAAGGTATACAATCCCATGAATATCGAAAAAAAACCCTATCATTATTGCTTTGAATTTTGATTTGCTCATTCGAGCTTTTTTGGCTCTCGATGAAGATGGGCCCTCTAGTGCTTGGATTGGCGGTTTATTTCAGGCTCTTAGTAAAAACCATATTCGTCACACATTATTTTCCTTACCTGTAAGTTTGGATGATTTTCAGTGACGTACAAAGTTGCAGTGTTTGGCTCTTTCTGGGAATTTTTGTCATTTTGTAAGGCGTAATAGACATTCTCTGTGATAAAAAATAAGAGTTGTATCTTTTTTTTTTTTTTTTGATTCAGCAGCATTAATTACATATGCTATTTCTTAACACATAAAAGCCAAAAAAATATCTTAAATTGTGCTTCTTAACAAACTCGGTTTTATGTATAACACTGAATTCTAAAATTGTTGGGCATTAAAGTAAAATGCGCCCTGAATTTCACTTTTTACAATTTAATGCACGCTTCTTAATTAAATATGAAACCAACGTAAGAAGGTTGGGAAATTTTCATTATAGCATTATTGGTTTCTTTGTGACATTTAAGATTAAAACATGGTCTTTAAGAAATTCTAACTTTGATAAAACTTCAGTATTTTTTAATTTTTAGAACCCTTTCCACCACAGTTTCGTATTCCGATCAAGTTCTGGTATCAGAATGAAACAAAAATATTTGAAAAAAACCTATCTAAATTTTTCAACATTCTAATGATCGTACGACATCACTTGTTGTATCAATAAAAAACAAAACTGCTTAAGTTGGTTCATTTTCAATTGCAAGGATGTTTATAACTCGTTCAAGATGCGCATAATTTTGTTATCTTTGTTACGATATATTTTCTCTAGATGAGAACATTTTAACTCAGAATTAGAATCCATTAAAGAAATTTTCTAGCTGTTTTAAAAATATATAATTTGAACTCTTACTTGAAATATTGCAGCACTATGGCATTTGATAAGTTTGCATTTTAACCAAAATTCCGCTTGAAAGTTGTTTGTAAAGTCAAGACAAGAAAACAATTTTTCTCCAACCGAAGGTAACGAAATTTTAGGTGAAACACGCTGCTGAGTTCTTGGAAATGACATTATTACTGCTGTTCTCTAATTTTATTTCTTTAACCTTTTTTTCAATCTACAATTAATTTCAAACTATACATCTAATAGAATTGTATTTATTTTTTGCTTTTGTTCGTACCTTTGAATAAATTTTTTCTCACTGCGATTGACGATTAAATCAAAAATATTATCAAATTCTTATTGACTTTTCTTCAAATTTAATGGAAAAAAAACTTTAATTCACTAGCAAAAAGTCTGGTTTAGACTGATGAAAGTCAATTTGAACCGGTGCTCATTTTTGTTTTAACTTAGTCAACACAACTTTTTATGTTTCCTTTCTAAATAGAATATCTTCCGCAGTAATGATCATCATCGTTATTGTATAAATATTATTAAGAGACAAATTCGTTTTTCAAATATTTAGCAAGTTTTCATGAAATAAGAAGATTTTGAAACAACTGAAAGGCTACTTACCAATTTCCTGCGTTAATAAGTGTTATATTACAATCAAAATTTTACAAAAAATATTCACTAAAATATCATATTAAAGTTTCTTAATTCCTAATACTAAATAACAAATGGGAAATAAATCATCAATTTTAAATATACGATTTTAGTGACTACTAAATGTCAGTGTTGGTTGCTAAAATCACTCCAAATATATCATGAATATTTCTATACATCATTTCACTTTAGTTTTTTATTTGGAACAACAAATTCTAATAAAAAATATTCCTCAAAATGAATATTTCGTTACATTTAATTACGAAAAAAAAAATCTAAACTTAATACACTATTAATTATTTTTACCAAATATCTTCTATATTTTATTGAAATAATTAAACATGAAAATCAAAATAAAATTAAAATCGCCTGTATTTTATACATCATGCCCAAGTTAAATAAAATGATATCTGTCATACATTATTTCAATGGAAAATTAATAAATTTATTTTTAATAAATCAGAAAATGTTAAATATTGTAAAAAAATGTTTATTAAACAATTTGTCCATTCAGAAAACATAGCATGTGTTTAGTTTTCTTTCATGTTATTATAATAATATATTTTTTTCATAGGTAAAATGTTTTTTTCTGCCGAGTTCATTCCTTTATAGAATTTTGAAATTTTCTAAATGTGGTTCTTAATAATGTTGTAAGATTCTAAAAAGTACATATTTTTCTTGAGATGTGTTTTCCCCTTTATACATGAGTAGAATACACAGAAATCAAATATTTCTGCATGTTTACTGACGTTTCAATGAAAGCATAACTTGAGATGGAACGATTCACGAGTTTCTTTCGAACATTACGAATTCCTCTTCTTATTTCTGTAGAAAATCTGAAAAATTCTCAAAACTCTTTATATCATTGAGAAATACTCGTATCTGACAGGAGTGAATTGTTCAGGCATTGGAGAATAGAGTGCAAAACGTCTGATATCGATTGATCTGGAGAAATTTGATGACTTCGTAAATTGTTCCGAATATATATATATATATATATATATCTTTTTATCAATTTGTATTTTGAAGATAAGCTCCCGAGGGTATAATTTTTAAGTTAGATGTTTTTAAAATGTGTACTGTATAAATTAATTAATATTCTATAAGCTTTTAAATTTTTTTTCATTTCTGGGGTTTTCGAGTTTTAATTTTTCAACCATTTGTTGATATAATTGATTCTTAAATTGTGGCGTGCATGCATAACGCCATTGAAATGCGAAAAATTTTAGATGGAAATAAAGAGCTTAGACAAAAAATGATTCTAAAAATAAGAACAACAGCTCCAGTGTACATTACAAAAAAATAATTCTAAAATTAAGAACAACGGCTCTAGTGTACATTACATAAAATGCCATCCTAAAAACAATATTGAAAATATCTACAGGAAAATTCCTACTACAATTAGAGAATTATGAATGATATTTGCACACAAAACTATAATTTTGAAATGGTTTTGAAAACGGATATGATCTAATCATACATTCCATAGCAAGTAATCTGGTGAATCATCAGAACATTTGCTATGGAACTAATATATACTTATATATATATATATATATATATATATATATATATATATATATATGTGTGTGTGTGTGTGTGTGTGTGCGCTCGCGTGTGTACAAATAAAATACTAATTAGACATCAGACATAATTTTTACCATGCATTCAAATCATGTCTAATAAAAAACCAAAATTAATGTTAGTAATTATATTAAAAATTTTAAAGTTATAAGTACTACAAGTACTGCAATACAGTAAAATAAAATAAAATTTGGAAAACTTTAAGGAGATATTTAGATTATCAGTAATAATGTATAATTTAAAACACTCAAAGTTATAATATATAAAAGTCGTTAAATTGCAAAAATTATAATAGTACATAATATTCAAGAATACATATTAAACATGTTAATTAGAAATTAAAGCATAAAATCAATTATTATAAGAAAGGTAATAAAGTTCAAAATATTAAAGCATAATCAAGACAACAAAACATATCTCAAGAGAAAAAAAAATAAGAAATTCAATTGAAAAGTGTAGATGAAATAATGCTGATAATTCTCCTGTTTAGGACTGAGGAAATTGTTTATACTAGTATAACGGATCTCTCCCATAGCACTTGAGATAATTATACAAAAAATAATGTTGAACAAAAATAAGAAGACATCCCAAAAGAAATCGAGAGTGCAACCATTGAAGAAAGTATGTAAACATATAAAACAAAAATACGTTTAAACTGAAGTAAATTAATGCATATATTAAAATAATCTATAATAATCTGTAAAAATTATCAGACAATGTTAACTAAATATTATTAAAAAGCTTTCACTACATAAGCAAACACAAATGAAGAATTTAAGCCATTCTTACACTAACATATGTTGCATGTTGCAGTAAGCATATTAACACGGAAGATTTAAAAGCTCAAAAATATGATTGATTGATTGAGTTTATGAAACAAAATTTTTTTTTTTAAATTTACTGATCCTACTATATTTAAAAATTTCTATTAAAAACCGTTATACCAGAATAAAATGATACGTAAATTGAAAAATATTTTTCACATTAATAAGTAAAATTTAAAAATTACGCACATAATTAATATATATATATATATATATATATATATATATATATATAATTAAATTTCCCCGAATATTTACTCATCTAAAATTTTCTGAAGATTCCATTACTAAAAGAGGTCACCGTCATTAAAGGCTGAATACTTGTTAGAGGTATTTTGCAATTTAAATCTAACGGACTTTATTATCGAAAAAATTTGTAGCAACGACATTTTAATTTATATACATTTATTGAGAATTCTATGAATAGTGGCAACATTTACTATAAGAACAAGGCAACAATGTGCCACGAATAAATGAGCTTCATTGCAAGTCTGACCTCTAAATTAAAAGTGACGACTAATTATAAAAGCAATAGGATTACAGCTTAGAGTGGATTCGTGTAGGATAACAAGCTTGCCAAGAAAGCAAAAATACACATTATATTGAACATACCACCCCACATTTTAAAATATCCATATTTCAACAGAAGGGAAAAAAAGTCTAACAAAATAATATTGATAAAGATATGTATAATGGTTTTTTTAAAAAAAAACTTAGTACAACAACTGAAGACATCTTCAATTAAGCAAAACAGAAAATAAAAATAAAGGTAAATAAACAATAATTCTTTAGGCAAGATTATACTTTAGATTTTTAATAATTAGTAAGGCAGCAACTTTTGATATTGCTCTCATATTATCCCTTTTAGTATTTTATTGCAAACATCCCAAACATTCTTAACCTTACCCCTTAAGAGTTCCGAATTTTTGGTTTTATTGATGCGAGTCTTATCTGACCATCGAGTCGAGAAAATGATACGTAAATTAAAAAATATTTTTCAATTAATAAGAAAAAAAATTATAAATTACACACATAATATATATATATTACTCTTGCTAAGTTCCAAAAAGAATTAATATTTTCTACAAGAACTATCTCTCCAATACTAAGTGGTCTATCCTTAAAATAATAGGTAATTTACGACGAAAGACAAACAATAAGTTTTTGATAGATACAACCTTTATTTTGACACTCACATCACAAAAATCAAAACAGTAAATTATATTTTTTTCATAGAGCATACTTAAACTTCGTATATGTACCGTTTTGCACCTGCGTATATGATGTTGTTCCTACTTTTATCTTAGGTGACCAATCGTACTCCTTTATGGAGGACAGTCCTTCTTTTGTAGGTTCTCTCCTTCCTCGAAAAGTGCCCTCCTTTTCGATATTTTAAAACTAATATGTTAATCCCTCTATTAAGAGATGCTGCGCCCAACTGTTACGCAAATGTTGAATATAAAAACTTTTAAGGTATTGAAAAGTTAGATGGCTCCCTCTAATACCTGCTAGAGAGCATTTTGTAATTATTTGAGCCTCTCCATTCAGTTTTTAAATGTAGACAAATGTTCAAAAAATTTTGAATCTTTTTTCAATGATCTATTTTCCACAAAACGATTCAAATGAGTAAAGGAGAACATTTTTCCTCAACAGAAGTTAGTGAAAGATTTTATCCTTCAATATAAATAACGATTTGAAGAGAAATGTATTCCTTTAATAATAAAAAGAAAGTTGTCAAACTTAGAGGAATTAAATCCGAGCATAATGGAAAAGTGTACCAAAGAAGTGAAGAAATTTTACCAAACAAGTTTCAATATATAGAAGAATGGTCCGAAACAAATATCACAGGAAATAAAAGTTTTCAATGGAGATTTTGACTTCATTGCAAATAATTTGGGCAGATATTGAAGATTGCGTTGAGTTTTTATCGAAAGAAATATGTTATATTAAAATCAATGACGATTGGCTGTTTGAAGAAATTAGAAGACTGAATGTGTACTTAAATTTTGATAAATTAGAACAATGGGAAAATCAGCATGTTGAAATTGATAAAAGATGGGGGGAAATATTTAACCTTTTACAAAATGAGCATTTTCCATATGGAAATTTAGTTATTCTTGTTACATTTACATTGTGCTGTCCTAGAACTAATGCAGCAGTTGATAGAATTTTTCAGTTAGTAATGATTTTTGGACGAGTGCGAAATTGAGATTAAATATTGATACTCTAGCTGCAGCATTTACCATAAAATTCAAAATGAAGGATAGTTCTTGCTCCAAATTTTCCAATATATATTGTTAGACAATGATATATTGTCGAAAAATATTCATTTAATGGAAAAAATACTCGTTTAATTAAATAATTAATAGGTGTACAAGCATAATTATTGTAATTTTGTTTGAATTAATAAAATAGTTGATTTATTTATGCTGTAGTTTTTTCATCCTCGATTTCATTGCAAAAACATAAGTCACCTCATTTTATCGCATGTGTGTTTTCTGCAGGAAAGTGAAAGGGTTTTCGTTAGTTCTTGCTCTTTGTAACAAAAAAGAAAACCGTTATTCAGCGTTACATTTTCCATGATTCTTCTCATACTGACGAGATTGCGTTATTGCATTGGCATTAATTGCTTATAATCAGATCTTCGACTATTTTTAATTCTAAAAGCGGAGACTGAGTTAGTGAAAATGGAAGTTTATGGCCAAATAGGGTATGTTACATCAAACAATGTATATCTGTTAATCAATGAGAGGAAAACTTGAAAAAAAAATCTTGTTTTTTTTCAGTGCTCTTGATAACAAAGCCAAAACTGGTACCCCTCGGATTAGATGTAAAGGATATTTGATTTCAAACTATGTTGAAACGAGCCGCTCCAAGATTACTAATGTACCTTGGAACAATAAGAATACAAGAACAAGTAAAGGCATAGTCTACTGTAGGGCATACATCTCTAATTAGGAAACGAAATTTAGAAATGTACGATGAGTAAGAATTCGAAAAACTTTAAAATGAGTTACATTTGTGAAATTCAAAGCTATCAGATATTATTATTCTACTCCTAAGACATTAAAATATTATACACCCAAGTCACTTTTATAATCTTATACACTTTTTTTCCTCGCTAAGTCATAATTGTGATACTCGGCATTTATAAAATACTGATTAAGTATTTTATATATGCTATAAGGACAAAACTATACGTAGCTTTACGTGTTAAACTAAAAACCTGAATACTTAGGGAATGCTCATATTTATTAAGAAAATGATACCGGACACGAATAAATGCATTATCACCAGAAACTACTTTCTTCTGAGAATATGATCCGTTTCATTTTTTATCTTACGTTTTGATAGAAAGCCGAAATAACTTTATATTTTCTTTTAAATCATTCAGTGAAATTAAACAAATGAGGAACATTAAGATAAAGCAGTTACTTATGAAATTTTTTCATGTAAATACAAAAAGATATTGTTGTTTAATTATTACTTAAAATAAACAAGATATTTGGATAAAATTTATTCTGCATATTATAATTTATATTTATGTACATAATATTGTCAATTACAACTATTAATATTACAACTGATAATTAAAATTTTACACTATTCCGAGGTAATAATTAAAACTTTACGATATTACAAGTTACTTCAGTCAGGAGTTTTTTGAAGCCAACATTAATAGCTGTAACTAACAGCATTATTTATATATGGATTATTTAATTTGTAGAATAACTTTTGTCATGACATCTCGGTTATTTCTAAGTAGTAATTATATCTTTATTAAACCCCTTCGCAGGTAACTGGAAATGATTCAGTAATTAAAAGACAAGTAAAATTCTCATTCAAAATGTTGAATTATTTATTTCATGTACTGTAAATCATTATTAACTACATCATTTATTTATGTGAAGGAAACAAACACATACAGAAAAACAGAGCCCTCATCTCAACCTGCTCATTTTCGAATTTTTCTCTGTGAAAGCTTTAAAAATATTATATGCTTAGCTTTATGAAGGAAAATAATCACCAAAGATTTTTTAAGAAGTAAATCAACAACTTGCAGCACTTAGAAATAAGTTTTCAGAGTTATTTTCATTAACTGTAATAAAATCACTTTTTATTAGTTATTTTATAATTTATCAAAACGCAATATTTTTAAATATGTAATTGTTTATCATAATTCCTTTCTGTCTACTCTACCTTAATTATGAGAATTTTTAAGCTAAAATTTACACATATAGTAGCATTGCATTGAAAATAATTATCATCATAAAGTGGCAAGAATGAATCCAAAAATAATCTTATTTCTAATAAATTACCTTTCTTTACTATGAAAGATTTTTATTTTCTACATATCTAAACATCGATTTCTGAATACAAAACTTTATTATCCATTTTCCATTTCAGTAGTTTTATTTGTTTCATTTAAAGGAGATAAAAGGCCGGAGGGGTTCTTAAGTTTTTTTTTTTTTACGAATCTGAATCATTTGGTGTATATTTTAACGAAAATAATCTAAAAAAACAAACGTTATAAATTTAAATGGTTTTTCAACAAGCAAAAATGTAAGTCACAAGAAATACGGTCTTATTTGTTGGCACTGCGAGAATTTTTATATGCATAATCAATTTGTGGAATAACATCGCAAATAATAATTTTCTTTGTAAGTAGCGAAAAATAAATGAACGCAGAACTTTGTTCTGTGATTAAATATTCTAAAATAAAAGAATGAAATAAAATAATGGCGGTGAAGTTTTTTCAAAGAAAGATTTCTTATTCTTTTCTTAATGGAAAATGTAATTTTTAATGGATATTTAGACTGTGTTTGCAATACTGATGTAATTAAATGAAAAAGGAAAACATTTAATAGTTAATCAGAGAGCGCGTTGTCGATATTCTTATGCGACAATAATACATTAGTTTACTTTTTTGCATCTATTATCACCGGGAATAATTAACTGGTGAAGAAAGTGTTTAAGTGCAAAGCTGTAATGTTAGAATTAATAATGATTTTCTCTTTTTTCATATTTAATCGACAAAAAAAAAAAAAAATGTTTTGAAAATAACTTCCGTATGAGTAATTAGTTCTATATGTTGTAGAGAATATATGTTGAAAATGATTACGAATACATCAAATTAAAAAGATTTTTGTAAAACAGAAAAACAGAGATTTCTTGTTTGTAAAATAATACAGAGTGCTTCGAAAATAACGGCCAAAAATTTAAGGCGTGAAATGACGATGTGTAAGAAAATTCGCTGTTCCATTCTTCTACAAGCCACGCCCTCGAGTGAGGAAGTGAGATGGTTGCCGAAATGAAAAGTAACCTGAACGAAAAACCAAACCGAACAAAGAAGAACTTTAAAACTCATTGGTTGTGTTTACCTTTTTTGCTTGATAAAACTGTACTCGAATTTATGTATCAAATGCAAAATCTGTAAAAAGCTTTATTTAATTATATCATTTATACAAAAAATAACCTGAATGTTCTTTTTACCAGCAGTCATTGATAGAACTATTTTAGATTTTTTTAAAAAAAGGAAAAAAATTTATCCTTTCACCTTATAGATTCGAAAACGAGGTAAGAGTTTCACCTTTTTTTTTTTTTCCGAATGTATTAACCATACATTATATATTATATATTTTTTTGTCATCCCTGCCGGGATGGGTTAAATTTATATTCGAATCATTTGAGACATTTAGAAAATGAAACTATTTAGTAGTTAGCTATTGATTTGTATTTGTGATTTGATATCTACTGAATAACGATGGCCGATGAGAAAGTAAACATATATAAGGGGGAAAAAAAGAACAGTTTTAAGGACATCCGCTACTAAATTTATTACTAAAACAGAAAATGGGCCCCATAAACCAGAAATGGATGAAAATTAAATTGAATTAATACTAGAACAGCTCAATGATAAATTCGAATCTCTCAAATTGATTGATAATGAGCTAGAAAATGTTTTAAGCATCGACGAGCTTGAAAAAGAAATAGAATCATGCGAAGAATATCGCGAAAAAATAATTTAAAGTTAAAATATATTTACAGAGAATTGACAGTGACTCATAGGAAAGATAGTTCATCTGAAAGGCTTATTTACATCATGAAACTTCAAGTGTAGAATTACCGAAAATAATCGTTCCGGAATTTTGCGGTGATATCAGTCAATGGCCCACTTTCTGGAACCGATTCGAAACAGTGGTACACAATAAAGAACTTACAGACGACGTAAATAAATTTTATTATCTAAAGACTTACTTGAATAGAACAGTTTTAAAGACGAATGAAGATATATGTATTTCTTCAGAAAATTATGTGAAAGCTGTTAGTTTATTGATAGATCGTTTTGTACGCAAGGATATTCTTACTAACTCTAATATAAATAATTTAATGCATTTACCACCTCTTAATAATTATAGTGAAGCAAAAAGCCTTCGAAAAGCTTTTTATAACTGTGTCACACACAAATAAGATAAGAATCACTATGAATTTCGATCGAGTCATTTAGCAGTTTAATGCGTTTACTATTATTAAAGTTACTTATACATGATTTCATATTCAGTTTTAATAAGTGATTTTATTCAATAGAAAATTTATTAGATGTTTTACTTAAACCGGTGAATGCTTTTGAAAAGGCTAACATTAACGCACGCCAAAACGATAAATCCTAACTCTCTTACCCCTCCCCTAAGCGATTTTCTCGAAAACTGCAACAGTCAGAATGTCTGATTTGAGAATGAAAATTATAACTCGAAAGTCAAAAAGAACAAAAATAATATAAACGCAGCTGCTGAACTTTTTAGTTGAGAAATAAAAAAAGGAAAAAAAAAAGTATTCGACTAGCATATTTTGTTCTTACTATTTTAATTCGAATGAAAGTAATTATGTTAAGTGGATTTATCGTATGACGAAAGAAATAATATTTTATTTAAAAAGGAGTGTTGTTTTCGATGTTTAAAATCAGATCATCTATCGCCTAAAAATAGTAAAATTACAGTTATTTATTCATTTTGGGTAAAAGACATTGATTCTTAGTGGGCTTTTTGAATATTAATGTGTTCGAAAATAAAGGGGGGAAATGAGGAAAAACGAGGTTTATATTAGGAAGAGTAGTTTGCCCTTACGGGTTCTTCATGAGGCTATTTCATGAAAGTTGTTTTAGAAGCTTTTACGGAGTTACCTAGCTGTTGAATCGGTTGCAGTGGTTCAGATGACATAATGCTACTCTGGTGTACCCCTAAGTTATCTAATACGTCCCAATGCGATATCGTTCTTTGGGGATTTGTGAAAGATAAAGTGTACGCGTTTTCATTGCCCGCAAATTTATGTTATCTTAGACAAAGGTATTCTACTGCTGTGAATTCAATAAGCACTAACATTTTACAATGTGTTAGGCAGAAATTTGCATATGGAATCGACTCTCGGGTAACTAAAGAAAGTTATATCGAATTCTTATAAAAAAAACTTTCATATTTTTCTTTTGCAGTTATGTATTACCGATCCTTCTGTGCCATTTGTTTAAGAAGATATGGAATTTTTAAATTGGACGATTCATTTTGAACAACTCTGTAGTTTAAAATTTGCTATTTAATAATCTGATCAATTCTTTCCAAATAAAATGACATGCGTAGCGTATTGCATTAGAACAACACTATAAAATGCTAATAGATTGAGTTACAATGGCGTTATTATTAATAAGATTCATTTGTAGGTATATGTTTTCTCATTAACCGTAATCAACTTCAAATAATGGAGACGAAAAATAAGACAAAAGCGCAACCAAACAGATTCTTCTTTGAAACTTTTCATTAGAGTTATTGAAAGTTAACTGGTATTAAAAACATTTTTTTTTTTTTTGGATTTAAGCATTTTGTTTTGCATAACGATTAATTATCGATTTGAAGTATTTATAAGCGGTTTTCATAAAAAAAAATAATCTTATTCTTTTTTCAATACCTACAACTATTAATACAATAATTCATCGAAGCATAATCAAGCTTAAGTTTACGAGAAAAGATATTTTATTCAGTTTCGTTCAATATATATATCCATCTCTTCTGAGAATCCTTTCAACAAGATTATTCTCCGAAAAATCCAACTTTCACTTTATTTGGGAAACTAAAGATAAATAAGTATGCATTTAACGTAAAAGTTTACCTTTCTATGTGATTCGGTGCTTTACGTGACTAACTCAAGTATGTTACAAATATGAAGAAGTAAACACACAAAAATTACTGTCAAAAATATTAGCAAAAATAAATGTGTCATACCTAAGAGCGAGAATGAACTCAATTTAATATTGAATAAATTATTTTTCGAAAATTTTTCGGAAATACACAGACCCTACAACTAGCTTGCTCTTACGTATTTTACATAAATGCAACTATTTAGTTTCTCTGAAAGATTGAAGTTAAATGTTATGGTTCCCAAATTTGTTTTTCCTCAAAGGTTTTGACACTTTCACTCTGTTTACAAACTTTGTGTACACAGCCCCAGAATTATAAGAAAACTTTTCATTCCAAATTGGAGGGATTTCGTGGTATTCTAAAATGCAATGTGTTGTACGATGAAAACTGAAGGATAAAGTGTTTTGAGAAATGTATTTTGGAAGAAGAAAAGAAGAGTAGAAAAATAAATTTTAGAGAGGAATATCACAAAAAAGAGTACTGTAAACAGAATATGTTTTTGGGTTTATACCTTCTATCACTTTTCATTTAAATTGATGTTTTCTTTTATTTTTGAACATTTATTTGAAAACACCTCCTAGCTTGAATATGAATGAATTCAAAATGGAGAATTATTCATGAAATTTAAGAAATATAGAGCCAAAAAAAGAGTAGGGGGTGAGATTCTTAAACCTTCTTTCAATTAGATGTTTTTTTTTCAGATTATATTATAAAGAAGGGTAAAAATAAATATATTTCTATCTACAAAATTTGTATGTCTTTATCTCAATCGCAGGCAAAGTGCAATATTGATATAGGGTATTCAATAGTCTATTTTTCTAAAGATTGAGTTCAGTTTACATGAAACAAAATACATAAAGATATTTTTTTCTTAAGAAATTTTGCCGAAGATTTAAGGAAAATTTCTTGATTAAATCAATAATGTATGACAAATTTACATCGAATTTATAATTCTAACAATATAATGAATTTAAGTAAATGAGGTTTTTTAAAGAAAAATTATATCTTTTATTTTAAAATTAAACATTTTTCAAGTATAGTAGACAAGGATTAACATTCAATATCACAGATGGAGAGTTTGAAAAAACCCTTTTATATTTTCCTTTAGAGTGCTAATTAAATGTCAAATATAAAAAAAAATTACTACAAATTTGGACGTAATTTCAAACAAAAATGTCCGCAATACAATATGAAAACTTTTATTAAAAAACATAAGGCTTCAATTTAAACGCCCTTACGGATATAAAACATTTAAAGAAAATTGTTTTCAAACATTCATCAAAATAAACATAAATTATTTTTATTACTTCGAAGTTTTCCTAAGATACTTTCAGTTTAGAATTTTTTAAATTACTTATAAAATGTGCTTACTTTCGGGCTTATTCTTAAATATAAAGTTTTAAAGAAAAGATTCTTGATAATTTTGATTTCAGGTTTAAATAAAATTGAATGATCATACTTATTGTTAATCACGGAGGCTACTTAGTTGATTAAAATTGTTTAAAGTCTAGGTGCCTTTTAAAAATTTATTTTATTTCAATAGCCTCAGTGAGGATTCTGCTCTAAGGAAAATGCATTATGAAAGTTGTGCTTTTTAATTTTTAAAGTTAAGAAAACTAGATAAATAGCCCTGCTCTAAGAAATTTACCTCATTAACACTGCTCAAATTTCAATTTAGCTCCCTTGGGGCAGGGGGGGCTAAGCAAAATCTTCTTTGAATTAGAAATGAATTCAGTATCACTATATAAGCGTTTTTCATCGTTAAAATTAATTCAATTTATTAATAAAAAAAATCATCGAAAGGAAGTTATTGCTGAATAAAACTGAATCATAGTTTATTATGCAAAATATAATAGAACCCTTTTAAGCCAGACCCATTTAAATGAATCGGTCTATACGAAGAATTGTTATGAGAAGAAATCTGTAAATTTCCATAAATAGCATTTATGTGTTTTAAATACGTATTTGAAAAAAAAAACATTTATTTTAACGAAATCTTCTAACATCTATGAAAATATGATATAATTGGATGAGGAACTTAGCAAATATTCTGTGCAAAATCAATAAGATCTTCGTTGCATTTCTTTTCATTAATGTCAAATAATTTTCAGTGTTACATTGTATAATTGAAAAATTAACTTAAAGACGCATTTCTATTGTTGATAAAAATGTGTTTTTAACTTCTGTAAAAATGCCTTGTTCATGTGTCATTTCATAGTGTTTTAATATCTCATTACAATTTCTAATGATACCTAATAATACTTTTTTCCTTACTTAAAAAGGGATTTTAGGACCAATTTCTTTGTAAACAATTATCATTTCTTTAAATATCTTACTTTAGTAATTATAAATATCTTTTTTAAAAAAAATAGTAAAAATTTTTGTTGACAAAAAATTTGTAAAGAAATTAATACTTTTAAATAACATTATCCTTATTTTGTAGAAGTCAAATTTATGCTATCCTGTATAAATTGTAGATAATTTATTTTGAGTTATTTAAAGTGTTCTATGTTTGGAAAGGAAAATTGCTCACTGAAATTTGTTAAACATTAGTGCAATTTCAAGCACTCGTTTCTTAGCATAAAAAAATGCTCAAAATAGGTTAACAATTTTCTTTAGTAAGCATTATAGCAAAACTATCTAAAGTAGTCTTTCTTTAGTAAAACAATCCAAAGTAATATTTGTCATATTTAAAAAATGAAATTTAAATAGTTTTGCTGCAAACATCAGGAATATTGCAATTTATGAAATTTAAGATGACCTCGAATGTGTACATCAAACCCTTTCGCAATTTCCTGAATGGAACTCGGGCATGCGAATATCACCCTGGTTCATTCTTGGTGTTGCTCAGACTATATAAAATATTAAACCCTTTAGACGGCCTTTCTTGAATAATTTTTTAGCGCTTTTTTTTTTTTACCTTTGTTGAGTTTTCTGACCATTATGTGTAGCACTACATATTTTTTCTTACTTACTGTTTCTAAGTGAAGGACTCTAAGGTCTATGTGTTTAGTTTTTATAAGAACTCTTAGATAGTGGAGTGGCTGATTTTTTTAACCTAATTGTGTATTATTATGGTTTTTTTTATATCTGATAATTCTTATGTGTAGTAATCTGATTTTGTGTGATGATAATGAAGATGAATTCGCTTACATATTTCAGAATCAGATTCTACTGTTTAATATCTTTAATTTTGTTTCGAATTTTAAAATAGGAGTCATTTGTGATACAAATGGCATTTAATTGATAGTTAAAGATATCACTCAATTGAATTTTTATATAAAAAAAAGATGATCACCTTTTCAATATGCACCATCACTTATTTCTGAAAAAACTTCATAGAATACATTCCTCCAATAGAAATGGAGTCCAACCTAAAGCACCAGTGAATGATTTTATATTCAAAGGGAGGGGGGAGGGTAGTGAAAGGAAAGTTGCAATAATAATAAATTATAAGATCTTTTTGACCAGATTGTGATATCGGAAACTGAGCAATACCTTGTTTCTGAATTTAGCGCACGTGGTCCAGTGTTGAGAACTATATATGAAATGAAAAAAAAAATTGTGTAAATGATGTGGATTAAAATAAAACGTATTTGCTATAGTTAAAGATAGTTATTTGTTGAATTACATTTTAGCTAGCTTGAATTACTTAAAAATTCTAATTTATTAGATCAAACTTTCCCAAACGGGGTTTTGTGAAACCCAGGACTCCCTAAAATAATATTGTAATTGTGGAATTTTAAGCAATTAATATATAAAAAAAAAGATAATGAAGCAATAAATTTACATAACATATTAGCTGCAACGTTAATAATTCGAAAATTATAAAATTAAAAATTAAAATAAGTAAAAGTGGTCTTTAATAAGACAAATCTTGTGAAACACGTTATCGCATCACGAGCACCGAAGTGGCGCTAGCCGCTGAAAAAGTAGTTGAAACGACGTGTCTCTTATAGAGATTTTTCACAATCTTGACAGTCGGTCAATCAAGTGACTCCGATTTTAGGTTGAATATCAAGTCAGAAATCAAGATCAATTACCTGAGGTGGATATTTTTCTTAATTGAATAAGCACGTTAACAGACGTTCTGGCAGATGATTGTAAGCCTTGAGTGATTTAGTTCGCGATACTACTGTAGCTATTTTTAGAAAGGTTTTTCTCGTGCAAGTAACTTTTAACATTTTTTTATGCCATAATTTTATTACGGATCAATGGTTTAAAATGGGTAGTTTAGTTGAATTTAACAAAATACTGTTCAAGTAGTTATTTGTTCATTCTTCAACTTCAACACCTTATTTTGAAATAACACAGTACGATGATACTGAAAGCTGTAATAACCAACTATCTCACTTGACTAAAAACAAAGAAATATTTGTAAGCAAAATTGTGAACATTATGAAAAAGAAAAAGCAGAAATAAGACAACAGATATTTGCAAATGTGTTTTTGTTTTATTAAAGAAGAGTCAGAATTTATAACTCTATATGCAATTCAGAAACGAAGATATTGCCAACAGCAAATCAAAATCATAACTTCATCGCAGTCTTCTTAAGACAAAACACATGATACAACACAAGGGCAAACTCGTCGAGTATTTTAAAAGAAAATCAGCGAGTAATAGAAAGTGTAGTGCTCTATTCTTTCCCACCAGCTTCAAATGAATATAGTGAAATGGCCTTTTAAACAACATTTCGAGTGAGTTATAGAATAGCAAGATTTGGAAAGGGACATACAATGGCAGAAAAATCAATTGGACTATGTGCAAAATATATCGCAATGTGTATGCTTGGAGAAAAAGCAAAAAAGAAATTTGACCTGGTTCTGTTATTAAGCACTACATTGTCACAAAACATTGATGTCTTGGCAAATGATGTAGAGAGTGTATTTTTAAAAGGAATAAAATTGAATTATTCTGCAAATTTGTTTGATTAATCGATCTTTGTAACAAATGCTGCGGTATTACTTGTCTACATTAGAAATATTTCTACGAATTTCATTTAAGAAGTCTTACTTTTCGCAAAACTTTTGAAAACCTATACAACTGTAAAACTATTTTCTTATGTGGTCAATGCTTATTTTGAAAAAAAAAAAAAGTGGATTAAACTGATCTTATTGTGTGGTTTTGTGCTCAGATGATGCAAAGTTACTAGGCGCAAGTGTCACCATTTTCAGTGTATATATGATAAAATTAAAATCATGCTAAAAATCCACCTTTAACCCGTTCACTCCCAGCGTATCACATGCAATACACTCGATTTTGCTCCCCTGTGCCCAGCATATTACATTAGATATGCTCCTAGAATGCCTGCTGCAAACCAACGTATCAATAGAGATACGCTTGATGAGAACGTTTTATTTGATTTTTTTTCATATTACTATATGGCGTTATAATACCGGTAAATATATATATATATATATATTTATATATAGTTATTTGGAATGTTGACATTGGTGATGTGGGCTTGGATTTCACTTCTAGCTATTAGGAGGGTGGTAATTGTTAAAAGCACGTGTTGCGACGCAGCTCTTTAAATGTAATGATATGATTTAAAGGGTGCATTTGCTGTCGGTTTGCTTTTATCTTTCTTGCTTACTTCTCAAAAGTTCGAATGAGAATTTATGGATGTTTATGGGGGTTAGGACTTTTGGTAGCAGATGTTCTCTACTGTTCGTTTCATTTGGTTGGTTTTTATTTGTAGCGACAGTCATGACGAAAAGAAAGTGTTTATCTGATACTGAGATTTGTGAATTAATGAATGAATCTGACAGTGATGTTAGCGAATATAATCCAAATCTGTACATAACCATTAAAGGGGGGAAATGCGAAGATGTGCCTTTTGATCAAAATCTCGTGTGAAGCGTCAAAAGATGACAAATATGTGTGTAAAACATGTGACGTTGGACTATGCATTGAAGAACTTTTTTTTTATAAAAATACCAAAACAGCAAAATAAGATTCATTTTTCATATCATAATATTCCATGTAATGGTACATCATTACTCCATGAAATTTATGTAACAAATGGAAAAATATTTTGCATTTTTTTTAAAAGATATGATTTTTTATGTAATAATTTTATGTAAAAAACATACAATTTTTGATTATTAAAAATTTTCTTTCTTATATATTAAGTTTAACGCATTTTAAATAATATATGTAAAAACTAAACTATTCTAATGAATAGCCGATAATAGAGGAATTTTTTTTTCGAATTAGGCTTAATTTCTAAAATCGTCTGGGCACAGCGTGCACTCCGCGGTAAGAAGCTGCGGACCCAGAGAAGCACTTCTTTTTTTTTTCTCTCCGGTAGTGAAAGGGTTAAGATCTAATATCTCTTGATGAATGAGTGCGAATGTTTTGGTTCCTTCAGCAACTTTTTATTACAAAATTGAATCAAACTTGTTGAAAGAATTGAAAGGAATATTTGTTTCATTTGAAACATAATTTTATTAATTTTCGATGACTATTTTACTAAAAAAGATACAATATATACTTATCAAACAATTAGATATGTAATAATTTTTGAGGAAATGTAAGGATAAATTCATCTCTAATTTATCTGAAAAAAAGGTTCGTTGATTTATCTTTCGACAGTTCTCTAAAAACTATTTTTAGGAACCAAGCCTTAATTGACTTTTGTCTCAATGTACAAATGAAAGCACTGTTTCGTCAAAAAACGCCATTAAATTTTATTACACTTTTGCATAATTATCTGCCTGAGAGAGGATTTTGAAAATATACTTATTCAAAGATAAATATAGAAATTGATTAAATGCATAACCTGATTTAAGAATGAGACTCGCAGATATTTACCTAACTTCGAGTTTCTTTGTTACATAAGACAGCCACAAATACTCCATTAACAGTGTTTTTTTTTCCTTTTTTTTTCAAATTTAAGGTATACGTTACTAAAAATTAGTTGGTTTGTTGAATTAATTTTTTTTTTTCACATTTTCTTGTATCATTTTATTTTTTTAATTCATATTTATGTTCCGATGTTTTATGATTATGTTTTACTTCTTGTTATAAACTATTGTATAACACAGAAGAAAGTGTCCTACAAAATATTATTGTTTTCTTTCCTATAAATAACCACCACGCAGGGGATTCGTACATTTCTTTCGAATTTCAGAAGTGGTTCGCAAATAGAAAATGGTTGGGACCACTGCATTAGATTACGAGGAAAACAAACAATGCTTTTATTTTATTTTTTTTTTTTTCTAATGCAAAATATGCTTGTCTCTTTTTTAATTTTCTTTAGAAAAGCTTTAATACAAATGGACTATTTCATTTAAAACATATTTTCATATGAAAATAAACTTTGAAAAAAATCCCCTTTTTGATACATAAATTTGGAATAAACTGAGCTTATAAAGGATATCTTAAAAATGATTAATTGAAATGTCTTTAAGAATTTTCATAATCTTCATTATATTTGAAAAAAAATTAATTTTAGAATAAGCTACATTTTCTCATATGTTATGTGAAAAAATTAAAAACAAAAGCAAAATTTATAACTTCCAACTCTCGAAATCTTCAATTGCTGAAATTATGTCTATTTTTTGTCTCGATAATTTTCACTGATGAATTTGCACAAATGCTAAAGAACGAGCATGTCTTAAGCTAAGTTTTAATCCTTTGCAAGAAAATCATGTATTGAACTAATAATAATTATTTTATCTTCATTGAATTCCTTTTCCCCATGTATCTTAATAACTTAGACACAAAATCTCGAATGAGTTTTTACGTGAGTATGAAAAATTGTTAAAATTTTGTTCATTTATTCATCAATAGGAAGAGAATGCATAATTATTTGGAAATTGAAACAATTTTCTAATTCTCATTTATAACAGACAAATGCATTTTAGGTATATTTATATTGAAATAGAAATAAAATTTTATATAACAATGTTGAAGCGATTTAAAACGTAATATAATAATTGTTATTACAAAAAAGTTTAAAAATTGTAAAAATTATTCAGATTTGAAATTTATGCATTTGATAATGACATTGAGAAATTTAGAAACCAATTGCACCAAGCACCGTGATAAACAAAGCAATTCAGGTATCCTAATCATGTATTAAATTTTGAAAATGAACTAGTTTTGTGCATTACTGCACTTATTCGTGCAACCAATTACAGCCAATTATTCATTAGTAATTTCAAACAAAGCATGAGAAATATCTGCTTAAAATATTTGCTCTTTTCTCATATAAAAATAATGTTTACGTTATACAGATTTTGTTCAAAAATATTTCCGAGACATTTTTCTAAGAAACAACTACTTCTAATATTGCTCAAACTTTGAAAAAGAAATGCTTAGTTGCTCATCATAGTATTTTCATAAGAAAAAAAAAGATGATAATAGCTTCTGTTAATAATTGATGCAACAAAAGTAGACGAAAAGTAACACAGATATGTCTGCTAAATTTTTTTTAAATACCGCAAATACATCTTTTTTCCGTTACATGTCACCCAGACAAAACTCTAAAAGACCCCGCACTGTTTTACTCGACTCATATAACCCCCCTTAACTACCTTAATTTAATTTATCCTTCACTTTAATAAATATTATATTTGCCGCATACGCACCACTACTCAAATTCACTTAATCTAACACAACCGACCATGACACGAACAGGAACACCCAAGCCTAATACAAAACCAAAAATGCAGCACACTTTACAGCGGTCATAATACGGGAGGGTGGCCGCTTTGCGGACATTCCTTCCTTTTTCACGCACAACCACTTTTTTCTTTACACTGCAGTCTGCTCAGCCAATAGGAAAGCTCACCTCGCACCCCTCCACCTTCCCCACTGAACATCGCCACCCCACTCCAGATGCCACTTTTAACCAACTTCAACGCCAACCAATGGGAAAGCAAGCACTGAAAACATCATACAGAATGGCTAAATTTCAACCTAACGCCATGTTTTGCTCTATTATACCGATCCGAGCCTGAAGGCCGCTCCGCGGCCTATATGCTCGAAAAACGTCAACGTCAACGTTTCCGTTACATGTAAGTATTTTTTATTATTCGAGTTGTCATATATTGTTACTGCAGTTCAAACTAAGAGGCAAATTTTCAATTTCATCTGTAATCATCAAAATGTAAATTTCCTTCATTTCAAATAGCAAACACCTAAACCGTGTTCCTTCTATCATATTAATTTGCATATATCTTAGAAGTATATAATCAATTTTAATAAAGTAAACATTTTCCATTTTATGAGATTTTTCGTTGATATTCAACCCATTAAAAGGGTAGAAGTTAATTGATTTAAAAAAATGTATTGAAGAATAATAATTTTTCAAAAAATCTTTTGATTGCAATAGATCGAAAACGCTGGATGGAAGAGAGAGAAATGATTTTACGTAGGTGCTCTATTTCTAGTTATTTTGCAGATAATCAAATGATGTTCTCAATTGAAGGTTTATTTTTATTGATCCGATGCGGAATTTGAAATGAAGGTAAATAAACAATTAGTAAAAAATTCCATTATTTAATAATTTTATGCAACATGTTTAAAATTCATAGTCACTAAAGTAATTTTTTTCCTTACGATAATTATTATTATATTACCAAACTGAAGAATGCTGTTTTTTTTTTTAATATGCATAATTGATCTGTTGTTAGCATCAAATCCACAAGAGCCAATCTTTTAATATGAAATGAAAAATAACATTATTATTGTAGAGTTAAAATTCCTAAATTATTACATCATGTATACTTCTACCAGAAAGCAAAAAAAAGAGTATTTTCCCCATTTCACTATCTATTTAATTAAATATTAAATAAGGAAAAACTCTTTCTCAGATATGTAATAATTTTGGTCAAGATTAAAGCAATCAATAATGCCACGTGAAAACTGAAGCTAATATCTACTGTAACTATTGTATGCATTTTAGTTATTTTTAATGTAGTTTTTCTGAGGTAATATTAAAACGTTTTATGAAAAAGTAATTGAGAGAATATGCACATTAATTGCTCAAATAAAAATTAACTATTTAAACGTTAATAACTTCCAAATAACATCTCAGGATGCTTTTTATAAATTATTTAAACTTTCCCAGAATTAAATATTCGAGGAATTGTTTCATCTTTTATCATTAGACCCCTCTGATCATAAAAATAAAATCGTACCATATTGTGGTAATGTTTGTTTCATATATTCCTAAAAAACTAAATATTAAATAATAGAATGAACTTTCTGCCATTTTCCTCATTTTTATCCGCTTTCCTGATGTTGTTTTTCTTGTTTCGTCTTTTCTTTCTGTTTTAACTACTCTTAAAATACCAAATACTTCCCTCCCTCCAATAAGGAAACATTTTATTTTTCTGATTTTCAAGACAATAAGATTTCAAATTCCTACACATATCTCCTTTTTCCTTTTCACTGAAGACGAATTTTTTTCTTCTTTCGAATGTTTCATTAAAAAGAACAAAATAATTTTGTAATAGTATTTAGTAAAATTTTCTTCAGACGTTAGTTGTTTCAACTTTGACAAGTTTGATCTAATTTTTTCATACATTGTTACTACGTCTATTATTTCTAAACCGTTTATTTTCTGTTCAAGAGACGAAAAAGTGCTTATTCACTTAATGTTTAGTTGAATGATATTCTTTAATCTCTAGGTTTAAATTTGAGTTTTTTTTAAAAAAAGAATTAAAATATATTTAACCATATATTTCGAAACTACTGCATTTGTTTTACGATATAAAAGGTGAGTTAAAAGAAGGAAAAGGACATAAAAAATCGAACTGATGAACTTTTGATTTCAAAATAAATGTCTGTAACTAGCAACATTGAACATACTAAAATACATATTTAGTTAGGTTTGGGAATTCAAAATATTCCCAATAACAGTTTTAAATTACTCTATTTGACCAATAAAACACTTAGGCTACATAAACATAAATTGTCTTTGTGTTTTTCTTTTTATTAGTTGTTTTTAAAAAAAAACTTAAAAACTTTTAAGTTATTTAAGTTTTTCACATAACCTATGCATCGAAACACAAAGAACGAGAAATAAAATAAAATAAAAATATTCTTAATTTAAAAAAAAAAGTTGTTAGTAATATTTTACTTGAAAATTCCTATATTGCTTTGAATGCTTAATAATTATTTTTTGAAAATTCATTCTAAGACATAAAAAATTATTTACTATGTCTCCTCTTCTTAACTAAGATAAAATAATGAATTCCGAAATTAAGTTATTTAAGTTGACGGAGCGTTATATATAAATGTGTGTTGGTACCAACAATGGGAGGTATTCCTATCTTTTACTTAAAAGTGAGTTTTAGAAAAGGCCTAATTCCCTGTTCCACTTTAACTGAATTCATTTCCATAAATTAAGAAACGTAATGCAGGGTCTACATTTATAAATCTTAGATGCAACATTCTTTACTTTTAAACTTGATAGGATTAAAATATTATGGTAAAATGTCAGCATTTTATTGTGAATAACTTAAATGTTAAATTGTCTTATACAGGCCTTAAGTATTTATCAAATGAAAAACGGTTTGATTAAAAACAATTATCGTATCATTTCGTTTAATCACTTATTTGAAATAGTATTAAGATTTAAATTTGAGAATCTTAATTTCAGAAGTTAAAATGAAATTAAATGTTAATAATTTTAATGTTAAACTTGAGAAATACGCCATAAAAAGATTATTAATATGCTCTGATTGAAATGTAATAATGTGTCGAGCAAATTTCAATTATCAATATTTTCTTTGGAGAAGAATTAGGTTTTAGACTTTTATTTGTTTATGATTACGCTTTTATTTTGAAAGTAAATTACTTTTTATAATTCTTACGTAGCTTGCGGAATCCCTCATGTCTCTTGTTGGGATTTACAGTACAGTCTGTAATTCTTCTAATGAAATTAAACTTCCCTTATTGAGTTAAATATACATTATTCTAAGCTCAAAATAAGTTCGCTAATTAATGTTTGATATAAAATGATTCTTTTTCTTTTTAATAGATTTTCTTTCAAAAATTCATATTTTAGCTTTTTTAAGATGATTTTCTTCTTCGTGAGTTTATATTAAATCAATAACTAAATTTTTTTTTTTGAAAAAGAAATTTTTTTGTGAAACTGAATATAGTTTGGAACAAATATTCGTCCGGTTTTAGTGAGAGTTTTTGCAAATATTTATTTCTAATAAATTTGGTTTCAAGAAATGATAATTAATCAACATATTGACATAATATACCTTTTAGTATTCGAATTAATATTTTCCTCAAAAACAAGTTTCCTTTGCAATTTCAAATCACACTTTATTAAATGAAGTTATAATACATTTCTGCTATACTCATAAAATCACACAATAAATTCTTTTTTAAAAAAGTGAAATCTTTTATATAGTGTGTTTCTGTAACTTAAACTATCCATCGATCAAAAATCTATCATAAAATGATCAAAACCTTTTTTATTACTATTTTGCGTAATTGACGCAAATAATATTATGCACCTAATATAATAATAAAAAAAATGATGGAAACTTCCAAATTTAACGCTATTTATGTGATACATAAAGTTAATTAAGTGTTATAAATTTATCAATACCTTTCGTAGTATTAAATTATAAATAGAATTTGTTTCAGTCCTGCAACAACATATATGTGCTTGAAGATTACCGAATGTCTTCTTATTAATATTCTCTTTCTCTTAATTCTTCAGATTCCCTCATTTATTTTGTCTGCATAAGCCAAATTTTAATACACGCGACTATATTTACCTTCTAAAAATACCGACTGTCTTGTTTCCGCTTATTCATATAATTTTTCTCTTATTTCTTCTAATTCCCTTACTTATTTTGCCTGCAGAAGCCCTTTTTTTCAAACACTACAATATTTCTAGGAATGTAGAATATTTTTTATGAACCGAAACATTTCATTATTTTCATTAATCGATGTTTACAAAAATTAACCGAATTTACCTTCCTCAACGAATGAAACATTTCATGCCATGATGTACTTGAATACAAAGTGTTGGTATCATAACCATTATGTATTAATTTCAAACTTTAACAACATATGGCTGTACTACTTTGACAAGAAATTTAATAATCAGATATAGTAGCTCACTGAAAAGGATTCATCAAATAAACTTTCCTTAAAGTGAAGTTATCCATGTTTTCAAGGCTTTGCTGGATTGACGTTGTTATTTCTGTTCTATCAAGCTGAACATTTTTGAGGGGTGGCTTAGGAATCGAAGAAATTGAAAGCACTGTTAGGTCTTCAAGGTCTTTTTAAAGATTTTCGGTTATCACTTATAGTTCACACACAAATAATAATATTTTTGGAAAATTATAACTATAGAGATCAGTATACGGCTACGGATGGTTGTATAACCATCACTACACACTGCAATGCAATCATGTGAACTTTTATTCCGAATGCTTATTAAATTTAAATATATGCTTATTCTGGTATTTTTTAATATTATTGTTTGCTTTTTGTGTAGCCTAGTCAATATATCACCAAATGGACATGTAATAAAATGAAACTGGAGTCAAAGGAATATGAACTTGACTTTTCATATTTACGTTTTCGACTCCTGTTAAATATAAATACATTTCTGTTCATAAAATAGTAAAACTGTGTCTTTTCCTTATTGTCTATTTTGCTTAAGTGAAGTAAAACTTGGTAGAGATGGTTTTATCGAGAAAAAGAGGAAAGTGGCCTAACTACTCGCCAAAAATGCAAGTAGAATTTTTTTTAATTCGAAAACGAAAATCGTATATGAAAACCAAAACTCTTTTTTGAACTTTAAGAGGATAGACAGTATTAATAAACGAGTGCTTCTAATTCTTCCAACTTCATTAAAATTTCAGTGTGCTATAAAAGGAGCTATATTTATCTCAGATACCTTATGAACAGTAGATACAATTTATATTATTTTCGAAAAATAAGTTTTGGTGGATTTATTGATAGTTCAAATATATTGAAGTGGAATCTCGTAATTTTGATCCATTTAGTGGTGATGAGGAAGATATCTGAACTATATTATGTTCCACTCTCCTAAATTCAACACCACCTCAACATTAATTATGCACTTTTCAATACTCAAAAGATATAATGTGCACAATGCATCTTATATATAGGTCTTCGGAATGTAAATACTCTAACAAGTGCGATTACGAGTCTGTTATTCCCCCAATTGGGCTACCGCGGCCCTGGGTTTTGGGGGAATTAAAATTCGAGACTGCGATTTACGATTTGTGGATATCAAATAACGAGATGACACTGCTGTGGAAAAAGTACACATGCACTAAATGTCAGAGACCAATAACCGGTTAGCGAGAATCCTCTTTCGAATGCAATGCCTCTCTTTTCTCTAAACAAATCCGTTTAGCCATAGCCTTTGTTCGCATTAGAGGTAATTTTTTGCTTTTCCAGAAAAAAGATAAGTGAACAACGAATTATTGCAAAATTTCACATGAAACTTGGAAACTCCTATACAGAAACTTATAATTCATTTACAGAAGTGTATGGCAATGAATATTAATCACTTGCACGTGTTTTTCAGTAGTTGAAGCGTTTTAAAGATGGTCGAGAAGACGATAAAGATAATTCAAGCCTGAGTCCCTCTTCCACACCAAAAATGGATAACAATATCGGAATAATCTGTAATCTGTTTGGATCTAACCATTGAATAAGTATTCGTGTGATTGTTGAAACTATAGGAAATAACAAAGAATTCGTTCGGCATATTTTTCCACCTAGATTATGCGCCGGTTTATTTCACATTGTCTATCAATAGATTTCTAACCATTTACAACATTCCAGTGTCAGATAATCCACTTTTTTCTCCGGATCTTGGCCCATGCTACATTTATTTGTTTCCTAAGGTGAAATAGGATTTAAAAATTACAAAATTTGAATCCATTTAAGCTGTGAAAAAATGACACGCGTTCAGAAGGGACTGACGGAAGATAGATTTTCAGCACTGTTTCGAGCAAAGGGAGATTCGCATGGAGTGTTATAGGAATATAGGATGGGTGTATATTGAAAGTCATAATAAATAAATATGTTTAATATCAAAATAAAACGCATTTCAGTGTTGGTATCGTAATTAATAGCAACATCTTCTATACACAGCAACGCTAGAAAATGTACAACTGCATCAATCTACTTTTAATTTGATTCTTTATAACCCGCTCATTTTAAAAATGTTTTGGTCCTGTAAAACTATTCACCGTCAGGTCTTTTGGTGAACTTTATAATCAATTCTTTATTAAATTAAAACTTTTAAATATTAAATAACGTATTATGTGTTAGTTCAATAACATGTTTGTTCAAATCTTTAATCTCCTTAATATACGAATAAAAATTGTAACAAATTGTCCTCTTATTATTAAAAGACATAGAAAAACAATAAAAATCAACCAAATATCTTTAGCCAGCTTATTCACCTTGAATAACTTATATCACAATAAATCAGTAATATGAGCGATTTGTTTACTTTATTCTTGAACAAATATTATAATGTAGAATTATACTTATCGTAATAACTCCTAACAGTCGGGTCAAATTCCATTAGCTTTAATGATGGTCTGTGAGTCAAGCTTAGTGTATTGTCTCAGAATAGCTCAAATCAATATAATGTATCTATCATTAATACCCTAATTCTTCTATCTCTTCTATTATATGCACTACATTTTTATATGGTAATGGCAATTTCCAAAAATATTAGTTTTTCTAGTAAGGTAGGTTTTCATAGCAAACATTGCAATAAAAGGTCAAAATTATTTAATAGAAACGTGGGTGAGTAATCATTACAAAGGCAATACTATCATGACAAGTCTAATAATAAATGAATGGTTATGGTTTTTTTCCCAACATATAGATAGCTCGGAATAATGGAAGCTGCTGAACATTAAAACGTTATGTTTAATAAATAGGAAACATTTTCCATGAGGAATTCATTTTTTTATTATAGTTCTAAATTCCGAAGTCAGTTGCTCTATGTTTGTATGAGTGAATGCCTTGTCTAATTTCTATTCACTCTGGATTGTAGATAATTGGTTGGACCTCAATAGAAACGGATATTGGGCTATCTGAAATTCTCCATGATTCTTTAAGAATAATGTTGCGTTTGTCATTAGGTTTTCGTCAACTCTTTCTATTATTAATATAATGGAAGTTGAAGAGCATTCATGATATAGGGATATTCATGAGTTAAGAGTAATAACGCAGGGTAGACAGAAAAAGCTACTTGGAAAGGTTGTTTTAATAGCTAGAGCATAGTTAACGTAGTTCGGGAAATTTCAATCATATGATTTTTCCTTACAATTGATGTCAGGTAGAGAAAACCTTTATATGTCATTAATGAAGTGCTGCGAAGTAATACTCGAGCAGATCCAGCAGTAACTTTCGTAGGTGTGAGTTTCAAACTTGGATTTTGCCACACAACTACTCTGGAACACATCAAAAAGATTTGTTTTGTATGAAATCTCAGCTTACAGGCGCCATACTAATTAGGCGAAAAATGATGGACTGATTTAACAATTATCCTTCAAATTTCCCTTGTCAAAAGAACTCAGCTATTGAAGATAAATATGAATACTCTACACAAATGAGTAAGTAGAAAAAGATGATAGGTGTACTAAAGAGAAACGTTGCCATCAACGAAAAATGTTGAAGTTTCTCAAAAGAAGGTTATAACATATGATTGGTGGTATCATGAAATAATACAGTATTAGAAGATTCTAAAATGAGATGAAATTGTTCAAATTGATTGTTTTTATTCTCTGTTAGATCTTCTGAAGATAAACCCTTAGTAGCGTAAGCGTGCAATTTTAGAAAATATATACTATGTAAAGAAATCTATCCAAAATTTAGTTAAATTTTAAATTGAATCGTAAATATAAACAATAAATATCTTTTACCTATCTTAAACTAATTCATAAACAAGAACACATTTTCTTATAATTTGAGATCATAAATTGCGAGGAAAAAATATGGTACCGGATTAATACTCTTAAATATTGATGTTTCGCAAATAAAAGTAGAAAAATTAATAAAACATGTGATTCTGTGTACTATTTTTGGTTTCAGATTTAACAAATCAAAACAAAAATAAAATGTTTTATATAATCATTAAATCATAGCTGTTTCCAAAAATTATTCACACATAATAACCTTAAAGTTTCTCTAGCGAATAACGCTTTGCATGTTTCATAAAATGACATTAAGCATATCGTAAAACAGAATATGCAAAGACTTAAATTTTCAGAGAACTGAAGCTGTAAATTACAATTATCAATTTAATTTATTTATCCTTATTTTCAGTGAACACTGCTGAAATTAAGAACGCATACCCATTAACTTACCTCTTTTTCCGGAATAATAATTCAAATTCTGTAGCATTTCGTTAAATGTTCATCTAAAAAGTACTTTAAGACGAGAAAATGCATTCAATACCCTTTCACTGATTTGCGTATTTAAATTTGATTTGAATAAGGCTTTTCAAATTTCCATAACTAAACTCATGAATAATTTATTCCCTAACTTTAATTTGAAGAACAAAGTCTTAAAGGAAGTTTTACTCATTTAGGTAAACAATGGAGAAATTAATATCCGATTTTTTTTTCAGCATTTGTCTTACGTGTGACGTTGCTTTTATGAAAAATAAATTTATGAACGTAATTATTCTTCGTTCTTCCTTGAAAATATTTTCATTTCGTACTTCATTTTATCGGACAGGAAATAAATGTCATCTTTAGAAGGAAACACTTAGTCAAAGTTTATTACATTCACTCTTCAGGTTATAAACAATGCATTTGTTTAATTAAATGCAGTTATTGATGTTACCAAAAGCACTGTCAACGATATATTGCTGAACTTCATTTCAAATACATTAGTCTAAAGGCTTTCTTCAGACCATTCTGATGATTCTAGCCTAAAGGAAGAATGATGTGGTCTGACTTTTAATGAAGCTAAGAATCACTGTTTTAATAAGATGCCTTCAGCATTTTATATCTCTTATCGTAGTACGTCAAAGTCAAACTTGAAACATTCCAAAATTTTAAATGTATTAAAATTTAACTTATAAAAATATTATTGACTCATTTTTGTTTATCAGCGACAAACAGAGTTGTATTTTGGTAAAAAGAAACAAATACGAATTTTATTGTTGCTGTACTTATCAAAAATTTTAGCGTCAATCACAAATTAGATAAATGAAAATGAAATATAAACGATAAATTTAAATAAAATAAAACTTCAAAAAGGAAAAAGAAACTTAAATAAATTCAGGCAAGGCTTAGAAAAATGATATACTAGTTTTGTCTCTTCCCTTTGGGAAGAAAAGAAAAATTTGATAAATTATTACTTTCGTTCGTCACATTTTCATTCTTAGCCCTAAATTCTTAAGTTCTCAAATCTTACATTTTTTTGGTTCTTAAAATTGGAACTAATTTCTACTTTTTTTTACTCAGTAGAATACCAATTTTGTCTCATGTCTTAAAATGGGGATTCATTTGATAATTTTTCCCAGCCAAGTAATATATATCAAAATTAATAATAATAATTGGTTCAGTTCTTTCTATTTCATGTTTCTCAACAGATCAGTATGTAAAAGCATGAGATAGAACAAATTTCATTAACGAGCAAGGTATATCAAATAAAAATAATATGATTCTAGTTTAAAAACCTGATACAAAACTTTTCGTTTGCTGTAATTCTTTTATTCTCTATTTTACTCTTAACTCGTTTATTTTTATTTTAAATGGAAAGAAAAATTATTTCGGTCTTTATTTGTTAATCATTTTTTTATCTTTAAAGCATTTTGCTATGATCTTGATCAGAACTCTCTAATAACATACAATAATTTTTTTTTTCAGCTTTTATTCTACATTATTAATCTCATCATTATGATTTAGTTATCTAGTTAATGGAACGATATTACACAAATACAAACATGATTATACGTAGTAAACATATTGTAGGATTCGTTATAGTTAATATTTGCAATTTCCCCCTAATTTGCTGTATATGTATGAAGTATATAAGGTAAATATTAAAATGAAACAAAAAAATTATTAATAAAATTTAAATATATAATGCTGTTACTGAAAAAGTATTAAATCATCTAAGAAGTGAAGACATTGGAATTGGCAAATAGATGTAAAAATAATTTTCAATGCCACACTTTACTTTGAATAGAGAGATTAGTTCAATATGTTTTTTAGATCCCAAACATCCACACAACAAACTATTTTATTCCAACTTGGTTATCAACAAAACTCTTACATTTGAAAATATTACAAATGAAAAAAATACTATGGAATGATAACTCTATTCTCTCTATTCTAAGTGCACCATTTAATATTGATGGAGCAGGGTCTTGTATACTATTAAATTTACAAATAGAAATGATTATTAAAATAGTTAAAATTTAATAAATCAAACTAAAGTTCAGTAAAATGTTGCCAGTTAAATGTTCATACCTTAATTCAAGATTCATATTACCACATAAAGTCTTAATGAAATATATAAATTTAGTAAAAATAATTAAAATTATTAAGCATTCAAAAGTTATACATGTACATATATACACACACAGACACACACATGATATTTTAAATTCAGTTCGTTTCTAAAGTGGTACGGACTTTGTAAGAAGTTGTTCAATGAATGAAACGATTAAAGTGCATTAACATATAATTTATAAGAAATATGAATAAAACAAAAGTTTATTTTTATTGCAAATGATTTCCAATTTCTAATATGAATTTCATGAAATTCCTTAGTTTGTTCCAAAATTAAAAGCGTGTTTGTGTTTTAGAATAATTATATTAATCACTATTATTCTAAGATACATACGATACTTAACGAATATTTATTTGAATATTTGGTATACTTTACTACAATTAGACTTAAGTTATTAATGTTTGGCGACTAAAAGGGGGAAATAAGGATTTTGTATTCCCATCTGCAATTAAAATTGCATATGAGTAATAAATAAGGAAACGAAACTCAAAATACATTTTTAGCTTCTGTAGCCACAAAATATTTGTAGTGTAAGGAAAAAGATGCATATTCAATCTATCGGGAATAAAAGTCCATACGTTGATACAATTCGAAAATTAAGCTTGTGGATTGTCAGCACATAAAAATAATTTTATTATCTGAAGGGTATGGACATTGATATATATACATGATATATATATATATATATATATATATATATATGAACATGATATATATATATATATATATATATATGAACATGATATATAAACATGATATATATATATATATATATATATAGTTAGTTATATTTCCAAAATTATCAAAAATGCCTACTGTAAGTTCATATTAATTTCAATGTTCATTTTATTTTTTTATTTGTTGGATTTGCTCTAGCTTTTACGGCTTATACTATTCAGAGAGATTGTTCATAATGATTTAAATCAATTCGTCTTCAAGAACTACAACCAATAGAAGTTTTATATAAAAACGTTTTAAAAAGGATACGAAACAAGCCAAATTTCAGAAAGTAATCTTTTTTTTTTTTTGAAAATTTTACAACAGGCAGTTATCTAGTAAATTACACTACGATACATTTGATCTTTGATGTTTAAATGTGTCACATGTAGAAATTTTTCAAAAAGTTAAAATTTATCATCATTATCAGAGTTCAGTCAAACTTCAGCCAAGTGTACATCGATTCGAAGGTTCATTGACTGCATTCAATGACTCTTCATACAGTAACTTGCATTGATAGATTATCAAGATGACAAGAAGTTATACCATTAGTCGACTTTTTTGAAGAGGCCCTAGTAAAGTGGTTCTAAATCACATGGATCATCTATCTTTGTGTTCTGTTGAAACTTACAACAGACTTTCAGCTTCATTTCGAATCTCAGCTATTCTGATCCCTAACCTAATTTTTCAATGTATATAAAAATTCGTGTGACAGCTTTTTATCCATGTTCCATTGTATAATTTGAACGATTTTCTCTTTTACATAAATAGTCGATATGAAATTATAATGCCATTCACGATTTCATTACTAATATTTAATAATTTTATTCCATACTTAAATACAATTATAGAGTATATGTAGAGAGTATTTTAATTTTAAAAATCAAAAGATTATTTATATAAATGTGGAGAAACGAAGAAAAGTTTTATAATAGATAATTATGAAAGAATGAATTTATCAGAAATTTAATGGTTTACTTATAAGTAATTGATATTGTATTCATAAGAATAATTCGATATCTCCCTAAAGATTTTATTTAAGATGAAAAACTTTACTTGGTTTTTATTTTTATAAAAATATTAAGTAATTTAATCAAAACTTAATGATATATATATATATATATGTGTATGTGCTCCAGTATATATATATGTGTGTGTGTGTGTTTGTGTGTGTATGTGTGTGTAAGCACTCCAGTATATATATATGTGTGTGTGTGGGCACTGGAGTGCAAAATTTAAGCAACTTTGTTTTTGCCATAACTCCACGACAAATCATCTGAGACACATAAAACATAAAATTCAGAAATGAAAGACAGCATTTTGTATTTAAACGATGACGAAAGCATAGTCGCGCAAAAATGAATACATTGAATGTATTATGGAATGAAATAAAAAAAAGGCCTTTTTGAACTACACATGATTGTCTGTCCGAGAGGAAGAACACCAAGCAGATGTTTGTGTGTATGGGATATGCCCTCCCCTTACTACAATGGTTGCTTTGCATATATTATACTCCATACTTAGCACCAAATTGTCTAACAGTTTTTCAGGTGAGAGTGCCTATTCTTCAATCAGCAATACTATCAGTTGTTGGGTATTCCCAGGAGTATGTATTCGTGCTGCAATGCGTCTCCTAAAAGCATCCCACACATGTTCTATGCTAGCTATTCCCTTGAAGTGATATCTTTACTTTTCAGAAGCTGCTGAACATCAGAACTCCGGTGTAGCAATGCATTGTCATCCATAAGAACGATATCTGGTGCAGTAGCACCTCGGAATAGACGCAAATGGGAAGGATCACCTCCTCACAACAGCGATATCCGGTTACAAAACTTCTGACGAAAACGTGGAGCTTAGTCCGCACTTTCAGCATAATGCTTCCTTAGACAACAACTCCAGGACCACCGTAACGATCTCTTTTAGTGATGTTACTGGGATGAAACGGTGTCCCAAATTCTCTCCAAATCAACTGGTGCTGAAAATATCTTGTGGCTCTGAAACGACTCACATGTGTAAAGAGGATACGACTACATTGAAGAAATGTTCAGTTTTTGTGCTCCTTACACCACTCAAAACTGCCACTTATGGACAACTTTCAAAGGAATACAGCGCTTAGGATGGTGGGTGAATAGGCCACCTGTGTGGCTTATTCGACTATAGCTTAATAACTTCCCGATCGGTCTTCCACGAATGAAGTCATCCAGGTGATTTCTTCTAGCCACATTTCAAGAAAGAACTTACTGGTATTGATTGCGAATGTCTTTAATTGCGCTTCCCTTCTTCTTTTTATTGTAGTCTTGAGCGACGATGGGCAGACAGCAGCAACGGGATTTGCATACACTCACGTCGAGCTATGACGTTTTGTTCCTGACATATGCTTATGAATTACTTTTCTGCTGAATTGCGTGTTCATTCTTCGTGTTCACACAAACACACACATACACACATACATGTGTTTATGTTATTTAAATATATTCCTGGGGCATTACCTCTAAATTTTCAAAATAATTTTGATAAATTCTTGCATAATTATGTTAAAGTTGATTACTCTATTAATTTTTGAAACAAATTTGAATAATAAAAATTATTAAGTAAATTAATTTTTAAAGTGACAAAATAGAATAATATTTTTCTTTTGTTGTTCTTTGGTTTATTTTTAAATACATTTACTAAACTATTTTAAAAATTTCGTTAAACAATTTTTACTTTATTCTGGATGTTTTGTTCCTGAATTTTAATTCTGTTTCGTAGAGGAGGATACCAAATTTATGATTTCATTTTTTGGCTGCAGTTGTTAATTCTGAACTATATTAAAAGAGCGACATTAATGTTGTTTACAGACGCGTTAGTTTATTATAGTTTTATTTGTTAACTTAATTTTTTTATTAGAATTAGTTATTTGTTCTTTTGTAGTTTTAATAGAATTTTTATTTGCTTTGAAGCTTTCATGATAGTTTTCTTCTGTTTCCTTATTTTTAACTTTCTGTGTTATTTTAAGCAATGTCTTTGAAATTATATGACTATTACTTATTGCAAAAGTTTGATAATTAAAGCAAGTACAAGTACAATACATCTACCCTACTCTTAAGGGGCAATATTACAAAGCTTAATTTTCATTTTATTCATTTTTAAGGATTCTCTGTTTTCAATTATATCTTGCTACTTTTCTAACCATTTTCTTCTAGTTATTAAGGTTTTTCTATTTTTTTCTATTATTAATAAATTTATTTTTAAGATTTGATAATTAATAATAGTTAAAAAAAATCTGCATTTTCAAATAATTTTTTTTATAATTTTTTAGTTTCAAATTTATACTATGATTCTCTGTGTATTGTATAATGTATTATTATTTATTAGTATCATTGTTTTCAATATACATATTTAATGTGATTTATATAAATTTGTATGTTAAAATTGTTCAATTAACATTAACAAGTATGAATATTCTTAATATTTGTACATATATATAAATTACTCATTTTCTGGTTCATTTTTTACGGATTTCCTCCCTTTGTTTTGAAAAGAAATTTTTAACTACCAAGGTTTATATTTTTATGTATTTTGCGGTTTGTCTTCCTGCCTATATTCTTGTCTTTTTTGAATTACATTTTATTTTTTATTTGTTTGGTGATATTGTAACTTCTTTTTTTCTATTATAAATATGCTAATTTCTTCTTTCTAAAATCTGAAAAATATCATATGTTGGTATTTCTATTAAGTTAATTTAGTATTGATAATTTTCTATGTATTTAAACTTCTTATATATGTATATATACATGTGTGTTTGAGTATATATTCTCCTTCCTGTGTTATTATTGATTTTTAACGGATTTTTTGAATAAATATAATATTTTTAAGAAAATAGGATTATCAATAAAGACGATGATTCATTTCTTAAAATTTTACTTTAGATTTATTTTTCATTTTTAAAGACATTTTTACTAGTTAATTGTTTTAAATTTAGAAAATGCTGCTTTTTCCCAATGCCTTTTCTTTAAATTTTTATCAGTAGTTTTAAGCAAACAAATAAATTTTAGCTTATTTAAATCAATCATTAATTTTTTACTTCGGTCATGGATTATTTCAATGAATAGAAGTGGCATGAGAAACAGAGAGAGAGAGAGTACGTATGAATTTGAGTATTATTTTAAATGTTGTTTATAATTTTCTTAATAGCGATGCTTGTTTCATTTTATTTCTAACTAGTTATGATTAGATATTTAATATCTTCTTTGTACTATTGAAACAGTTTCAACATTACTTCTGAAGTTGCGTCTTTGGTAATTCCTTCTCCCTTTTTCTTTGGGTGTTTTTCTAAATGTGTTGAATTTTGTTTGTCATCATATTTTTTATAACATAATTCACTGAAATGTGATAGTTTGATCAGTCATATCGGTAGAAACACACATTATTCCATTCCAAAGAATGGAATGCTATTAATTATATTATATCTATTATTCTGAATTTTTGCTTTTCTTTCTCTAGGATTTCTATTATAGATTTATATTATTTCTCCAGGCTTTATATTATATTATTTCTACTTTCTAGTTTTTCATAATGTTTTGGTTCTTAGGTTTAAGTTTTTAGATGGCTTATATATTGTGTAATTTTTTTATCTGGTATTCATAAACATTAATTAATTTTTTAATGAATTTCTTAAATATTTAGTTTTTTTAATCTATTAATAGCATTAAATTTTTGTTAGGTATTTTTAGATTGTTCTTTGATACACAAGTATTTTACTTAATTCTACTAAAAAAATTTTTGCTCTCTGTAATTTTAACCGAAATTGGTCTCGAAGGGTTTCTAGGTTTTTCAATTTCGTAAAGAAACTGTGACTTTATTTATCTACGATAACAAAGAGAAAGTGAAAAAAATTGCTTTAATCTTTTAAAATTACTCTCAGATGTTCCTTCCTATGGGCTATCTTAATTTACTGAGACGATGATGATGCCCCCACACCTGAAACTAATCATAGGAAGTGTTCCATACACATCATTTATCATACCAATTCGCCGCAGTGGCTTAATAATGCTATTTTACTTTTCACATTTAACCTATGTGAAAGAAAAATTCTTTCTTTCTTTTCTTTGAACTAAAAAATTCCCTTCTGAAATAAGTAATCAACGTATTTGGAAACCTCAAATATGTTGATGAGATCAGAAAAATCTTAAGTGTATAGTGAAGGAATATTTTCAAAGTACTGGAGAGTATCCTAAAGCTAATATGTCTTTGTCGTCAAGTTTTAGATTATTGGTCTTGAACTACAGTTCAAGACCAATAATCTGAAAGATTTTCAGCCTCGCAACTGTCTGCTCTCTAGGTATGAGAAGTCCTACTAATGGGGATTTAAGGCTTTTAAAGGACTCCATTTCCATTCCTGTCCACTGTATTATTCAAAGGAAACAATGAATATTTAATTATTTTAATTATCTTCGTTGACGTGGTCCGTGGATAATGCAGAATAAACATTAAGTGGTTTCAGAAACCTGAATGAATTCTGATACCAAGGTATTTTAGTCTGTAGATAAAATCATATGTGAATAAACATAAATGTAGGGCAATGTTAAATTAGAAAAAGGCATTAAAATAGTTCGCCAGTTAATAAATATGTTCTGGTGTCGATGGTATTATACAAGTAATTTCTACTATTAAAATATTGTCTTATGTAACAGATTGAATTTCCATACCCATTTAGCAATTTGTTCTCATTTTGCTATTTTAAATATTACTGATTTGGAGCAATTAAGGTTTGTGATTAGGACTTTCTTCAAAGACTGGCTGAAAATCTATACATAGGCACAGCGTTTACATCAGATAGATAGTATAAGCCTGGTACTGATTATGATAGTAAAGCCTAGTTCCTTTGTTTGCGTTTCCTTGACTAGAGAGTAAGTTAATTCGTTTCCATTTATGTCTACAATTTCATAGCTATTATTTTAAATAAGACCACATACCAATGATACATAAAAAAATTATCAACAATATCTGCTGAAGCATTAAAACTCATTAGACAGCACAACATTAATCATACAAGAAATAGCTAACGCTAGATATGCTAGAAATAGCTAAAATTTTAAATGCCATCTGATTAAAGTATTGTATTTTTTCACAGATGCAGCACATAAAATCGTTAAATTGATCTGCAAGGACATGGTAAGCTTATATCTAATTTTACGCATTGTCTTCAACTTCAATTAAAAGCTTAAGTTCTTCAATAAAGATTTAGCCCCTAAGACCGTCACTCATTTCGTGTGTCTTACAAATAGGTTGGATAATTAACCTGGATGTAAAATTAGAAATATATATAGAACAGACAAGTTTCGAGATTGTCTGATATATTACTAATACATTTAATAATTTAATATTTCAAAAATATTCTGAAATCAAAGTATATCCTCATATTATCTGTCCTTCATATTATTGTATATTTTTTTCTACATTTAAAGTTTATAAAATAAACATTAATTTAATTTAACTGATCATTATTTAATTGAATTTGTGCCAACTGTCCTAAAAGTAATCTCCAAAACTTGCATCAGCTCTCTGATGAGATGGGCAATAGCCGTAAAATACGTGCGAAACAATTTATTTCTTAACGAAGCTCTTTACAAAATTGCTTGATAGAATCAAAATAATAAAACGTTTATATATTTTACTATGAAAATAAAAATGAATAAATAATTTTTTGTGGACATCAGTCATTTTTAGTTAGCCATAATTATTAATTGTTAAGCTTCAATACAAAAAATATATGGATATTTTGAAGACCATTCTAATTTAATATGTATTAGCTTCAGTTATTCTACTCAATGGTTTTGATGGAATCAGTGAGCGTCATTTTTATGAATAATCTAAAAATTCTTCTGACATGGCATTCCAGTGCCAAATCACCCAATTTCTGACTCCTTTTATTTAAATCAAGAAATTAAAAATACATGCTTTATTTACAGTTTTATTTTATAGTTATTTGAGCTTTTGTTTTTAAGGATTTATTTGGGTATATATTGGTTTTTTTTTTTTTCATATTTAATTATATTTAAGTTTTGTTTCAAGTTTATTTTTAGGTTCTCTCTCTTTTAAATTTCATTGTTTCTACAACAATTTTTGAGCAGTATTTTTGTTGATGGAAATATTTTTTGGAGAACAATGCTAGAATAACGTAGCCTAACTGTTTAAGCCTGTTATTACCTTAAATATATTTTTCCAATTTTTTGCTTCCTTTTCAAATTAAATGTTTTTAAAATTTTAAGTTACTACACCTCCTTTTATTAAGTTACTTAATTTCTAGTTTTTATCTATTTATTTTTTCATTTAATTTATCTTCTTTTGAATACATAATTTTTCTTTTATGGTTAAGTTTGCTTAGTGCAATGTCAATCTTTTTTCAGTTTGCAATATTTATTTTTCTATTTTTGATATTCATTATGACTTATTTCTTAATATTTCAGTTGTGATTCTTACATCTTTTATGTTAAGTTTAGAAATATCTTCGTAGATTATTTTTGAATTTATAAAAATAATCTATAAAAATCATACTGAAGATACATATCTTATTGTACAAGAAAAGGAAAGAATTTTTTCTTTATTAACTTTATTTAGAGACAAGAGCGTTTTCCTGTATATACCACTGTCATTCATAAAGTACCTATTTGAAAATTAAAACAATATTACACATTTTAGGGTAAATAAAAGTTATAGAATATTTTAACTAATTTTCTCTTACATTCTGTCAGTTCCATTTCAAAAGAACTAAGCTAAAATTCTAACACAAAACCAATGAAGTCTTACAAAATATTTAAAAAAAATATATGGGAAAAAGGATAAAGTAATATAATAATTATATTCATAACAATAATTTAAAAATATGTCTTAAAGTTAATCATTTTTTATCGTTTTGTTATTGAATTTATGTAAGTATTCCGTTTGCGTTACTTTAATATTTTAAATCACTCGCAGAATGAAAAATAATCCAGATTTTTATTCTTGTGTATCTAAGTTGTTGGTTCGTAAAATGTACTTAACTTCAAATATTTCAGTCATAACACATACAAAATAAATCAATAAATATGTTTATTTCAGAAACTTTAGTTTGATATGATTAACAAATAATTAGTTATTAATATATATCGTTTCACTTTTCGAAATCTATTTATAGAACAATCAGTTATTATTTTAAATAAAATTTATTAATTGTATTTTTAAAGATACATTTCCCCCCGAAATAATATGCATTTATATTAACAAAGTATTAAATGATTTTAAGAAAATCCTACCATAAAGAAAAACATTTCTTTCTAAAAACAAAATATTTATTTGCAAAATCTCTGAATTACTTCAATGAATTCAAGAAGAATCATTCTTTAAAAAAATAATATTGTCAATATTTCAGGAGAGAAAAGTCAAATAAGCGTAACTTAAACATTTAAGTTTATACCCTCCTTCCTTTTTGCTTTTTTACCTGACATGAGCAAACACTCAATAAATGTGAAGTGGTAAATACACAAAGTTTATCTCACAATCATAAGCAAATAGAAATATGACACTTTGATTGAGAATGAATAATATTTGGTATTGAATAAAACATTTTTTATCTCTAAAATATTTTTCTGAAATACACCTTTCCACAATCAGCTTGAAGTTATTTGTTTTTTTGTTAATATAGCGTTATGAATCCTCGGATCGTTACTCGTAGAAGTGTAAGTTTCATAAATCTGTCATTTCTCAAAGGCTTTCAAATTTTCAATTTCTTTTTCAAGTCATGTGTAACACATGCTCTGAATTATTTGAGAATTCTGGTTAAAAATTGAATGGAGGGAAACTTTTCTGAATGCTTGAATGGACTGTTTGTGACAAAAACTAATGAGGGATTTTTTCACTAAATAAATTACGAAAATAAGAAAGAAAAACTGAGAAAGGAAGATCACTGGCAGAATGTTGACATACGTTATTTTGAGTTTCACTTTTTCCTGCTTTCATACGTTTTCTTACATTTTTGAATATTTATTTTACAAAATTCAGAAAAATAGCTCCAGGCAGCAAAAGGTTAGAGAAAAGGGCTTGAATATCAACGAATTGTAAATGGAGAAATATTCATGAAATACGTTGCCACTGAATAAAAAAAAATCAGTGGAAGATTTTTTTTTCAAAACTCTAAAATGGAACTGGCATTTAACTTCCTTATGTCAATATTTTAGCTGAGGTAAGAAGAATGTTCCGAACATCAAATTTATGAAATATTAAGAAAAAAAACTGGTGAATGGTGATATGGTAAACATTACAACATGATGTTTAATTACCGTTTCAGTATTCTAATATTTACCTCAAGCAATACATAGAATTACAATCGAACATTTTTGAACGTCTTTTAACATTTGCTTTGAAATACAGGCAAAAACTTTCATTTATCTTTTCAGCTAAAATAATAGAATATTTCAAATCTTTATGAAATATTTTATCTCTCTATTTTTTAATAAATAAGAATATGCTTTTTAACGTAAAAATTCAAATCTAAAATTTTGACAAAAATATGAAGTAGTCAATCTATCTCATGGATAATACAAAGTGTAAGATTAAAATAATTTTGCTCTATTTTAAGTTTCTATTAAACATAAATATGTGCAATTATAAAATTGTATCTTAGTTTAATTTATTTATTAAGACAATATCATAAATGGGAAGAATTCTCCCTTTATTTAGAAATGTTATTTTAAGTAAATAAACAAAAAAAACTACGTTTAAAATTGTATTAAAGAAATATGACATACTTTAAGAAAATCTTATGAAATTCCATAAAAGTACCTGAAAAAATAATTTTAATACTTTCAAAAAAGTAATTACTTTAATGAAATTTTAGGAAGTAGTTTTTTTGTAATCAAATGCTCCTTGAAATTTTAAAGTTTGTAAAAAAATTTAATTTTGGAAAAGTGTAAATATTTCTAGAACAATATAAACATTTTTCTGAAACACAAGGATTGCCTGCATTGAATGATATTATATATTTGTATAAGTTAATATATACATAATTTTATTTCATTCTTCAACTAATACAGATTTAGAATAAAATTTCTACAAGTATAAAACTATTAATAAATGTTACATTAAACATTAGGAAATCGTAAAATTAAACTAAAATGAAATATTTAAATACGATTTCTCAATAATGTTTTAAACATTATCATCTTATGATGAGAATCTATGTATAGATTTCTAATGCTCTTTGTAAAAAAATATCGAAATGAAGCCAGATATTTATTTTGCATTATTATTGGTATTTCCTGTGTTTTGGAATTTAAAATTTAACTTGGATTTTAGTTGAAGTTATTTGGAATATATTTTCACTATATCTTTTACCTCCTAAATTATTTACTTTTTTCTGAAGACTTAATTACAATTATAAACTTTATTTACAATAACAAAAATTATGTTTACCTATTTTAGTTTTATTTGAGCTGAGATGAATTGGTTTCTTCTATCTGATTAAATTAAGTATTGTAATAGTTATGAATTATAAATAAAAAATACAAAATATCATTTTATTGACTGTTATGCTAATGACCTTTAAGATCCTCATATATATTAAAACATAGATTCTAAATCAAAGTGTTTCATTACACTTTTGTTAGAGAAATTTAGGATCGAAAATTAGATAATCTATCGCTAAAAACTCTATTTTACGAAACATTCTTTAACGCCTCAGTGTTTCAATAAAACTTATAGAAAGAACTCTCCATTATTTCTTTATGCTCTGGAATTCAAGTGTTTTCTTCATTTTTTAAATTGTACAATTTATTTCAACAAAAGATTGCTTAATCCATAAAGATTATTTTTGCTGTTTACCCTAAATAATCAGTAATAATGAGAATAACAAAATGAATAACTTTATCTTTTAATTACATGAATAAAATTAAGTAAGTAAATGTAAAATTAAAAAAATAATCAATTATGCGGATAGAAATATGAAGTAAAGGAAAATTACTAATGTGTTAAGCTCAAATGTTAAATTTATTAATCTTAATTTATTATCAAATACATGGTGGCTTCTTTCTATTACTTTTATTACTATTGAGAAAGATATAACAAAATTAAATTAACTAAGCAAGTTTTTTTTGTCATTTTAAAAATGCCATGACAATACAGAAGACAATTATAATTCTCGCGTATAAATGTCATATCGACTTTTAAAATCACACATATCTAATTCCCATGTTATATTATCTAATTCACTTTACTTACTATCCCTTCACTATTTTTCTATTCATAGCCATTAGAAGAATTTAAGGGCTTATACAATTTAATAATTAAGGAATTTCATAAATATTTACAATTACGGTTTAATAATTAACGAATCATGTTATCTCAGACTTTGGTGAAGGAAATTTAGTGTTCAAAGTCTATTAACAAACTGAATATAACTGCAATAATTAATGGATACAGAACAGTTTTATCATTTTTTTAAAAAAAAACAACAGTGTTATATATACCTTGTTTATATATGTATTTCCATATTCGTGATTCATAATGCTACACAATATACTTCCGTAGAAGTTTATCTAATTTTCTAATATATTTACCTAATAAATGTTAGAAAATTATCCTATTTTAAGATTATTTTACTAAGAAATTTAAATGCAACATTAATTTCTCAAAAACGGTTTTTCTTTTCAAAAATTGTAATTGAATATATTAGGCTAAAAAACTTCTTATTTTACTTGTCCATAAATTTTTTAATAAATGATTTTGTAAAAAAGTTTTTTGAATCATACACACACACACATACACGCTCTCTCTCTCTCTCTCTCTCTGACACACACACTCTCTCTGACACACACACACACACTGACACTCTCTCTCTCTGACACACACAGTATGTTTTTGTATGAAATATTTTTAATGGTTACTTTAATATGTATTATAATACATATTTCACACAAACTGTTCTAATGTTGCATTTAAAGAAAAGTATTGGAGATACAATAATATTCAATGCTTTTTGCAGAATACTCGTTTACCATTTTTTAAAGAGAGGACTTCTATTAAAAAAATAAAATATAATTACTAATTAATAATAAAATGAATAGTTCTCTAGACTAGAAATAAATGAATTAAATGTTCATCCTTGAATTCTAATGAGCAATAAATGTGATACTTAAAAATAAAATTCATGAGCTCAGAAAATTCTTTCATCCATACTGATGAATTTCAATAGTAAGCCAGTAGAAATTAAAATTGTTATTTAATTAACCTATTAAAATTAATCTGATAAATTAATACACTTTCCTCTCCGTGAGGGAAAATTCGGAATAATATTAAATAATAACGATTAATAACAAATATTTTTTAATATAATGAAAAATAATATATGTATCTTATCTCTCACACACACTTTCAGGGTATATGCTGCATAATTTTTAGTAAAAACGTATCAAATTCCGAACATTAACATTGACTCATAGCAAAATAACATTATTATAATAGAGCTGGACTCAGATTTATTTATAATGTATATATATTTCTTACGTTAGAAGTAATTTATTTTTTCTATTTAATTTGCATCCGCTTAAATAAATGTCAGAAAAAAGTGACAAAATTATACCTTCAAATAGACAAATAATTTCCATATTTATGTCTGAGTTAAAGTAACGAATAAAAACAGTTGTTTGGAATAACTATAACGATTTGTAGTTGCACTATAATATGTTAAATGCTGTTATATTTTATATTGATAAATAATGTTACTAAAAATTATTCATTTCACGACTTCTTCACATTAAAAGTAATTTCTTATTCCTTTTGGAAGCCTCTTTTCTTGTTCAATAAATTTCTTTCGAAACAAATGTACTTGTTGAAGCTTTTACCTTTCATTAAACTAAAGTAAGTAATAAAAAAATATAAATATTCTCATATGGATAACATTTATTTGTCTTTTACTCCTAAAACTTAAAAAAATGGGTAGAACAAAAACTGCTATTGGATTTCTTTTTAACTTCTCCCCATTTATTCCTCCCATTTACTTTTTAACAATTCTTTTTTAGATTCAAAATAGGGGGGAAATTTTCAAAAGGGGCGAAGCACTTTACTTCCGGTTTCATCGGTTTCCGCTCTAACACGTCTCCCATTTTTCTTTTTTCTCTAGATAAGTCTGCCTTTCACTTTCTTTTCAAATTTTCGACTGAAAAGAATGGAAAAACCTTTTGTCAAGCTTGTTGAGTATTTAGCCAAGTTTTCTCCGAACAATGTTGCTTCAGACTCTGACAACAGTGTGGTTTGTAATTTTTATTTATTGAAACAGTTTACTTTGATTCTAGAATGTTTATTCTGTTTTCTGAAAACACTCTGCTAGACAGTGGGAAAACGAATTACTGGCTTCACTGTTTGATGTGTTAGCTATATATTTTTTTCTTTTTATTATTATTATTATTATTATTATTATTATTATTATATATATATATATAATCAATGTTCAAAGAAATACATAATAAACATGTATATAATATAATAAATATTAAAAAATACAGTTAAATTAATAGATTAAACTACTTTTTAAAGAATATTAAAAAAATTAAAATGAAAAATAATTAAATTGCTTTAAGTATAAAATGAAATATATATATATATATACAAGAAAAACACAATAAACACATGCATATACTTAAAAAATTATACTAGATATTTAAGAAATCATAAAATACGGCTATATTTCAAGAAAAAAGAATTAAGACAGTAAAGTCAAAAAGTGAAACAAATTAACTAAAAATGCTATATAAGGTTTCGTATTGAGAATTACGTGCAAAGCTTTCGTTTAACTTTGTTCTTTTTTTTGTATCTAATATGAAATTTTCTAAAGAAACAAATATATTTCAAGGAATGAAAATACTTTTTGCTGTGACCTCGAAAGGCATATCTTAAACAATTTTACTTTTCTTCTACTGAAGCAGAATATGACAAAATTCAAAATTTTGTTTCTCATATTATATTAATGCATTCAATATACAATAGATTGTATGTTTCTAAAAAGGAGTTGTTATAGGCACTAAAATAAACAATGATAAGATAACATGAAATATAAAATATTACAGGTAATGTTTTCCAAAGAATATACTTAGCCACCTAAGAGGGGTAGTTTTTTTTTTTTTTCATTTTTAAAAAATATAAAATTATTCAGTTAAACATATAACATGTTAGAAGTTTTTTTTTATTTATTTTTTCATTCATTCACTCACTCATTAACTCAGAGTCTCTCACATTCACTTAAGTTTCAGTCACTCACAAACTCATTCACTCATCCACTCTACTCATTATCAGAAAAGATATTCAGGAAACACTTTTTTTTTCAAAAGAGTTTGGATGACTATTTTTCATTGACAAAAACAATAGTCTTTTGGATGGTTGATAATGCAATGATAAAATGATACACCATTGGTTTCCATTAGAAGTAAAATAGATAGGAGATTGGATTCCAAGCACTCCAATCGAATTCACATTTAGTTAATTCTATTACCTTCTTTTCTTAAAAAAAATTTATGAAAGAAAAAAGTTACTTTTATTTAAAACTGCTTGAGCTAAATTAACTGGCAAGAATCAGAAATAATAAAATCAATTAATTTTCTTATGATAGTAACATTTAAATATTAATAAGATTTGATTCACATGAATGTCTAAAATTCTCTATTAATTCGGAGTTCTTACAATTAGTTCAAGAATAAAATGCTCAATAATCTTAAGAGGATTCAATTCCATCAGCATTTTTCCTATTTCAGTAATGTTACAAAATTACCAAGTTTAATGAACTTTTTTTCAAATTTGACTGGTCATATGATCATTAAATTTTTGTCAGTTTTTTTACACCATTGTTATTATTTTAATGAGGGATTTTGTCTTAAAAGTTATTCAAATGAGTTAACGGTTTGAAAGGTACACTAATCTTCACCATTTCAACATTTTTCCCATGTTATAACGCATATGAAGCTTTTTTTAAAAAAAAAAAAAAAAAAAACTTATCCAATTTTAAGAAGTGCTCGCATTAAAATAATATAATAATATACAATAATTCTACACAAGAAATGAAGACTGTACGACCAGTCACAATTTGTAAAATGTTCATTTAACTTGGCCATTTTTAACATTATGGAGATTGGGAAAATGCTGAGTGACCCGCTTAAAAATCAATAAAAATGCAATAAATCTTTTCTTCAGTTTATTGAGAACGAATTTACAAAAGCAAATGTAAATGCGTTAATTTGATGGAAAATTTGTATTAACTTAGTATTTAATAGCTGTATATACTCAACATAAAAAGAAATAAGAAAATATGAAAAAAAAATATTTTAACAGTTCAAATTTTGAAAATGCTCCTTTAGTGTTGTCTTTAAGCCGTAAACTTTGACGTTGCGATTTGGTATTTAACAATAAATATTAAGATTATTTATACAAAATTGTTAAAATGGAAAGTGAGAAAGCATCATGAATAGTTTTTTGGTTAAATGTTCATCAGGTTAATACAGTTTTAATAATGTTTTCATTAAATTATACCCATAACATATCATGTTAGAGTAAATGTCTTAGAGGCAATTTTACACTGACTATCAATTTTACTGTTACACGTATATATTGTATATTATATATATATATACATATACACACACACAAATATATATATATATAATGAATTTTTTAAAATGAACTTACTTTAGTACAATTAGTCATTCTGTATACTTTTAAAATGTTAACAACGTTTAAGTAATGAAGAATGCGAGTCAATTTCTAGTTTAACTTGTGGCTTTATTTACTATTCATTATGAAAGCGCTGCGCAAGGTTGGCCGATCGGGCAGAAGTAAAAAATCCAGAAATATTTCATAGAGATATTAAGTTTGTTTTCAGAGTAAAGAGAAAATGTGACACTAACTATGTGATCAGATTGAAATATCCTGTACGGAAGTAAAAATAAAACAAATATTACCCTATTTATAAGTTTAATGAGCAGCCATCCAAAAATAGCATGAGTCATTCCACTGTTATTTAAAATAAGCAGCATCATTAGGATGAAAACTTTCATCGGTATAAATGCACTTTTTTATTGATAAAACGAGAAAAGACCGGCTTAAATGTTAGGAGATAGCTCTGATTTCTTAAAAATACATTAAAAACTCCGTTGAAAGATATCTGGAGAATACACAACGAAAGTCTTACTGTTTTATAATCTCTGTGAAAATCTGAAGTTTCCAGAAATAAAAACCTGAGATGCAGAAAAACCACAAAGATTTCCACTGATGCATGATCATGGAGTTAACGTTACATTAGCCTTTAACCCCATGGTTGCTAATATGACATTATCTTTTCTTAACACTCTCCGAGAAACATCATAATTAAACCATTATGGCTTTGGAAAAATACGTTTTCAGTTTGGCGGTTTCAACACGCCTAAATGCTAACACTAATTGCATATTCAGCTCAAAACATCAGTAATTTTACGATAAGATACATGTACGCACTTAGTATCTACGTAGAGAATGGGAAAAGATGAAGAAAAGTAAAAGAAAAAAAAGCCATCTTTGATGAACCAACGTATGTATAAAGTCACTTTTTTTTCTCTCTTTTTTTAAGTAGTACCGAAACGTAGCTCGAAAAATTCCTTTACATAAAAGTTCCAACGTAATGCGAGTCGATTAAATAACGGAATTGAGTACAGTAAAGGATATAAGTCAAATGGGAATAGTTGTTACCGAAGAAAAAGCGATTAGCGCGTTTCAAGAGAGAGGCAAATTATCTACGAGGTATAAAAAATTTTTATTCAGAGAAAAACTATATTTTTCTTATAAAAAAAAGTGTGGTATATTCTCGAATTCTTTCAAACTTGTTTATTTTCCCAATTATTTTTGAACGACGAAGTTGACAGGAACGTGGAGGGATTAGGGATTTCTTATTATATACGTTTCTGATATGTAAGTTTCAGCTGCTGGATGGAGATAATTAATAATTATTCCAGACAATTCCTTTAAGATAGAAGTGGTCTTATTTCTGGTGAGTTGGTACACAAAATAATGAATAAATAATGAGAATTCTAATGATATCGATATGTGAATTGTTTGAAACAAATGTCAAAAACATTTTTTAAAAAGTATTAATTATATTATATTTACATTATATTGTTATTAAAAAAGTAACTTTAGTTTACAAGAAATATTATTTAAGGGATGGTTAGCATTATTTGTTTTGTATCACTCATAGCTCATAAACGTCGTCAAGTTTATTAACACGCAGGCTCTTTATTAAAAAAGAAGATTCTTTCATCTGTAAGAATAAACATGTATTCAGTCACATTTAACTTTAAATAATTTTATTTAAAATATAGAAGTTAATTATTAAAGAATATAATGTTATATCACGTGGATAAAAAGCAATTATGATAAGTTAAATAGTATTTATTATTACTTTAAGAATCATTTCAGTTTTAAACGCAGAAAAATTTCATATCTAAATGGAAAAATTCTATGGCTTCTTTTAGAAATAATGCAGAAATAGTTTGATTTTTTTAATGACTTTCGTCACGTCTTTCGATAAATTATTATTCATTATTTAATATGAGAAAATCAATAAAATATAGTAATTTTAAGACTTTTTATAAGCCCTCGAAGAATCTGTATATGTAAAATGTTTCGCAAACAATAGTTTGAATTTTTAAATCCTTAACATGCAGATGTTAATTTTTAAATATCCAATTTCAAACGCATCGCTTACAATATTAATTCATTTACTTGATGAAATACCAGAACTATATTCGAAGTTATTTATAATAATTTTCGAAGTTTGATTTAATTTTCAAGACAAAAAGTTTGTTATTGTTTTTGCTCAGCATTAATCTCTTCAAATAGGGTTTTAATAACAATCAAAATCTATTTTAGCTTATAAATTTATAAATAATATGAACTAAGGATAAAAGTTTAAATCAAATTACTCTTATGAGAATAATAGGGATTACAGACAGATAGATTTAAGATGCGGTATTCAGACCAAATTCATAACTATTGACTAATTTTAAGAGACACGATTTAAGAGAAATGGAGAACTAAATGATGAAATATCTTTTATAATGTCAGGAAATTATATGTAATTTTTCCCACAGCGAATTATATGAGAATAGGAAAAAAAAACAATTTTAAATTAAAATTTAGATCTGAGCAAAAAAGAATGAAAATGTTTCATTTCAATTGCATATGTTATTTGATAATGAGACGACATGATATGCAACAAATTTTAATCATGGAGAATTCCAAGAGAAAAGAAAAAGAAAATGGAATGTAGGTGCAACACTTCCACTTAAATTGAAGTTTTAGTTTTAAGCTTAAACAGGCAAATATTTCGCAAACATTTCATATATTAGAGAGATGAATTTCCATTTTGTGCATTTTGATTTTGACATTATTTGCATTAAGTGAAGTATCTCCCAGCATTCAATATCGTGATGCCAGTAATCATGATAATTCAATAATTTATGGACCACTGGAAAAATCAATGGAATCTCGAAATAGGGGATAAATTGAATCCTCCATTTCTCATTGGTATTAATTTTCATGTAGAAGATTGGACACTATTATAATACTATTATATAAGTATTGGGCACTATTATATAAGTATCTGATGTACGAGACTTACACCTAAACCTCTCTTTCTGGGGGATGTAGTGTAGCATTGTGTTAATCTTTTGACTGTGAGACACATTTAAACTAAAGGCTCTCCTTTTAACTCTGTTCATTTTATTCAACTTATTTATATAAAAATTAATTATTATGCTTATTATTTCATTTAAATCTTATAAATTTTTATAAATTGACTTGGTTGGGGAATATCCCTCACCAGATATCTTAAATGATTTTTATGATAAAGATTTTAACAATTACATATAATTTTATTAAACTTTGTTTTGTACTATATAATCTATTTTTATTTTAAATTAATTTACCTCAAAAATTTTATTTTGTAATATCCTGATTTGACTTTGGCACAATCTGTCCTCGGGACTAAATTTTTTAACCAACAATTTTAATTAATTTTTAACATTATCTATGTATTATAAATTTTATATACATTATACACTGTATATTTAGTGATTTCAAGCGTCAGATGAAGCCAAATGGGGAAGTTTTGTTAGCTGATAATGTTTTTACTTAAGTATTTCTTTAATTCGAGTGTTACAAGTGCTCTATCATGCTTTTATCTTCAACTAATCCTTGGGAGCCTTTATGTTACGTTCTCTGACTTGAAAAATATCTCCAATGACTAGAACAAGATTTATATAGATTATAATAGAAATACTGAAGTGTAGAGAACAGAACTAGAACTGTCTATTAGCACTGAGGTATCTAATACAATGGTTGGTGGCAGAGAGAGTTAAATCAAATTATCAATGCCAGACATCTATATCATACTTGAGCTGAGTAAAGTGTTTTAAGAAATGATCCACAAACGATGCAAAACCTCATATAATACTCTAAAAAGGACTGAAACCCGATTGGTTAAATATAGATATGTAATTAGTAATTAAAATGAGTGTTAAATTAAAAGATGTGTGTAGGAAAGTAATTCACTGGCTTGATTAAACATTTATCTTATATATTTAACTTTGACAATTTAATAAACTCAAGATGAGTACCGATTGGAAATTAGATTAGTAGTTGTATTGACTAATGTTTCTCTAAATAAATAATAATGGTGCACGAAGGAAGTAATATCGGTGCGTAACAAATTTTTTTAATAAATAAAATTATTTATAGGTTAAATTATTAGTTGTTTTCTAATTAAGTAAAGTTAAAAGAGATAATAACAATTTCGAAGCGATACACATATTATACGATATTATATTCTATCGAATTTTTAAGGGGATATAAAATGCTAAAACCTATAATTTTTATTGGATGTCTGGGACATTTAGTACGTACCATCTTTAACGCATGTTTTCATTATAAACACATATTAAAAGGTACCAAAACCTCTTGAGTTATTAAAATATTTTGCATTTTCATCTATATTAAAAATGCTTCTCGGAACTAAAAGTTTATAATAATATTTTTATAAAATTTATTTTCTTTAATACATTTTTTTTAGAAAAAGATACTTGAGTTTTTAATCGGATAATTAGAAGAGAAATTTTTTTTAACGTGCTGTGTAATTTTTATGCTTAAAAATAACTAGAAATACGTTTATAATTTTCAATACTTGAACAAATAAGGAAAACAATCATAATTTTGTATGTGTTTTTTATGATAAAGTAAGAAATATTTATATATATTGTTTTTCATACTAATGAATTGAACCTTTAAGAAAAAATACTTTTTTTGAAAAATAAATATATTTAAAACGAAGATTTATTTTAAAAAAAGCCATGGATCCATTACCTAATAATAGCAGACAAAATAAATGAATATTTATTTTCTTAGAACTATTTTGTTGCTAATGAGAGATAATGATAAACAGCTGTTTTTTCTCTAGTAAAAAATGTTTTTCGTCCTAAATCTTGTTTTTTTTTATGTTTGTGTTATTTTAAGTAAAAACATTTAAGTTAATATCCTTAAACAAGAAATTTTATGCAATTTTTAAACTATTACTTGAGCTGAAATTTTGTGGTATCAGTGATTGCTTATAAACGTCACACTGAGAGTAAAACGAGGGTTATTGGCGACGGACCTTGCAACTTTGAACATTGGTCAAGTGACGACGATGACTTTGTAATAATTTAAAGCCTTGTCTAATAGTGAATGCCCAGTTGAACCCTCTCTATTCGAAAAACGAACTTTCTCATTTTCATCTACTCCACTGTGAAAAAGTAATATCAAGCTGAAGAGAAAAGTATTTCAAATGATGTATTGTAAATTTATTCGTCTTATTACCGACTTTCAAACAATATTTTCAAATACTGTAAATCTACGATTGTTAGTCGAACAGCACAAGTTTTTATGATTAGTTTCGGTAACAATTGCTCTTAAGCCTTGCACAGTAGCGATGAGTTCAAAAGGAAATGAACACAATATAGGATTGGGGATTTTAATCTCTTTACAACCATTAAACAATCTGATAAAATTCCATTTCTGGGAAATCCTTTCGTTTCTGCTGCAATCAATAAAAAACTGAATCTCATCTGTCGGAATGTCACTGAGGATCTTGAAATCTAGTGTTGCATATTCTCAGGAGTGCTGATCTTTATATAAATACTGACCAAGAGCCCCTTGAGAAAAAAGATCCTTTTGCAAATTCCCGAGGTACTATGTTAGAAGTTAAGAACTGTAGCTCCATATTTTGTGCTATCTCCTTGAGGGAGTCTTTTCCGGAAAAAGAATTGTATTTTTCGGTTGTTAAAGTTCTTGAATTATCTGCAGATAACAGACTGTTTTATGTTAGTTACCTTAGCTATATAATTTTTTATATTTTTTAAATTGTTAAGATAATGCACTCTTTCAATCACTTAAAAGTTTGTTTCTGGAGCACAAAATTGCATTTTTTCATATTACAAAATTGAACGAATTAGATAAATGTATAAAACTCTCAACCTTTATGCTCTGAATGGCCTACTCAACATAATTTTGTAATTTACTACAAAATAGCTTCTATTGATTTTAAAGAGGTTTTCATGTATTCCTAAAATAGATAAATGTCTTTTGTCTATGCTTTTTTTCAAAGCTGTAAAAAAAAAAATCCCAGAATTGTTTTTTCCCACTATAAAAAATAATGACATTTTATTTGATTGAGTCAAATCGACCCATATCACTAACATATATATAGAAATATATATAAGAATAATTGACAGATATCTCGTGATAGAAAAATATTCTCCTCAATATATGGTTTTCAGTAGGATATGAGTCATTTTTATATGGGCCAAAAAAGGAATAAATTTCTAATATTTTTAACTATAATCCCTGACTTGGCTAAAATAATTTTTATGCCTGTAAGTTCTTCTTAATACCAATTAAACTATATAAAAAAATGACATTTTTTTAAAAATGTTGAAAAATTGCTAGCTGAGCCTCACAGAAATATTACAGGGGAGAAAAGGTTTCAATGATTATAAAAAAATTGTAGTTACATCAGGGGAAACCCAAAAATATTAAACACCTAAAAGAGGATGGTGAAAAGTATGCGGTCCAAAGAGAGACAGAAAAATGCAAACAAGAAATTCTTTCTTATACCCTTTTCTTTGCCTAAAGCATGTAAATAAGTACAGAAAATCTTCTTTGTCATAAAATAGATGCATTCAGAATAATTGATGAAAAGCACAAAATAAATTTATAATTCAGAAATTTATTACTTTTTGACATTGAAAATAATTAAAACTGCTTACACAAACAGGAGTTTGGTGATAGAAGGAAAATATATAAAAAAGGAAGATTTATAAAAAATGTTTTCTCAATCAATTAGAAAAAAAGTGATATTTAAAAATATTTGTTTTGATCTAGAAAAAATATAAGCCTAACTGGATTTAATAGATTCATGCAGGTAAAACGTAACTTTTTTTTCCCAACAAGGTTAGAAGGTTACGAAGTTTGGAAGTATTTTCCACTGCCGTGTCTTGAGATAAATTTTATAATTTGAAATCGATTTTTGGCTTTGTTTACTTAGATTTCATAACTAAGCTGAATATCAGAATATCATAACTAAGCTGTAATATATGTCTTTTCAAGGATATTCAAATGTTCTCACCATGTTCAAATCAAATTCTATAGCCGAAGACTGGTGCTTGCATTATTATCTTTCTATAATTCTGAGATGCTTGACTTTAGTAACTGTATTTTAGTCATGTCAAGAATATAAATAAGAATATTCCCTTAAATAGGTGGATATAGCAAATGGTCATATCTATAGAAGCATTATTAAATAATTTAAACACATTCGGTATGCGATAATGAACACAGAAAATGCATTTCCGAATTAGGCTTTTAAATATTTTTAACAACACTTACATTACTGTACGCTGGTTTACGAATAAAATATGTAAAAAAGAACATATTTTGAATTCATAAACTTTTTTTTTATTTCCTAATCATGATTCGTCTCTTTTTTCGTTTAAAGAGTCTCGTAGAAATTGGTCAGTGCTCAACTTGTCTCAAGTAAGTTTTTCAGAAAGAACAAGTAATTAGATTGTAATAAAGCTAAAATTTATTGAATTGCACTCAATGATCTAATCACCACTAAGCACAGGTTAAAACAGACGAACTCAGTCGCAAGGAGCCGCAGAGCAAGACACCCTTCTCATTTGGTGTTTACATCTCGATAACAGGTGAGAATCGTCATGGCACGCGCATACGTAATAGACATCTGGAATATTTAACACTTGTATGTGCTCACGTTCCGTCCATCTTTGACCTAGCACTGGTCACACACACAACAATATGAATAATTCACAATAACTTTTTCAATCATTGATAATCAATAACAATTAAAAATACAATTAATTTACATGAACACTAAATTGTTATAACATAATAATGTAAATTACAAGTATTACACATTTTAGTCAATAAGTAAATTAGTTCAGTTTGGTATAGGAAACATTTATATTCTTAAAATGAGTCGCCAAATATACCTTGTTTAATTTTCACCAATACAACAGCTATTTTATTAATTTGAAGAAAAAAAACTATTAAGATAATTTCAAAAAAATCTTCAATAATGATCACAAATTAATTCCTCAATAGTTAGCAAATTTGTCATGTAATAATTCTTAAATTTTCGTCAATAATCTTAAAATAAATATTCAATATTGAATGAAAATAAGAAAATAGTAATCCTTGAATAAATATTCAATTTTAAACAAAATTGTAAGTTAATGCAGGATTTATACACATTGAAACTTTCAAAATGAACCTTCCACAAACATAGTAAGGGAACTTCTAAATATTACAATATTAAAGATTTTAAATGCCACTAAAATTCAGTCACTTTTTTCTGTTTAATGTATCAATAGAGTAGCTGAAAAAATAACTTTAAAAAGTTCTCACCGCTCCCATAAAGATTATCCAGTCCTCTAGATAGGGGGATGGGACCTAAAATACTTCATCACCACCATCCTTTGTGATCAGTTACCCTCTCCTTTGCACTGTAGGTGGTATTTCTGCTTCCTTTAGGACTTTGTACCACAATAGCTCTTTAATTGGTTTGCTGTGGGAAAAAGTAACACTGAAATCTCTGGACCTCTTATTGCTGTACTGATGGGAGAGGGAGAGTTCGTCTATGGAGTTCTTGCGCAGAGAGTCACTTGTCATCGATTCAACCTCTCGCACACGCATGGGGGTGTTTTGTCATCACATGATACCTTTCTCTAGGTCACTAAAACTGGAATGTCGTAAATCTTGACGTGCCTTTGAGGCTGTCTTACTCTCCTTGCCTGAAGACTTTCCTTCGTTCAGTCCCTTTGACTTGTTCTGTACATCGAATTTTTTTCCTTTTTCCTTGGCATTATTCTTTTCTTTCAACAGTTTCGCATTTCGCAATAGTTTGTTTCTAGATGATATTCCTGCTACTTTCAAGCTCTCCTTCAATCCTCTTTCCTTTGAGTTTTCTTCGCAATCACCTATTTTAAATCGAATTTTATTTCCTATTTTTGTCTACTGTAAAATTTTACTGTAAAATTTTTTGACAAAAATAATCCGAAAGTATTTTTAAGTGATGTTAAATTGTCGGAGTGTGTATAGTGTAGTAAAATAATTTATGTATAAGTAACATAATAATTATCTGTAAGTGAAATAATTAAAATTATAAGAGAGCAAAAATATTGTTTTAATTGTTTATCTGTGTCACAGTGTAAAATCATTGCCAGTTGAAATTCTATTGCACCAATTATGGTAAAAGACACCTTGTAGCTATTCATTTTACAACCTCTCAACAATAGGACGTAAGTGAAAATAAACAAATGGGTAAGGTGTCAGTCGAGAATCTCAACCCATAAACAGGTGCACAATCCAAAGAGTTACCGCCGAATCGAGAAAGTAGTTCATTTGTAGCTATTGATGAAACCAAATAAAGAGCAATTCTATTGAGTACTTCCATATGTCCATATATTACTTCCATATATTGCATTGAAAACAGTATACAGTAGAGTATAAAATAATGCTGTTTGACATAACAGCAATAACTTCCATTCTTTTTACAAAAATATACGAGGACCTAAAAGATATTAATTGTTCATCAGAAGATATTTAGTTGGTATGCAACTTCCATTTTTTTTAAAAAGTAACTGCATGCTCTGTTGACATTTCTTTTAAGTATGAAGACAAATAAATGTTGGTTTAAAAAAATTTCAGGCAGAAGTACTTTTAATTAAAAGAATTTAAAGCAAATAAAGCTTTTAAAAATTGTGCATAAATTAACCAAAGTTCGTTTTATTTCAATGAACTATTCATCAAATAATCAGGTTTAATTAAAAAAATAATAATTCTGAACTGTACAAATGTTTTTCTAAGGAATCTTCATGATAATTATCAACAAAATTCATCGGGAAATTCAATTTTATTATGAAGTACCTAACTTTGTGTTATGTAGAAAAAAGCAAGTTCGTGATTTACCAACTTGACTTTTCAATTTATTAGAAAAATAGAGTATGGATCACAAACTATATATTGAATAATATTCAAATAATCAATGTTGGAAATAACCTTTTAACTATAAAAATTTGTAATAAAGGGAAACATATATTTAAATTTTTAACACAAAGGTATTCGAATTTAAATCAGATTTTAATTTTTTTTAAATAATTCAGCCATTGAATTAAACATGAATAGAATATGTTTGTAATAAAATATTTTATTTCATTATTTCAAGAATATCATGTTGAAAACCTGAAGCTCCAACATATCGACCTGTTTTCAGCAAAATATTACAAACAGTTTCTAAAATTAAATTATTTTTGTAATAATGACATTTATATTATGGCTAAAATAGTTATTCAAACACTTACATTTCTCTCATTTTAGCAATTAATAATACAATCATGGATAAAAAAATCAGCGCACCAAGAAATAATTGTGGGATCGTAACGAAACTTGCCATGAATGTACATGTCGGGGAGATATGCAAATGATTAGAAATGCAGCGTAATTACGCATTACGTATAGCCGGTAGAGGGCATTTAACGTCGTTCTCGTGGAGTATAAAACAGATAACCAAAGCTTGTTTGAGTGTACTGAATCGCTTACAAAGGAAGAGCTGAGGTAGACATGCCATTACGCCTTTTTCGAAGACAATATGAGCAGCTGTCGCAGTTTGAGAGGGGGAGAATCATCGGCGTGATGGAAGCTGGGTGGTCAGCTAGGCAAGTAGCTCGTCAATTTGGCCTCTCTGATTTCGTTGTGAGGAGGTGTTGGGACCAGTGGATCCGAGAGAGAGAGAGAGAGATTTCATTTACACGAAGACCAGGCTCAGGACGCCCTCGAAAGACCAGACGTCGAGAAGACCACCACATCGTAAGAAATGCACACGTACAGTCAAACTGTTTCATGGGCCACCATCCAGGCACAAGTAGCACCTTCACTAGGGGCCCCTGTGTCTTCTCGAACCATACGAAGGCGCCTGGCTGAAGGACATTTGGGATCGCGGCGCCCATTATGAGTGCTGCCCTTGATGCCCACCCATCGACGCGTCCGTTTGCAGTGGGGCCGATTACGAGGAAACTGGACTTTAGCGGAATTGAACCAGGTTGTCTTTAGCGACGAATTCAGATTCGATATCAGCAGTGATGACAATCGTGTGCATATGTGGAGATCCCTTGGTGAACTCCTCCATCCTTCCTTTGTTTTACAGTGACACACCGCTCCTACAGCTGGTGTGATGATATGGGGTGTCATTGCCTACAATACACGGTCACTCCTAGTATTGATCCGAGGCACCATGATAGTCCAGTGGTATGTCTATGACATCCTGAAACCACATGTGTTGCCACTCATACAAAGGCTCCCGGGAGCCATTTTTCAACAAGACAATGCTCGGCCTCACACGGCAAGGCTATCACAAGACTGTCTCCGCAGTGTTACTATCCTTCCTTGGCCTGCCCGATCCCCAGATTTGTCTCCAATCAAGCTTATCTGGGATCATCTGGGAATTTGGAACGGCGTGTTGGGTATCCCACGAGTTTTAACGAACTAGAGGCAAGGTTACAACAAATATGGAACGAAATGTCTCAAGACATCATACAGAACTTGTATGCCTCAATGCTCGATCGTAATGCATCGTGCATTCGCACTACAGGGGGTTCAACAGGGTATTAAATCATCCGTTCTTTTACTTTTTTTCTATTAAATAAATGATCATTTTTCTTTGATTTTCTAATCATTTACTTATATCAAAGTAGTCATTACGTATGCAAAATTTCGTTTCATTTTGACGACTCCTTCCTGGTGCGCTAATTTTTTTCTCCATGAGTGTATATATACATTGTGTGTTTCTAGCATTAAATTTAGAGCGTTATGAAACTGAAAACTTCACTGCCACAGAATATATGCAACTGCCAAAATTAAAATGTATGTCTTAGGAAGTAAATTATTTAATGTTTAAGGCCCATAAATATAATGCTCCCTTTATGCTTTACGAGTTATGGAAATGAATTTAAAGTGGAGTGAGGAATTATGCACTTTGAAGGAGAAAATTCAAACTCTTCGAATTTAGAACATTATGTTCTGCATATTTAAATGAATTAAATTGAGAATTCTCAATTTATTGAAGTAGAGAAAAGGAGCCGCTTGTAGTAAAAACTTATTTAAGTGTCTTAATGGATGCTTGAAAAAAAGGATAAATGGGTAAGTAATCTGAATTTTATATAATAGTTCGAGATCTTTCTTTAAATTAGGGTTATTTTAAAAGTTAGGTATTATTTTTTCCCCTTGAATTTCATATAGTTTTTAAATATTCGGGTGAGGAATCATTTAGTACGATGGGTCAAAAAGTTTAAAGAAAATACAATTTTTTTATTGTTCAGAAGATTATTTTCTAAAATTCTTTAAAATTTCCAAAGTTCCCATACGGTTCTTTGTCAAATACATTTTTCAGCTTATATTGAATACCTAAATTTTTGAGCATTTATAAATATAACTTTTTTTTTGTTCGTATCTGTACTGTTTTTTGCGTCTTTTCAAATTTTTAATCAGAATTTGTATACTATTTAAAAAAATAAAACACAATTAGAATAACAGTAATTATTTAAAAAAAAGCACTTAACCAATGAAAGTTTGAATTTAAAACATAGTGTTATTCAAATTTCAAAGAATCAAACACTAATTATTTTATTTCTTTAGTATATTAATAATGTTTCTTATAAGCAAATGTAGTTTTGTTTAAATAAGATAAAAAGGAAAGGTAATTTAGAAAGTTAAATAAATATTCAATGAACCACGCAGAAAATATAGTTACTTATGAATAAGAAGTTTCTTCAAAACACAATTAACATTATTCTGTAAAAACACTGAAAGTCTTAACGAAAAGTGATAAAAAAAAAATGAAATATACTACCATTTCCTATTTGTTATAATAGTGACATTTGATTGAAACATTATGCCTTAATAGCCATAACTTTTTTTTTATTTCAACGTGACTTTCAAAACTCTCATTCTATGTGAATGTAATTATTTACTTTGTTTCCATATATCGCTGATGCACTTAAACCTGATGAACACGACACGCATGGGGAAGGGGGAAGGGGAGAGAGAAGGCTGAAGAAACGTTGAAGGTTGAAGGAGATAAAAGAGGATTTTTTGCACCCGACCCTACACTTTGCGACTCTTACCTCCCCCTAAAGTTGAAAGATCACTTAAAATAATGTTATTGCCAATCTGAGGATGAAGTGATAGTGGTTATTAAAACCTGGTATCAACAACAATCACCGGAATTCTTCTCCGACGGGATTTCGCAATTAGTCACCATTTGACTTAAATGAGAGGAAGACGGTTGAGACTATGTTAAAGAGATAATAATTCATCACATACAAAAAAATTCAGTATTCAAAAACAATAATAATTGTGATAAGGTAACAAATAACAAAGTTGTGCCAAGGTGACGTTGATTTTCAATCCTGACATTGTATGTTTGACTGGTATTATGTAACATAATATCATATTTGTAACTAACTTAAATATTATTAATACTTCGCTAAGCTCTTTTGCAATTCCAATAAAGATAATATAGCGATGGACAACATTGCAAATTAAGACTTACAAAACATGATGATTCCAGAATGATGCGGTTAGGAAGTATGGAGATATATGTCTCATCCAGACATTACATTTCACTCTTTATTTGAGTTCGCTGGCGTGATAACGGGATGATCATGAATGTGAGCTCGAAAGCAGGGCTGTTTACATCGAGTAATGTGGCTAAAGCTCTCCAGTTGCAATCACAGTTAAGGTAACAGAGATGGATACCAGATCTGAGACCATCCACGTCATTTTACTGCGCTGAAAAATTACGATGTCCATCGTCAATGGCTCTTGTGTTGATTTCTATGAGAGACATTTTAAACAATCAAATGATCAAATGAAGTGAAATCAGCACGTAACCAGATTCGAAAAACATATTTAACCTCGCTGTGGTTGAAAATATATATACATATATATATATATATATATATATATATATATATATATATATAT